>JZKD02S0457681.1:149906-183857 GCA_000966675.3 Picea glauca | reverse complement strand
ATAAAGAGGTTGACGTGACTTCTCGAGTAGAGGATCAACATCATGACTATCATCCTGGTTGTCCTCATCCATTGGAGCAAATGTGTCTTGGATCAATCTATGTATCTCATCTTCTAGCACAGGTGCACTCTTCAGGCATGTTCGCTCACAGGATCTTTCCTCCTTCCTCGGCCCAAAGAACTGAAAGGCTCTTCTATTTCCCTATCGGGAAATTTTCACCCACAAAAACTCTCTCACGGGATCTCCCTTTCTTCTATCGGGAAATCGGACTTCGTGATTTCGCGAGTCCTGTGGTCATGTGTTTGTTTCGTGCGATTCTCCGAAATCTGATGTAAGTCAATGCTGACCTTTTACATTGCTATCGGGGTTCCTCCTATTGGGATTTCGGCACTTACGATGTCCAAAACAAATTGCTTTACCGACCCCTGATCCCCGATACACCAAAACTCCGATGCGCTCGTGAGTTTGACCTGTCCACATCCCTATCGCCTCGTCAGGATTTCGGACTTCACTATATCGTGAATCCTGATGTCTATGGTTTGGGCCTTCTCGCCATGAAACTCCGATAGCTCGTGCCACCTTTCCTCCACTTGCCGACTCTGCTATGACCCACGCTACCTTTTAATTTTTGGGATATCGCGTATCGCGGTTTCGCGATTCCCGTTGCAATGTTTTGGAGTTTCAATCCATGAAACCTCGATACACGATATACGTGTAGATAAAATGGCCCTCGTGACTCGGATCAACAACTTTTCCCCTCCTAAGCTTTAAACTTCTAGATAATATGATGTTGTATCTCCCTTGCACCTATGCGAGATATAATGGCTCACAGAGATTCGCAAAATCTCCTCGGAGAATTTCGTCTGTCCGTTCCTTTCTTGGTGATTCCTACGAATGACCAAGTGTTCCTTTGCGAAACTCATCCACTTGTAGCACAGACTTACGATACCTACTTAAATATTCAAGGCACAACATCCCGGTGCTTCCCTTCGATGGGTTAGAAGGCCTTATCCTTCCTGATCTTTCCACGACTTGCAAATCCTTCAGAAAAACTTTTGCATGCACTCCTTGTGGCAAACCTTCAACCACGTCTAAGCGTTGAAGTCCCTTGACTCTGCGCACACTTGCAACATAATTCCTAAAATCCTTCACTCAGGTTCGCAACTCTAAGACTTTAACCTGGCCTACGCACTCCTTGCATGACTCCTATAACCCAGTTTCACTTCTAGGTGAATGAGAACAAGAGTTAAACTATCTGAGTCTTCTGTCAACGCACTCCTTGCGGACGACTTCAACTGCACTCCTTGCAGGAATCCTTGCTCAGATAGAGAAACAATTGAAACTCATTTCTCCTACTTCCATTCTCATATTTCAAACACTCAGCAATAAATCATTCATACATAGCATGTAAAGAAAATGCATAACAAGAAGTAAATACTCATGAGCATAACATTCAGCATACATACACAGAGAACAAACACAAAACCATGGATTTGAATCAACCTCTTCTAATAATTCAAGCTTTGTACATGGGTGTTCTTCCACAGCTCTCTGCTTCTCTTCTATGCTCTTCCTGCTTCAATAATAATGTTACAATGCACAATGAGGGTGTCTATATCCCGTTTCCCTCTTGCGCTCTCAAACAGTCTAATCCAGAATTAAATTTCTATCTACCTGCATTAACTACTTTAAATGTCGTCTACCTACTAAGGATGACAGAAATCCGCTCAAGGTCCATTACAATATACAAGTGCACTTCATTAAAATTCAACATTAATGTTCTCACATCAAATCCAAGAGAAACTCAAAATTTATGCTGGCTTGTCCAGCTATCTTCCACTTCCATGCTGGCTCGCTTGATGTGTTAGCGATGCTCCTGCATCATACTCCCTCGCTTGAAACTTTTCATGGGCTCCTGTACATGAGCTCCTGCACAGTCTGTCCATGCCTCTGTATTTCCGCTTCAGTCTCCCAGCTGGCATCTTCAACTGGATGATTCTTCCACTTGACCAGATACTCAAAGTATTCCTTTCGTATGGTTCTTTTGCTCACTCTCTTATCCAGTATGCATTCCATCTGCGGCTTCTCTGCAACTGACATCTGTTTCGTCCACTGGATCACTGGCTGTTCACCTCCAGTCCCTACTTCTCCATCTCTATATGGGTATAAATCTGAGATATTGAATATCGAAGATATTCCGATCCCGTCGGGTAATTCAATCTTGTAGGCATTCATCCCAAATTTTCTCAAGATGCTACATGGTTCGATTTTCTTCATCTTCAATTTATTGTATGTTCCCCTCGGGAACCTTTCTTTTCTCAAATGTTCCAGAATCAAGTCACCAACTTCAAACTGAAGTTGTCTCTGATGCTGATCGTCTCTGCGTTTATACTCCTGACTTGAATTCTGCAGTCGCTCCTTCACCTGGCTGTGAAGTTATTTCATCGCTTATGTGAATTCCTTGGCACTAGCGTTGCTAGTCGTAGTCTACTCTGAATCCCTCAGTTCAGAAATTCCTCTCGGCTGTATGCCATAAACAATCTGAAATGGACTATGTCCTGTACTTCAATTCACTAATTCGTTGTATGCAAATTCTGCCTGTGGTAATATGCTATCCCACTGGCTGTGGTTCTCTATCACCAAGCTTCTCAGCAAGTCTCCCAGACTTCTGTTGACCACCTCTGTCTGTCCATCCGTTTAAGGATGATATGCTGAACTAAACAACAAGTTAGTTCCCATCTTCTTCCATAAGGTCCTCCAAAATTTCCCTATGAATTTCATATCTCGATCCGAAACGATGCTTTTCGGCAACTCATGAAGTCGAACGACCTCTTTGAAAAACAAGTTTGCGATGTGAGTTGCATCACTAGTCTTCTGACATGGAATGAAGTGTGCCATTTTGGAAAATCTATCCACCACCACAAAGATTAAATCAAATCCTCTTTTCATCCTTGGAAACCCCAATATGAAATCCATGCTAATTGCATCCCACGGCCTCTCTGGTATGGGAAATGGTTGATAAAATCCCACATTCTGCTTCCTTCCCTTCGAATGCTAGCAAATTCTGCATATGTCCACGAATATCTTGACATCCTCTCACATTCCCGGCCAAAAATATGACTCATTCAGCTTTGCGAATGTTTTTTCATGACTGAAATGTTCGGCCAGTCCTCCATTGTGTTTCTCCTTCAACAGGTTCTCCCTCATGGAGCATTTCAGAATACACAGTTGATTACCTCTAAAAAATAATCCTTCTTGGATCATGTACTCCATCCATTGGCTTCTATCTCTGAGAACTAAATTCTCAGCTGCTTCATATGCATCTTTAAAATCCTGATCATTAGCGTACATGTCCCTGAGATCATCAAAACCTAACGTTTTGACTCTGAACTCCTGCAACAACAAACACTTCCTGCTCAAAGCATCAACCACTTTGTTAGCAATACCAAAAATATGTTTAATCACAAATGTGAAATTCTGCATATACTCAACCCATTTGACATGCTTCTGATTCAACTTCTCCTGTTGAGTCACAAACTGCAGTGCATGATTGTCACTGTACAAAACAAACTCTCTCGGGATCAAGTAATGCCTCCATTTCTTCAATGCCTGAATGATGGCATAAAATTCCTTGTCATATTTGGAGTCCTTCACTTTCGCTTCATTCAACTTCTCATTGAAATATGCAATTGGCCTGTCATCTTGACTCAAGACCGCCCCGATTGCAAACCCACTTGCATCGCATTTCACCTGAAATGTCTTTTGGAAATTTGGCAACACCAAAAATGGTTGTTCCGTAATCTTCCTCTTCAAAAGATTAAAACTTTTCTCAGCCTCTTCTATCCAGTGAAAATACTTATGCCGCTTCTTCACTTTATCCATCATTGTTGCACTAATTCCACTGAAATTTCTGATGAAGTTTCGGTAGAAACTAGCCAATCTGTGAAAACTTCTCACCTCAAATATGCTCTTCGATGATGGCCAATTCTTGATTACCTCCACCTTATCTGGATCCATCCTCAACTCATTTTCAGAAATAACAAACCCCAAGTAAATGAGCCCTGTCTTCATGAATGAGGACTTCTTCATGTTTATCAACAACTTCTCCTATTGTAGTCTCTGCATAACTGTAGCCAAATGCTTTAGATGCTCTACCACTATCTTACTGTAGATCAATATGTCATCTAAATACACAATGACAAACTTCCTGATGAACTCCCTTAGGACTTCGTTCATCAAACTCATGAAGGTACTTGGCACATTTTTTAAGCCAAATGGCATAACAAGCCATTCATACAACCCTTCATTTGTTTTGAATGCTGTCTTCCATTCATCGCCTTCTCTCATGCGAATCTGGTGATATCCACTTTTCAAATCAATATTTGAAAAATACTTTGCTCCACTCAAGCAATCCATTAGATCAACCATCCTCGGCAATGGAAATCTATACCTGATGGTTATCTTGTTTATCGCCCTTGAGTCAGTACACATCCTCCAGCCTCCATCTTTCTTCAGACTGAGTACTGTTGGAACAACACACGGACTCAAGGTTTCTCTGACCAAACCTTTTTCCATTAAATCCTGGACTTGCCTCTTAACCTCTTCATTCTCCTGTGGCGTCAATCTGTACGCGAATTTGTTCGACAAACTAGCTTCTGGTATGAGATCAATATGGTGACTCACACTTCTGATTGGTGGCAATGAACGAGGTAGTTCATCCACTATGATGTCAGCGAACTCTTCCAGCAGTTCCTGAACTTCCTATGATAAATCATCCACTCTTGTGCTAGTCAGAACAATATTCAGTTTTCTGACCACAAAGAACTGTGGATCCTCCTTCTTCTTAACCTCTATAAGAAGTTCCTTCCCACTCATGAGAAGTACTGTTTTGCTTACTTCCGACTTCACCTCCTTATCCTTTATCGGAAGCAACATGTGTGTCCTCCCATTCTTCTCCAGGGTGTATGTGTTCATTCTCCCATCATGAATCATATTTATGTCATATTGCCATGGTATACCCATCAATAGATGACAAACATTCATAGGAATGACATCACATAAGATCTTATCATTATATCCTCCTATCTTGAATTCGACCAAGCAATGTTTAGTAACAGTTACCTGGTGTCCTTTATATAGCCACGAAACTCTGTATGGGCTTGGATGATCAGTCGTCTCTAGATCCAGCTTCTCTACCATATCCGTAGAAACGAGATTATCAGTGCTACCGTTGTCTATAATGACCTTGCACACCCTGTCCTTGGTCTTGCAAGAATTCCTAAAAAGTCTGGTCCTTTGGACTGAACTTTCCACCTCCTTCTCGGGTGTCAAAAGGACTTTTCGCATCATGAGCGATCTTCCACCTTCAGTGTATTCTGCCTCAACATCCCATCTCTGTGCCTTGGTGATGTGAGCTTCTCCAATGTCCTTCTTTTTATATGGAAATTCGTAAGACTTGTGCCCATTCTTTCCACATGTGAAGCATTAATTACTCCACCTCTTCCTCTTCCTCTACCTCTAGTACGAGGAAAAGTGTTGTTGTCAACATAATCTCCTCTTTGCTCAATATGTTGGCCTCTTTGTTTAGCATATTGCTACCATCGCTGTGAACTTCCACCTCTCTCAACTTGAGTCTGAGGTTTCTTCCAGTCTTCCTTGGGCTTCTGATATTTTTCTTGGGCAACCAATTTTCCTTTGGGCTGGCTTCTTCCTCGACCCCTTTGACCTTGCTTCCAGCTCAGCTTCTCTTCAGTTTTCAGATCCATCTGATAAGCATCTTCCACTGTCCAATGGTTACCATGGTCATTTCATCCTGGATATCATATCTTAGGCCATTCATATATCTGACAACTTTCTCATCATCGCTCTCCCGATGACCTACCCTGATGTTCAGGTTGTAGAATTCCTCAGTGTATTCTTTCACTGTCATCAGCTTCTGTCTCAAGTTCTGCATCCTCCTGAATAGAGAAATTTGATAGTCCCTGGGGATGAATTTCTCCTTCATCTTTGCTATCATCCTGTCCTAGATTTTGATCTTCTGCTTGCCCTTGAAGTGTATGTCAGCGTGTAGTTCATCCCACCACAATGTTGCGTGTCCTTTTAATCGTGTGACAACATGCTTGACTTTCTTGTCTTCCTCGACATATTCATAGTCAAAGTATGTGTCTAGAGCTCTAATCCAGTCTAGAAGCTCCTCTGCATCCAAGTTTCCCTCGTAAACTAGAATGTCCATCTTTTCTCTTGCACCCATCCTTGCAATAGCTCTAATCAAACGCTCAATTGATGCATCTTCAGTTGCAACTTCTTCTTCACGTTCAGCCTCAACTTCACTTTCGGAATCACTCAGATCCCCTGCATTGGCTGTGCGTCTTTGCGCTGTCTCCATGTCTTCGAGTCTGGCTCAGAGATCATGCATTTGTTTCTCTATGGCTGGATCTGCCATCTTCTTGCCTCTTCTTCTCTGCACCTCCCTATCCTCTGGATCAGGTGATTGCCTATCTCTTCTTGGCGGCATGGTGAATTCTCTTTCCCTTCTCTGCTATATAAAGCAAGGAATCTTTCTGAGCTCTGATACCACTTGGCACAGACATGCTCTTCAGGCATGTCTGCTCACAGGATATTTCCTCCTTCCTCGGCCCGAAGAACTGAAAGTCTCTTCTATTTCCCTATCGGGAAATTTTCACCCACAACAACTCTCTCACGGGATCTCCCTTTCTTCTATCCGGAAATCAAACTTCGCGATTTCGCGAGTCCTGTGGTCACTTGTTTGTTTCTCGCGATTCTCCGAAATATGATGTAAGTCAATGATGACCTTTTACTTTGCTATCAGGGTTCCTCCTATCGATATTTCGACACTTGCGATGTCAAAAAAAACTCGCTTTACTGACCCCCAATCCCCGATACACCAAAACTCCGATGCGCTCGTGAGTTTGACCTGTCCACGTCCCTGTCACCTTGTCGGGATTTCAGACTTTGCTATATTGTGAATCCTGCTGTCTATGGTTCAGACCTTCTCGCCATGAAACTCCGATAGCTCGTGCCACCTATCCTCCACTCACCGACTCTTTTATGGCCCACACTACCTTTTAATTTTCGGGATATCACGTATCACGATTTCATGATTCCCATTGCAATGTTTTGGAGTTTCAATCCACGAAACCCCGATACACGATATACGTGTAGATCCAAAGACCCTTGTGACGTGGATCAATGGCTCTGCCCCTCCTGAGCTTTAAAATTCTAGATAATATGATGCCGTATCTCCCTTGCACCTCTGCAATATCTAATGGCTCACGAAGATTCGTGAAATCTCCTCGGAGAATTTCGTCCGTCTGTTCCTTGCTTGGCGATTCCTGCGAATGACCAAGTGTTTCTCCGCGAAATTCATCCACTTGTAGCACAAACTTACGATACCTGCTTAAATATTCAAGGCACAACCTCCCGATGCTTCCCTTCGATGGGTTAGAAGGCCTTATCCTTCCTGAGCTTTCCACGACCTTCAAATCCTTCAGGAAAACTTTTTCACGCACTCCTTGCATCAAACCTTCAACCACGTCTAAGCATTGAAGTCCCTCAACTCTACGCACACCTGCAGTAGCAGTCCTAAGATCCTTCACTCAGGTTTGCAACTCTGAGACTTTTACCTAGCCTGTTCACTCCTTGCACGGATCCTATAACCCAATTTCACTTCTGGGTGAAAGAGAACAAGAGTTAAACTATCTAAGTCTTCTGTCAATGCACTCCTTGCAGACGACTTCAACTGCACTCCTTGCGGGAATCCTTGCTCAGATAGAGAAACAATTGAAACTCATTTCTCCTACTTCCTTTCTCAGATTTCAAACACTCAACAAGAAATCATTCATACATAGCATGTAAAGCAAATGCATAACAGGAAGTAAATACTCATGAGCATAGCATTCAACATACATACACATAGAACAAACACAAAACCATGGATTTGAATCAACCTCTTCTATTAATTCAAGCTCTGTACATGGGTGTTCTTCCACATATCTCTGCTTCTCTTCTATGCTCTTCCTACTTCAATAATAATGTTACAATGCACAATGAGGGTGTCTATATCTCGTTTCCCTCTTGCGCTCTCAAACAGTCTAATCCATAATTAAATTTCTATCTACCTGCATTAACTACTTTAAATGTCGTCTACCTACTAAGGATGAGAACAATCTGCTCAAGTTCCATTACAATATACAAGTGTGCTTCATTAAAATTCCACATTAATGTTCACACATCAAATCCAAGAGAAACTCAAAATTTGTGCTGGCTTGTCCAGCTGTCTTCCACTTCCACACTGGCTCGTTTAATGTGTTGGCGATGCTCCTGCATCATCTTCCTAATTCGAATCACTAATATCGATCCATATCATCATTAATAACTTGATCAACAACTTCAATATTCTGATCTCGAAGTTCATCTCCATGTAAACTAGTATTTTTGATAGTACTTGACAAATAACTCTCTGGAGGTCAACACTTTGGGGGCATCGTCTATATATTTAAAAAACAACATAGAAAAGTTAGTGTGTATAGAAAATATAAAAGTCCCGATAAGAAATATTACTAAAATTCATGACATATTGATTATTACAGAGAATACATTAAATATTGAATCCTCTTACCAAGGGACGATATTCATAACCCCCTTCGCTGTGCCCCTTCTCCCTACAATGTTTTTGGGCTTTTGTTATTAAAATTCTTCTATTTTGCAAGCCTCTACAATCATATCAAGGGAAATAACATTTTCCGTCACCCCTTGCCTCTAATGTCGCTTTTAACCGAGCAAGCTTCCTATCATTTTCGTTCATTGTGACAAATCCTTGTCCTAATGAGTAATTGTCTTACCTACACCATACCAAACATTAAGTTGTCAGTTTTTTATATTTTGGCTACTCCTTTTGATTATGATATGTTTATTTACAGTGACCTACATCTTTATAATAAGGTCAACATCTTTATAATAAGGTGATCATATGTGTAGAGGATCAACATCATGATGAAATAGATAACATCTTTATAATAAGGTCATATGTGTACAAATGTTTTCTTTATATAATAATGACATATACACCTAACATAAGTTTAGGGTTAGTGTTTATGTATCTTATTAGTCCTTGCTAAAGTAGGGAATATAGCAATCAATTACTATCATTTCACCGATTAGGATTGAGTTTCAAGAGCAATTCCATATCTTTATCAATGAAAAGAGAGAGAGATTATAGCTACAATTGAAGGGGAAAGGTTATGTGGATTCCATAAACCTAGAATATCATGTAATCCACATACCCTTTTCCATAGAATATACTAACTATATCCAAAAACCAAAGACATGAAATATGGTATAACTACACATATTATATAAATATATTATCAAGGAAAAAATAAGCTAAATGCAATTTGGACATTTGAAAAAAAAATTACAAGTTAAATGAGTACATCAATAAAAAATAATATACTAACCTTGCAAGTTCAAAATCCGAGCTATGTAGATCGAGAATTGGATTTTTTCAACCGGTGGGTGACGGAAAAAATAAATAGCTTAAACAAAAGACAAGAACAATGTTGCAACTATAGCAATTGTGTCGCAAAGTCTCTTAAAGTCACGTATATATAGATAAAATAGTCAAGTAGCCGTTAACACCGACCAATGAGATAGAAATTTTTTTTGTCACTATTTCCACGAAAGTTTGTCTCTATAGATACAGAAATTCCGACTAAGTTAAATTAAGATTTTCGTCGATTTGCGACAAAATTTCATGGCAATAGCGAAAAAAATCCTTCCCTATTTAAAAAAAATATGAAACTTGTGGAAGTGTGCAAAAGTTTCGTGGAATAATCCACCCATATGTAGTAGTGCATCCATTCATCCATAGATTTTATGTATAAATAAGACCTCATAGGTCTGAGAAAAAAGATTTGTTATGATGTAAGATTGGTTCTTGAAGAAAGACAAATTGTTATGTTGTAGGGTTGATTCTTGAAGACTGTGGATTGTACCTCTATTTTTCTCAAGTAATGATATAAATTGCACTTCATGGAATTGATGCGTGTTATCAAACCTTTTGTTCTGTAAGTTTCTTTTAAATATACCTTGTTGTTATGGCAAGGGCCGACCGACGCAACCAATGTAAGCTTCTTTGTATCTATTGTATATATAATTCTAGTTTGTGTATGGATAAAATCATTTTTGTTTTGATCATAAACATATAACTTTATTTCTGGTTTGCTTCAGTAAACATTTGACAAAATACAATAAAGATGTGTGGTAATTCTAAGTGAGTGAGCGAGCATTTCTGGAGTGAAATATGGATTTACGAGTGCAACATATATTCTTGAGTGAATATTTGCTATCCTTGTATGTGTGTGTAGAAAATCATTTGATAGATTTAATGTTGTAGTGTTGTTTCTATCTTGCAAATCTAGGGATAATTAATATCTCCATCTTTCAAGCTACATGAGCCTATAATGGAGTATCTCAACATACCTAGAGTTTCTTCCCGAATTAATTAGGTTACACCTTGCAAACAAATGCACAATCAAGACCTCCATCTCTCACCCTACATGTGCCTAAAATGGAGTGTTTTCCTTCACATGTGATTTCCTCTAGCATTGATTGATGTTTTCCTTTGAGCATATTAAGAGTGTTAGTTGTTGTTAGTCTAGATGTTGCAGAAACATATTCAAAGTTTATATTTCTACTTCATGAGCCTATAATGAACATACTAGTCACCTAAGAAAAAGTTTGAATCATATTTTTTATGAGCTTTGCTTTCCATGTTTTTAATTGTGTGAAGATTGTTATTTTTAAAAAGTGTGTGTTGGTTTCTAAATGGTTTTCTTATCTAATCTATACTAAACAAACATATAAACCTATCTTTTATCAGCACACATAGTGCATCAACTCTACTGATTACGAATCCTGGTCGATAATTTATGTTTGATAATATATTTTTCATATAATTGCACCAACATTTTGGTGCCGTTGTCGGGGAGTTGTAAACAGTAATATGTAGTATTTGAATCAGATTTATTTAATGGTTTTGGATTGGTTTTATGGATGACCTAAGGGTGGAGAGAATACGGTAAGATGTGAGGGAATATCCCATGCATCCACTTTGGTGGGGTTGCTCCAAAGTTAGGTTGTCCTCTATTCTTTTAATGCAAGTGTGTTTTTCCTTATTTTATGCAAAATTGTGTTTCCATGATGGGATAACTTGTGTGAACCGATAAACTGGTGACAATAGGGTCCCATTAATGTAAGGAGTTCAATTTTGGTGTTTTTTATTTTTGAAAATAGTTTTAAAATTTAGATCTTTGATGATAAATCATTTTTGGGGTGTTGTAAGAACCCTCGAGTACTAATTTGTATTGCGAGACAGAGATCATCAACCAGCTAGAGTAATTCAAGGATGATCAAGAGCTTGAATAATGTTCCTCCAAGAAATTTCTCACATTCTAGAAGTAACTGGGATATCTGCCTCTCAGGAAGAGCATATCTTCACAACAATCAAGAATCTAGTTGGCTCTCCACATGAAGATTTAGAAGTCCCGTCGGATTCCTCTTGTCAATTTGTTGAGGAGAATAAAGAATCATGGATAGAATTCAATGGAGAGCAACCAGTGGAACCTGATATTGAGGATTCCTTAGCATGCCTCTTAGCAGATCCTGTATGTACTCCAAAGACCAATCATCATGAAGAGGATAATCTGCAATGCATGGTAGGGGAAGACATTTAGTGTGACCTAAACAAAGAAGAGAAACAAAAATATACTAATCCTATTGAAATATGGTTTCAATTAGTTATTAGGTCACACAACTCTTTTATTTTTCATTATTTCTTGATCTCATCATCAAAGCAGTTGGTCCTTCATACTCCAGTATGCATTAAAATTTATCTTTTAAACCCGAGTATGTATATATTTCTAACCCATTTACGCACATGGATTCACTGAAAGTATTCCTATACCTGAAAGACATTTTATTTTTTTCAATTAGAGTAGGATAGATAAATAAATAAATGTTGCACATAAGTGCAATACAACATATCTTTCATATTTTTCATAGACGGGAATGTCAAAAGCTAATAAAGTAGTTGGTTTAAGATCTTTCGTTCCTATAGTGGATTTCTTTCTAAAAGTTATGATAATTTTGTTTGGAATTTTATGACAAGGTAATCTCTTCATCCTCTAAATGCACACATAATACTGGAAGGGCTTCAAAAGAGAAGGCATCCTTGGAAATGAAAGATAACACTTAACGGAGTGCTTCATGACCTATTCTTCAAAATTCTTCTTTTTCCTTAAGTTGTTAAAAACGATGCATTCGTGCTTTATCATTACCTATCTATTTTAAGACCACTATTTCACAAGGATTATCAATTAAGTGATATTTTTAATATAATTTGAAAATGAATGTTAATTCCAAACTATTTTATTCATAGCTAATAATTCAACTTTTGACATTTTCCCTAAATTTTCTATTTGTAAGCATGAATAAAAATCTAGTTTTAATTAGTTCTATTGGTTTGTTGTTAGCAGATGCTCGCAACCCTTTGAGAAGCCCTTTTTTAGCATCTCACATTGTTTGCATAAGGCCATGCAAAACATCAAGCATGGGGGAGTGGTTGCTGAGACAATAGTAGTTAGGTTTATTTTATAATAAAATGGAAGTGGAAACATCATCGATGTTTCTCCAGCATGATACTTCAACAGAAAAAATTCATATGTTTCTTCCTGCAACAACAGTGATTGCTAGCATCTTATACAACTTGATACTCATAGTATGCCAGCCACAAGAGGAAGCCTACAAAGTTCCAGTATATAGAGAACTACCACCAGGTACCTTGTCTAATTCCCCTTGAGTACTGGAATACCATTTTGTGATCATCTGGTGTTGGATAACATCTCTGCGTTCATCCGTTAATGGGAAAAACTTTGCATTCATCTAGTACTGTACAAGGTTTGTGTTCATCCAGTACTGGGCAAAAATCTATGTTCGACCGATACTGTAGGAGAGGCTATATTCTCATTCGTTACTAAAGGAGAAGGCCTGTGCTATTCCGGTACTGGGCAAAAATAAATCTACATTCATCTGGTACTAAGGTGATCCATGTCTCGTAATGAGGTGTTGGTAGTCCTTATCCTATACTCAAATGTTTTACTACTTGATATAAATGCTTCAAGTAATAGGAGGTATAAACTCAACATTTTTTCGTTTTATTAAGGATTTAGACTAATTATATATTAAACATGTGGTTACTCTCATACATCATCATGTCCTCAATTATTGCACACTCCCTACCATGAACTTTTTCATACCCTCGTATACATCTCCTCATTTAGAAATCATTCATATACACCCGAAATGTTGAGAGTACGAGGTAATTATACCTCTAACAGGACCAATTTCACTCTTTCCATTTATATGGTGAAGAAACATCATAATTCCATGATGCAACATTGTGCCATAAGTTTGTGGGGTCGGGTACTAAGCCCATGGTCCAGTACTAGTGGTGGAATTTTGGTAAAATTGTTATGTGCTAAAATGTTGGTTTATTTTCATATACATTTTCCATCTTAAGCTATCAATATCACCATCATTATTCCTTTTAGTGCAACTTCCATGTGTATTCCACTCTTGTTTTCTAAGATTATCAATGCATCCATCCTATTATGATTGAATTCCTTTGTGAAGTGTTTGTCATCATGAATGAGAAAACAATCATCCATCATGTCACTGTGTTTCTTCCCCCTTCTCTCTTCTGGTACTGCATAATTTTATTTTGGTACTGCTATGTTTCAGTACTACAAAGTTTTGTTTCGGTATCGTCCTGTTCCAGTACTATCTGTTCTGGTATTGCAGAAACCTGCTCCATTACTTATCTAGTATTGATTCCAAGGTGATATGATCTTTGTCCTATGCTTAACATCATTTTCACTTCAGGTAATTGGAGGTATGAGCCAATATTTTCATGTTCTTTCTATCAAGGATCATTTAAGTCATGTGTTGAATTTTTCTTTACTCGTGTACATATTCCTCCTACACTTCTACACTCACCCCTAAATCAATCATCCTTGCTATCCTTTAAGAAAATATTTTGACATTTATCTCTATATGATAATGGGTGAACCTACCTTATTACCTCATCATTTTGAAAAAGTGATTGCTAATTGAAATATCCATTGAAAAGTGGTGGCACCATTCTGTCTAATACTAACCTAGTTGATTCAACAAGTTCTTATCCAAGTTTATCTTTACAAGTTTCTCTTGGGAGGTATTGATGAAAACCTCATGTGGTGGACCGCCCTTGAAAAACCTCAATGAAATTCCATGATAACCCTAATAGGATTAACTAGAAGGACCTCTTAGTCATTATTCGAGATGTTCCATTATACATTGAATAGATGAGATTTAAGTCTAATGTGGATGATGTCACCCTTGGGATAATTGCAAGTAGTTAATTATGTGCCTAATAACTCTAAAACACTCTTGTACCACCTACCTTCCTTATACTCTAAAGTTGTTAATGAAAAATATACATCACTATAAATATTTTGAGTAATATAATAAAAATGAAGTATCAGGAAGTACAAGTAAGCCCGTCGAGGTACCGAACAAGCCTACTGGCAGCGGGGCCATACTTGTATGGTACTAAGGTAAACCCACCAGCGTACTAAACAGGCTTGCTGGCAGGGGGCTATGCCGGGTAAAGGGAGTTGAAAAACATAAAGTGGCACACCTAAAACTAAACAAAAACCCTTGGGTCTCATTATGAATAATTATCAAATCAAGGCTAAGAGATGACCTTTATATCTCTCGGATGATGTTCTTAAGAACCTTCAAGTATCCACTTTAGAGTTCTATCTTTAAAATAAATAGGTTTGCATGAAAGTGGGACCCTGAGTATATGTAATTCACCTTACCTATGCAAGAAGATCGTCATCTCTAAAAACTTGAATAAGAAACGAGTTAATCATCTTGGGATGCATTCTTTTATGTGTTCCTCTCTTCAAATGAGATCTAAACTATGCTTATATCACTTTTATTTTAAAGGTAATCTAGCAAGGGGGCCTATTAGTCAAATTCATTATGAAAACTTTTGGCCACTATCCTATAATCATGTTAGAGTCACATCGAGCCCTTTCTCCTAACTATGATCCACAACAGATTGGATAAGACTTAACGCCAAATCACTAACAAATATAATCTATTACTCATGACTCCACTTTTCTGTCATAACTACTTTGTCATGGGTAAGAAGTGTGAATAAAAGGCCATGAAGTTTATATTGTATAATAGGTTACCTCAAAGAGAAATTAAGGAGCTGAAGAAAGGTGGAACTTCAGGGAATGCTTGATCGAGTGAAGAGTATCATCAATTTTGAAATTTTGAAGATCATTGTTGCATGAGGACATGCGATGAATTAAGCATGGGGGAATGTTGAGTATCCATTTTGACACATTTATTACCCTATATTATCCTCTATCTAAGTCAATTTAACCTCTCACATGTGCATATGTTGATGATTTCCTTCAAAAATCCACTTAGTGACCTTGTCCATGTGCATACAGAGGAAACTTATGTTAATGCATGATTTGTTTGATTTTATTGATTAAAATTGATTATTTATGATCCTAATTACTTTGAATATAATTTAATAGCTTCATGACAAGGCATCTCCTTATCTGATACTTCAACTGGTATGGTGCTGCAACAACCAACTGATCCAGTACCAATACTCCTCCTAATCCGATATTGTGGAGTGATCTAGTACTACCTTTGTGTTCATCTGGTACCAACTCTACACCTCTTCCGGTACCAGCTCCATCCGGTACCAGCTTTGCACCTCTTCTGGTACCATCTCTACACCTCTTCTATTACCAGCTTCATCTGATACCAGCTATGTGCTTCATCCGGTACCAACTCTATGCTTCATCTGGTACTAGCTCTCCACCTCTTTCAGTACCAGCTCCATTCGGTACCATCTTTTAACCTCTTCCGTTGCCATCTCCGCACCTCTTCTGGTACCAGCTCTGCACTTCATCTGGTACTCTCTCTCCACCTCTTTTGGTACTAGCTTCATCTGGTACCAACTCTGCACTTCTTCCTGTACCAACTCTCCGCCTCTTTCTGATACCAACTTCATCTGGTACCAGATTGCGCTTATTTTGGTACTAGCTCCTTTCGGTACTACCATCACATTGGTCCAGTACCCATAGTCATGAATTTTTTCATTTGGTACTAAACCCCTATCTACAGGATTATGGTACTAACTGTTCTAGTTAGGTACCAACTGTGCTAGTCTGGTACTAGACATAATTCAGAATTTTTGAATGCTTCTAGAAGAAATTTGGGCACATGTGTTTTGTCCACAGTGATGTTTTAATGAGGAAACATGGGTCAAAATTCACCCATCTCACATGTGTGGACCTCCAACTCAGGGGGGACGATTCTTCCAAAATTAGTAAAAATTGCAAACTACCAACTTGCACCTCAATTTCCGTGCATATGGTATCAGATCTAGAAATTCGAAGATATGGGTTTTGTCTAGAATATGGAAAATTGAATAAAACACAAGCACTTTTTCAAAATTATATTTTTTTTGGAAGATATTGGTGGAGCCCTTACTCGAATCTACCCAAATTGATGGAAAACACAGATTTTTGGGATTTATCCTAAAATTGTAAAAATAGTGTTCTTAGTTTGGGGATTCAGTTTCATCCATTCCTCAATGGATTTTATGTATAAATAAGACCTCATAGGTATTATAAAAAGGAATTGCTATTATGTAAGATTGGATCTTGAAGAAAGAGGAATTGTTATGTTGTACGGTTGATTCTTGAAGACTCTAGATTGTACCTCTGTTTTTCTCAAGTAATGATATAAATTGTAGTTCATGGAATTGATGTGTGTGTTATCAGACCTTTCATTCTATAAATTTATTTTAAAGCTACCTTGTTGGTACTGAAAGGGCCCACTGACCTAACCGAGGTAAGCTTCTTTGTATCTATTGTATATATAATTCTAGTTTGAGTATGGATAAAATCATTTTTGTTTTGATCATAAACATCTAACTTTATTTCTATTTTTCTTCAGTAAACATTTGAAAAAATACAATAAAGATGTGTGGTAATTCTAAGTGAGTGAGCGAGCATTTCTAGAGTGTAATATGGATTTATGAGTGCAACATAGATTCTTGAGTGAATATTTTCTATCCTTGTATGTGTGTGTAGATAATCATTTGATAGATTTAATGTTGTAGTGTTGGTTTTATCTTGCAAATCTAGGGATAATTAAGATCTCCATATTTCAACCTACATAAGCCTATAATGGAGTATTTAAACATACCTAGAGTTTCTTCCTGAATTAATTAGGTTACACCTTGCAAACACATGCATAATCAAGACCTCCATCTCTCACCCTACATGTGCCTAAAATCGAGTGTCTTCCTTCACATGTAATTTCCTCTAGCATTGATTGGTGTTTTCCTTTGAGCATATGCAGAGTGTTAGCTATTATTAGTCTAGATGTTGCAGGAACAAAGTTAAAGTTCATATTTCTACTTCATGAGCATATAATGAACAGACTAGTCACCTGAGGAAAAGCTTGAGTCATATTTTTTATGAGCTTTGCTTTCCATCTTTTGAATTGTGTGAAGATTGTTATTTTTAAAAAGTTTGTGTTGGTTTCTAAATGTTTTTCTTATCTAAGATATACTAAAAATACATAGGAACCTATCTGTTATCAGCACATATAGTGCATCAAATATATTGATTATGAATCCCGGTCGATAATTTATGTTTGGTAATATATTATGCATATAATTGCACCAACATTGTCACTACCACATCAACCTATAACTATCCCTGTCACTGGACTGAGATACCATCACTGTCACTGTCAACTTGTCACTACAACCTGTCACTGTCAACCTGTTACAACAACCTATGATATTGTATCTGAACTGGTTTATTTGATCAGAGACCTGCATACCATCCTCAACTTCAGCAACAAGAGAATAACATTTTCATCAAACTTTACCTCAGTCTCACAAGACTAGTTTTGGATTAGTCACAAACCCTAACTTTCAACAAGAATAACTCTATACTTGTAATGAATAAATGTATGAAACTTTTACCCAAGGTTATTTAGTATTTATTCTAAGATTCCTCCAATTTTCATTCCTTGAACCATTCCTTAAAAGGAGTTATAGAAAAAAAGGAATCCCTTGTTGAATTCTATCCTATTCTAGAGATCGAACTTGTACGACGTGCCACGTGCTCAATATTTGATATATTATTCTAATCCAGATTTAGGAGCGGAACAAAATATTTAAAAGACTGAATACAATAAACATAGAGATAGGAATAATAACAAAAATATATAGTGAACAATATCTTCTATTAAATAATGAAATAGGTTGAAACTGTAAAACTTCAGAACCAAAACTTGCTCGAATAGTGGTAGTTATCTCTAAGAAGAGATGTGGCTACTATGCGCATCCGTCTGAGTAATATGGATTACAATGAGGCTCCAGAGGCCCTTTTCATATTACTCATGAATGAAGAAACCTTAGAAATCCAAAAGCCTAAACCTAGAAGGTGAAATGCCAAAAGTCATGTGGGCCCTATGGGTAAGTTGGTGAAATTTGGTACCTCAACTTCCTAGGGTCGTAAATTTTGCATAAGACCTCTGTGTTACACGTGTGATAGCCCGTTGGAAAGGTATTTCAGAGATATACACATTCCTCCATCAAAATCTAACTTTGTCTATAGTTTGAATGTGTTGATCCAAAAAAATAACATTTAGGGACCTAAAACGGCCCCAGAAGTACAACAAGATGTGATGACATGAAAAAATACAAAATAAGCCAGTTGGATTAGGCGAGAGGCCACCCATATCCACATGGAGGATGTGTGGGGATTCAAAAAACCCCAAAGTGTAGAAACCACAATTACAAAGTAGGACAGAAGAATGTGTTGAACAAAAACAGACACGAGGAGCCAGTTGGAATAGGTGGGTGGCCACCAATATCCACCTGGATCAATACTCCCCCATTAGGAAGTAATGGTATCCATTTCATTAAGTTCCCCCATCAGGTGATAAAAATTCTATTGGATTTGGCCCCGAGTGAGCCACTTTCCTTGGTGTGGGAGTTGCCCAACCTTGACAACTTGATAAAGTTGGATCTGTTGCTGGTGAGTGCCCTTGACCTGTGTGTCCACTATATGAATAGTGGATGCTTGTTCCATGTAGTCAGGGTTGAGCTTTGTTGGTGTCAGTTATTCTGTGATCTTAGAGGTGTCCAATAATGGTGGAAAATATGGCCGAAGGAGGTCCACATTGAATACTGGATGCAGACCAAGGAAGGGTGGAGTGTTAAGCTCAAAAGCATTTCTACCCACAACCTTGGTGATAGTGTAAGGCCAATAACGAGTTGGGAAAAGCTTCCTATGGGGCAAGGTGAGACACTCCTTCTGCAAATGTAACTAGACTTTGTCTCCAACCTAAAAATGGTGTGCTACCCTGTGTTGATCATGGCACTTCTTGTACGTATTTATGCGAGATCTCCTAGACCTGTTTGCGGGTGTGTTGAATCCACTCAATGAATCTGGTGGCTTTTTCGATCACAGAATGACCAGGGGAAGAGTTTGTCTGTGCATTGGAAAGAGGAAGTACAACATAAATGGGTCCTAAGGGTTGGAATCCCAGACCCACCTGAAATGGGCTATAGTAGGTGGAGCTATGGAGAGCCTTGTTGTAACTCTGTTGGACATATGGGAGACTCTCATCCCATGTACATGGATGATTATAATTGTACATGCGCAGGATGTGAAAAATCATTTGATTGATGAACTTTGTTTGGCCATTGATTTGGGGGTGGAAAGAAGTGGATTTTGTGAGCTTGGTGTCCAACAAAGACCAGAGACTCGACCAAAAGGTGTTGAGGAACCTGTTGTCTTGGTTGGAGATGATGGTATGTGTTATCCCAAAGTGGATCTAAACTCATTTTAAGAAGAGATTGGCAGTATATGCCATTGTGACATTATTCTTATAGGCTGTGAGGATGGCCATCTTCCAAAACCGATCAACGACCACAAACACACAGTCATTTTCATGCTTGGTGGATGGAAAACCGGACATGCAATCCATTGAGATGGATTCCCACGGGTTCTGGGGAATATGAATATGGGTATATAATCCTTACTTATTGATGATTGGCTTGTAAATGGCATATATAGTGCAAGATATGATACACTTGCTGACGTCTTGTCGAAGTTTTGGCCAATAAAATGTTTTTAAAGAATGACCATAGTTTTCTCTACACCAAAATATGCTGCCACCCAATTGTATTGGGCTTCCCAAATCAACTTTGCATGCTCACTTGTAGGAACACATAGATGACCCATGTGGCATAAGAGTCTGTCCTGAATGTAAAAATTAGTGATAGTGGTACTTGTACCCAAGATATTATGTGTGGTGGTGAAGTTTGGATCTTGTTGATAACGTTGGGGCCACTTCAATGATTCATGTCCACATGAATGGAGCAGAGTGGTGAGTGCAGCCACATGAAGATGACTGAGGAATTCAACAACACGATTGGAGATACATGTCGTATACATGATGTTGATATGGAATTGTTGTAGGTAGGTGGACCACTTCTGATGGTGTTCGTTCTGCAATTTTCATTGTGTCTGTATGAACTGTAGAGGCTTGTGATTAGTGTGTATGATCGTCTCTTTCCCCATAATGTAATGTTTCCATTGACGATAGGATTGTACAATGGAATACATTTCCTTGTCATGGGTGAGATATATCCGAAAAGTATTGGAGAGTGTCTCACTATTGTATGCCACAGGATGCCCATGCTGAATGAGAACTGTGCCCACAACATAGTCAGATGCATCGATCTCAATCTCGAATGGTTGTTGCAGATCGGGCAAGGAGAGTACCGGAGATGAGCATAAGCGATGTTTTATATCATTGAATTCTCATTGCTTCTCCTTCCCCCACACGAACTTGGCCCTACCACCTCCCTTGGTCACCTGGATGAGGGCCCATGCAATATCGTAGAATCCCAACATGAACTGTCGGTAGAAATTGGCTAGTCCCATGAAGATTTGAAGCTTGGTTAATGTGGTTGGGCCTGGCTAGTCACAGATGACTTGGATCTTAGCTGGATAAACATGTACCCCATGCTCATCAATAATGTATCCCAATTATTGGACCATGTTCATGCCAAAAGATCATTTTTCTAAGTTGGCATAGAGCTTGTGCTATCACAGAGTGCGCAAAACCTATTGAATATGCCGCATGTGATCCTCCCACGTTCTGCTGAAGATGAGTATTTCATCCAAATATACTACCACAAAGGAGTTGGTGGAGGGTCTCGATACATCATCCATCAACCTCATGAAAGTGGTTGGTGAATTTTTTAAGCCAAAGGTCATGATTAGCCATCCGTAGAGACCTTGTTTAGACTTGAAGGTTGTCTTCCAGACATCAGTTGGTTCGATAGGAACCTGGAAGTTTGATAGGAACCTGGTGGTAGCTAGACTTGAGGTCAATATTACTGAAGAACTTTACCTACTTTAGTTGTTCAAGAAGGTCATCAATCATGGGAATGGGGTAGCAGTTCATGATTGTGATTTTGTTTAAGGGTCTGTAATCAATGAAGAGTCACCTATTCCCGTCCTTCTTCTACACCAGTATAATCAAGATTCTACAAGTGGAGGAGTTGGGTATTATGTTCCCCTTTTGAATAAGATCTTGGATATGACGCCTAATTTCGTCGTTCTCCATCAATAAGCACTGATAGATTGGTCCATTAGGTAGAGGTGCACCAGGGGTCAGATCAATTGGATGCTTGACTTGGAAGTGTGTCAGTACCCCTATAGGTGAGGTGAATATGTCTCTGTATTCTTCCACTATCTCATCCACTTTCTTCTGCTGCAAAGAGAGGCGTTGTGTAAATTCCACGGATGTGGTGATGACCTTATGCTTACTGTGAGCAAAAATCACAAAGAAGACAAACTTCCTGGTCTGTGAAATGACCTTACTTCATTTCTTAGAAGAGATTAAAGAAATATAAGTAGGCGGTGCCACCTCTGGGATCCTGTACAATTGTCTACCCAAAGTAATAATAACACTATGGGGTCTAGACTCATACACAGAATGACACTTTCCAAAATATGGTTGTCCTAAAAGAACATCAAAAAGTTCAATGGGATAAATATCACATAGTACCTCATCTTTGAAAGGTTTGATGTCATAGGGAAACCGACATTGTTGACTGACATAGATATCTCTTCCTTGACGAAGCCACTCGATGGTGTAGGGATGCGAGTGCAGTGTCATTGGCAGGTCCATCCTCTTGATGACCTTTGTTGAAATCAGGTTCTTCTTACTATCGTTGTCGACAATGAAATGAATCAGAGGCCCCCTAACCCACATCTGTGAGTGAAAGAGGTGTTCCCCTTCCTCTGGTTATTCTGGTTCTCTTGGCCGGAATTTGGTGGTAGAGATCGTGGAACTGGGTTCAAAATCAATAATCTACCTCCCTCCTTCAAGATTTGACTCGGAATCAGAATCGACCTCTGACTCGAAAGCCTTCAGCTCGACCACGAGGGACTACTTGGAGAGACATTCGTCAGTGTTGCGCCAAGGAATTGTATTGTGTCTTCTCGTTTCCCTTATTGTGTTGCAGCTTGGAGAAAGTTTCCTAAGGATGGCCATCTCGACTTGGTCCCTTGTTGTGTGGGTTAGGTTTTCCTTTTCCCTGCTTCAATTCTAAGGGGTTTGCAGGTCCGAAATCTCATCGTTTCTGCTTAAATTTCTGCTCGATCTTGACAATGTATATATAAGTCATTCCTAGTGAGGCGATGTCCAAGAAATCCATTTATGTTTGAATGTATCTATTCAAAAAACTACGATATTGGAGCATTAGATGACGCTCATAATATTTTATACTCAATTTGGTGTGTAGGGTATGGAAAATATTGGTGAAGCCTGGTACTGTCTGGTCCCTTTCTTGATGTAGGCTATTCCATCTGGTGTATTGGTCCTCATAACTTCCAATAGGGTAGTATTGTTGTTTAATGGCATCCCGAAAGGAATCCCATGTAGGGGCCACCACAAAACTTGCAGATTCCTCCATGACCCTTTTCTAAGAGTAAGTATCCCACTAGTCTTTAACATGGGGAATGACCTTGAGGAGTGAAAAAGTGATATTTTCCCTGTCGAAAAAATTGTGGACCAAAAAATATCCTTCGAGCAGATTCAACCATTTATCTACAACATCCACATCTATCAATCTGTCAAATAACAAAATATCAAAATTTACCTTTACCTTGAAGGGGGTTGCATGACCACTTGATGAATATGCTTCTCTTTTGGGAAACCATCGAAGGATATGCACGAAGTTGTCCATCATTTTGTTCCTTTGTCACACGAGGACTTCCTCGAGCAACATTTTAATAGGATATCTTGCTCCATCATCTTTATTTTCAATTCCCATATGTTGTTGTCAGGCTTGGCACGACCGATCTAGTAATGGATCGATTGGTTCGAGTCCCAACTTCTTGTACCGAGACCTTGTCGGGGACATCCATGAAGAAAAATAAATGAAGAGAAAACCGTTATGATACCACTGATCCGGATTTAGGAGAGGAATGAACTATGTAAAATACTGAATAAAATAAACACAAAGATAGGAATAATAACACAAATATCCAGTAAGCAATATCTTCTATTAAGTAATGAAATACGTTAAAACTGTAAAACTGCAGAACTAAAACCTTCTCGAATGGTGGTATTTGTATCGGAGAAGAGATGTACATGGTTTCTATGTGCATTTGTCTTAGAAGAATAGATTACAATGAGGTTTTAAAGGACCTTTTCATATTACTCATGAATGCTAAAACCCTAGACATCCAAATACCTAACCCTATAAGGTGAAACACCAAAAGTCATGTGGGCCCTAAGGGTAAGTTGGTGTAATTTGGTACCTCAACTTCCTAGGGTCATAAATTTTGCATACAACCTATGTTTTAGGCATGTGATAGACTGTTGGAAAGGTCTTTCATATAAATACACATTCCCTTGTCAAACTCTCACTTCGTCTAGAATTTGACTATGGCGATCCAAAAAAACAACGTTTAGGGCCCTAAAATGGCCCCGAAAGTACAACAAGATGTGCTAACATGAAAACATACAAAATAAGTTAGTTGGATTAGGAAAGAGGCCACCCATATCCACCTGGAGGATGTGTGGGGCTTAAGAAAACCCCAAAAGTGTAGAACCCATAATTACAAAGTAGTACAAAAGAACATGTTGAACAAAAACGGACACGAGGAGCCAGTTGGAATAGGTGGGTGGCCACCAATATCCACCTGGATCATATTCTTAAAATATCACAAAACAAACTAACACCTATAATATTTCCATTTCAATTGGTCCCACATCATTTTGATTCTCTATGAAGTAGTTATGAATGTTTTACCTGGAACACATGTTTAAAACTAGTTTCAGGATTAGTCAAAATCTCTATCTTTCACAGAGTGTATCTCAAAAAGTACAACGACCCAAAAGTTGAAATTTCTACCATAGGTACATTGATATGTATTATCAACATCCACCTATTTTTTCTATTTGAATCATTCTATAAAAAATGTTATAGAGAAAATGGTAATATGACCTATAAATAACATACCTTAGAACACATCATCAAAAACTTCATCCTCCCTTGGACTTTCAGCCTTCTTTACTTCACCTAGAATTCTCTTCCTCCAACCTGTATTCTCAGAAGTGAATACATAGAAGTCATTTGCAATGGACTTTTCTCTGGTTTATAAAGATAAATTTCTTAATGACATGCAAATTGCATGCAACTCACGATGGCATGAAACTCATATGCATCATGTTATCCTCTCTTTACACTATAATTATCCATGCAATAATTAATTATCCCTCCAATAATTAATTATCACTACAATAATTAATTATCTTTTGTTTACTGCTACTTTACTTTGACATGCAACTTTTATCAAGGGTTGACAGGTCCAATCTCAATAATTAATTATCCCTGCAATAATTAATTAATATTTTTTTATAATTAATTAATCTTTAACAATTAATATTTCAATAATTAATCTCTTGTTGTAACCACTTTGACTGGTCAAGCTTCTTGATGACCTTCTATAGTCTTCTAGAATATTCTTGAGGGTCCTCCAAGTTCACAGAGCCATATCTCCTAAACCATGAGGAACTATGTGGCATACCATATATCACTAGAAATGGCATGACGTGTGCTATCCATCTATGATAGTCTTCCTTGAAAGTATAATGACCTTCATGTCTTTATTCCTTGATCAACTATGGGTTCCAATACCAACTTGCACCATGCACATCAAATTGTACCATATAATGTTCCAACCAATCACATTAACCATATACATCGACATGTACCATCATCATCAAGAGATGTATCATATGCATGTTCTACCATATACCAAGTGTATACCTTAGCAATGTGTCAATATCAATGGTAGACATCTAACACAACAACTAATTGTCCAATGATTTTGTCGACATCTTCGAGGCTTCTAGACTTGTCCAAGGGTTGACATAAATATCTAAAACCACTCTCCAAGGGTTGACATCAATGCCAACCAACTATCCAAACCAATTGTCCAACAATATCCCCCTTTAACATTGATGGAAAAACCAAGATTGATGGAAACACTTAGACATGGCAACACCATGCTCATGCTGTCCCTATGACTATCACTCTTCATCAATGTTTCTATCTCTCCCCCTTTGACATCAATGGAAAATGGTATCTCCCTTGTGGCTACTCCCCCTACCTTCACTCTTTTAATATCTTCTTTGACTATTTCTCTCCCTTGGACTTCTCTGCAATATGTCATGTAGATCAAATGTAGGTCTTCCTGTACCTCCTTGATTTTGGTTTTTTTTTCCATTGGTGCTTTCTCTTGTAAATCACTAACATATATATAATCATTCAAAGTTTGAGCATTCAAATAAAAAAAAACATCAAATTGTCTCTGAGTTAGTCTCTGAACAAATATATCCTCAACTCATGCTCTCATCCACCGACATATATCTATCCAATATGGTCAAGTGTCTTATGAATCCATCCTTTTACATGTGACCCATATTGTTCAAGACTTGAATAACTTGATATTTTAGTCTTTAATAAATGCCTTAAAACAGAAAGAAACTGAAAGATAAATACTTAAGTCAATAAAATCATTGATCCATAGTCTGATAATGTAAAAAGTAGACAAGTGATTTTGTTCTGATGACCAGGGAAAAAACCCCACTGTGGGGAAAAACCCTAGAGAGATTATTTCTATTATTGAAGAGAAAATAAGAATATTCTTTACAATCTAGAAATTTGATAATTCCAACTCAACCAAAAATCCAAATTAACTTATGTCTTCCATATGATTTCTCTCTAGAAATTCATTCCAATGGAAACAAGATTCAAAACCTACCACATGTGAAAATCAAAATGGAGCCCAATTTCTAGGAAATCGTGCCACTGTACATATGTCAAACAACAACAATAAATACACAAAAATCTGCCTCGAAAATCATGCATGTAGGAATAATACGACCTGTACGTATTTCTTCCTTGACAACTGTGCCTCCCTCTTGTTGTACAAATTTTCCTTTCTTTGTAGGAACTGTTATCTCTCTTGTTGTACAAACTTTTATAATGTCACTGTCTAGGGAACTATGCACTCTAATTTAATTTGGAAACTTGTCTCTAGAAATCTCTCTAGAAATTTGATCTCTCTCTCTTTTCTCTTGTGTGTTCTCAGTGTGTTCTTCTTATTTCCCAAACATGTATATGTACTCTCTCTTTTCCCAAAAAACCCTAACTTACATAACCAACTCAATATAATGGCTATCGTAAGTCTAATATGAGGGTTCACATTTAATTCTCCTCATTAATTACAAAATAATTAATAAATTCGCATTAAATAATTTTGGGTCCCACAACTTAAAATCACTTTAATTTATAAAGTACATTCACTTTATAAAATTACTTTATTTAAAAAGTCACTTTACACTTAAAACATGTCTAGGAAACATGACTTTATGTCCCCCCCATGACAAAACACAAAAACATGAATGAGGAGATCCCTTGTTAAATTTCAACACTCCCTCTTAACGAGGTAGGTCCTCCTGAAATTTCCACTTCCAGGACCATTCTCGGACTCCAATCTATCTGCAACGATTTCTCCCTTTGAACCTGAATGTTGCCTATGAACTGGTCTAGTGGAATTGTGACTTCTATTGATGCTTCGAGAAATCCTGTCTTGTCTCTGACATTTTTTGACTAGCTTAATTCATACTAGTTTAAACTTCTTCTAGTACTAGATCCCTGAACTGAGGAATGAAATTCATGTGCACCTTCAGTCCTTTTATCTTCTTGATCCCCCTCTGAGTCAGATATCCAACCCGGCTGACATCCCCCATGCTGGCCAAGAAATATGTATACTCTACCTCTATGTTCTCCAATCAAAACTGTCATGATGGGAACCTCATCTATTCCATGGATATGAACATAACCACGTTCAAAAGTGATTACATATTGATCATCCTTGAGAGATGAGACTGAGAGAAGATTAACTCTCAACCATGGTACAAAGAATACCCCTTCTACTTCTAGGGTATCTCTGAAGTCCAATAGAAACCTGAAACTACTGACTCCTCTGATATGGTGACTCCCATTAATGACATGATCAGGACCAATCTCATATATGAACATAAATGAGTCCAACATTCTTGTCATATGACTAGTGGCCCCACTGTCCACCATCCGAGTCCTATCAAACTCAAAGTTGTTTTTGTTGCCACTAGAAACAATGGAGACAAGAGAACACTCTTTCTCAAACTTCTCACTAAAGTCATTTACCTCTGCAGAGGATTATTCCTATTTATCCTTCTCCTTCTCCTTTGTCCCCTTCTTTTTAGAACACTTTGCTGCATAGTGGCCATATTCATTGCATGAAAAGAAATGAACTTTGTTGATGTCAATCCTAGAACCATTCTTACTTTTTCCCTTTCCCTTTAATAGAAGAGAAACTCTCTCCTCAACAACTCCCTCTCCTTCCTTCTCTCCATTCATATGGATCTCCTCTTGAGTGAAATCATCCCAAATTCTGATCCAACATGGAATTTTTTCACATCCCACAATGCATTTCACAAAGACTTCACAATACTTGGTAAATCCTTTCAAGGTTATCTTCACAAGCTCTGAATCTGAGATGACTTCCCCCACAGTTTCGAGTTCATCCTTAACTTGTTTCAATTGGGTAAGATATGGAACCACACTCTCACCCTTGGTCATATTCATTGAATGCAGTTTATCTTTGAGTGCCATATTACAATTTTCATTCTTAGCCTCGTATAGAATTTTCAGTGCCTCCCACATTTCTTTGTCTGTCTTCTTTTCAGCTAGGTGTGGGATTAGTGGATCCTTTGCTCCATCCAAAATGAGTCTTTGGGATTTGGCCTTTTTGAATTCATGTATATCCAAGGAAATAGGGTCGTTGGAGGGAAGAACTACCACAGTAGTGACAAGAGCCCACCATTTTTTTTTCTGGAAAAAAAGTTGTCATTCTAACCTTCCATTGCAAATAGTTAGAAATGTTATCTAACTGGTCCTCAAGTATGATGGAAACAACCATATTCAAATGACTATTCACCTTTATATTTTTTCCCAACTCTGAAATCAAATTCTACACAATGCATTTCTTACAGAGTCCTAGCTTTGATACCATGAATATTTTTAATGACAAAATCAGAAATATCTCATTCACACATTTTTTCAAACACTTGACTAACCTTATATTTTAGTCTTTAATAAATGCCTTAAAACAAAAAGCAACTGAAAGCTAAAATATTTAAGTAAAGAAAATCACTAATACATACTATGATAATGCAACAAGTAGACAAGTGATTTTGGTCGAATTACCAGGGGAAAACCCCACTATGGGGAAAAACCCTACTGTGGGGAAAAACCCTAGAGAGATTATTTCTATTATTCAAGAGAAAATCTGAAATTTCTTCACAATCCAAAAAATTAATAATTCTAGCTCAACAAAAAATGAAAATTAACTATCTCTTCCATTCAATTTCTCTCCAGAAATTTGTGCCAACATAAACAAGCTTCAAAACTACCCACATGTGCCAACCAAAATGCAGCCCGATTTTTGGGAAATTGTGTCACTGTACAGATGACAAACAACAACAATAAATACACAAAACTCTACCTGATAAATCATGTCAACATGTACATTACGGCCTGTATGGATTTTTCCCTTAAAAAATATGCCTCCCTCTTGCTGTATGAACTATCCTTTCTGTGTATGGACTATTATCTCTCTTGTTGTATGGACTATTATGATGTCATTGTCTTGGGAATTGTGCACTCTAATTTAATTTGGAAACTTTTCTCTAGAAATCAGATCTCTCTCTCTCTCTCTTTTCTCTTGTGTTTTCTCTGTGTGTTCTTATTATTTCCCAAACATGTACATGTACTCTCTCTTTTCCCAAGAAACCCTAACTTACATAACCAACTCAATCTAATGGCTATCATAATTCTAATCGCAGGGCTCACATTTAATCTCCTCATTAATTACAAATGAATTAATAAATGCACATTAAATACTTTTGGGTCCCACAACTTAAAATCAATTTAAGTTATAAATTACATTCACTTTATAAAATCACTTTATTTAAAAAGTCACTTTACAATTAAAACATGTCTAGGAAACATGACTTTATGTCCCCCAAGTGACAAAATAGAAAAACATGAATGAGGGCATCCCTTGTTAAATTTCAACACAAAAATTGTCCAAGGGTTGACATCAATCTCTAATACCACTCTCTAAGGGATGACATCAATGAAAAACAACTATCCAAACCAATTGTCCGGCAATATCCCCCTTTAGCATTAATGGAAACACCAACATTGATGGAAACACTTAGACATGGAAAAAAAATGCTCATATTCCCCCTATGACCATCACTCTTCATCAATGTTTCTATCTCTCCCTCTTTGAAATCAATGTTAAAGGGTATCTCCCTTGGGGATGCTCCCCCTATATTCACTCTTCTGATCTCTTCTTTGACCATTTCTCTTCCCTTGACTTCTCTGGAAGATGTCATTTATATCAAATGTAAGTCTTCCTGTACCAGCTTCCTTTTCGAGTTTTTTTCCATTGGTGTTTTCTCTTCTAAATCACTTACATATATAAAATAATTCAAATTTTGAGCATCCAAATAAAAAAAAACATCCAACTGTGTCTGAGTTAGTCTTTGAGCCAATCTGTCCTGAACTCATGCTCTCATCCACTAACATATATCTATCCAATCTTCCCCAGTTTCTTAGGAATCCATCCTTTTTGATATGACCCATATTTTCAAGACTCTACTACACAAGTGTCCATAATGCATACCAATATGTCACTTCAATATTTTGAAAACTTCTCTGAATCTGTTTCAACTGATCATCACATACCTACATATAAACTGAAACAAATATGCCCACTAGTTTTCCTAATCGCAAATCAAACTCTACAAATATGCAATGTCCTACACTGAATATATTACTTCATGAATATGTCCTCTATGAATATCTACATCAAAAAGTGTACCAATGATTTTCCTTGTGTCTGTCAACTGATCTCTTGCATACCTACATGAATATGTGTTCTAAAACTTGTTTCTTAACCAACCAATCTGTCATAGGATATCCTATACCTCATCCATCAAACATTTGTAACACCGCTTTGAAACACTTCATGTTGTCTGAAGGATAGATATTTGAAATGTAACAACAACTGCATAGACTCCCCCTATTCAATATTCATATTACCTTGGAATATCCAAACCAAATGGCTCATAACAATGGAGGAATCTTCCCTAATGTGGAGTAGTCTTCCTCTTCATCATTTTCCCTTTCATCCTGTTCTTGAAATATGACATATTTGTCTTTACCTGTCGATGCATCATGATTTCATATTACTTCAAATATTATGAGTACAATCTCTAGGAACTGGTTTTCTTTCACCTATTCTTCTTTCTTTTCATTTCTTCTCCAAACCTTCTTTTATTTGACATCTTCCTTTTTTCTTGTAGATTTATCCTGATCTTGTATTACTATGTATCCTGAGAAAGCGATTTCCGGGACCTATTCTTCCTTTACCTTCTCTACATTATGATCTTGCACTGTTGTGGATTTTGACAATACAATCCTTGAGACTTGTTCTTCTTTCACTTGATTTAATAGTCTTTCTTGTACTGTTGCAAATCTTGTGATATCTGGGATATGTTGTTCATTCATATTCTCTTTTTTTCTTTATTTTCTTTTCCAAAACTTATTATGCATATTATCAATGTTTTCTTTCATGGATGGCTCTATCATGCTTTTGTAGTTTCAAGATATGTGACCATAATTGTGGCATTTGAAACATTCAATATTGAGATGATCCACATAAGCACTACTTGCTTTCACATTTCTTCCATATGCTCTATAGTATTTAAATTTAGTTCCAAAGTTAGTACAATAAAAATAGTAACCATAAAAGACACTTTCATAATTGGGAGTAGATGATCCTATCTGTGATGTAGTCCTTCTGAATGAATGCCTTCGTAGATCACAATCATAGTTGAATCTTCTTTATTGTTTGAAAGTATATGGTCTTCTTGAAATGGTATCCTTCCTATTGGAATCTTGCCGACCATGATTCCTTTGACTACTTTTGCATAAATCTTAACCTTTTCTTCATTATTCCTTTCCGATAACCTATGACATTTCTCTTAAACTTTATTTGTTGATGATGTGGATGCTTCTTCAATGTTTTTACTGATCTTGACAACTTTTACTCTCAGCATGAGAACTTCTTCTTCAAGCTTCTCAACCTCTTCTTCTTTCTTCATCATCTGATTCTTCATGACTTCTTTCGTTCTCTTTGCCTCTTCAAGTTGGATCTTTAGGGAGATGATTTCTTCTTCAAGTTTTCTTTCTTGTCGACTAGATTATGCTTCATGATTCTTTTCCTTTTCAATATAAGGATTGTATTCTATTTCATTGGGATTTTCTATCTCATCACTTCCAATCTTCAAGTAAGGGATTTTAATTTTAGGATCTCCTACTTCTTCACAATAAAAGTTAAAATAATCCTTTGCTGACTTCTCCATCATCTGAGTTGTCACCTACTTCAATTCTTTTTGTTCCTTTCCTTGCATAAATATCTTGTAGGAAGTCCCAAATATCTTTGGATGATGCATACCATTCCACTTTGGTTTTTACCGAATTGAGTAATCCTTCCACGATAAAATTCATTGCTATCTTGTTTTTGTTGATATCTTTATGTAACTATAGAATATATTCTTTTGTATTTGTGTTGGTAAAACCTTGAGAAGGTTATTGTAATCTTATTGTATAAATCAGCTCAAAAGAAATTATTATTTTATTGTTATCCTTACTACAAAAGTAAAAAAAAATCCTCTTAGGGTTGCATCTTTTCAGGATTCAATTATGTGTATAAATAGAGGTCGGGTTCCTCTCATTTGTACACACACATAACTCACCTTCTCTTGTGTATTTGGAGCACAACAAGGAAGGTCTAGCGTAGGAGGTCTTGGTTTCTTGGTCTTTGGTATATTGGACTTAGTCTATTTGTGGAGAGATATAACATGACATTGTACTGGTTGAAGGAATATGTACTGAAGAATTGGTTGTTGGGTTTTCTCCCCCATGAGGGTTTCCCAGGATATAACTTATGTTCTTTGATTGCTTATCTTTCAATAATCCTATTACATGCAATTTTTAATTAATGTTAAAGAAGATAATTGTAACTTCTAAAATTCTAACATGCTATCAGAGCAGGCCTAAATAGAAGATATTTCACATATCTAGAATACATAAGGAGCTAATTTTATTTATAGGAGTGTTTTTTGGACAAGACAAGATCGCCAGTAAGTGTGCCCTAGTGGAGTGCATCTTTTCCCTAGACAAGAAGGATATGGTCAAAGAAAACAAGATTATTGTGGACTCCATTAAGGACCGCATTATTCATCACACATAGTCATTATCCACTCCAAAAGAAATTTCATATGCCTTAAATTAACTGTTTGAAGGAAAACAAATCAACCGAAGAATGACCTTGAGAACCCAATTAAAGAACGTGAGGATGCAAAATTTAGAAACCATCCACTCTTACTAACTAAGAGTGAACCAAATCAAGGAGAAAATAGAATCCATTGGTGATATAGTGATTGGAGAAGAAATGGTGAAGAACACCTTGAATGGACTCTCAAGGTCATGGGATGCATTTATTCAAGGGATATGCTCAAGAAGGAAGCTACCCAAGTTCAGTAGGCTATGGGAAGATTTCAACCAAGAAGAATCAAGGAAGACATAAAAAGAAGAGAAGATGATAGATTATGATCAAGCCCTAGCCTCCCACACTAGGAAAGGAAAGATAAATAAAGAACCCTCCTCAGTGAAGAAGTTTTAGAAGGGATGAATAAATAACCCAAATAACATATGTTTTTGTTGTTAGAAAATGGGACACATTGCTAGGAATTACTCCCTCATTCAAAGACCAAGGGAAAAGAAATAAGGTAAAATTGATCATGTTCATACAGGTGAATATTATGAGCCACCCAAGAAAGTTGCAAAGGAAGATGAATCAAGTGATGAGGAGTATGTCTTATCTCATCCCTTACAGGAACTGTCACTCATGGAAGTGACATTTGGCTGGTGGACAATGGTGCTTTGTTAAGCCCTAATATTGGCTCATTACCACTTAATTGGGGCATATTAGATTAGTAATGTTATTTTATTTATGTCGGCTTTAGGCCATTAAAACCTCCTAGTCTCCTATATAT
>JZKD02S0457681.1:110596-145551 GCA_000966675.3 Picea glauca | reverse complement strand
AGGAGGTTGCCCCCTCGAAGAGGCTTATTATCTGATATTATCTCTTTTTCAAGGCGTTGAGTACTTTTCTTGAGGTTTTTCTATGCTATATTGATGTTTGGTTCTTAACATGCTTACAAGAACATGAGAGGTTATAAAGACTCCTTATCTAACCTTACTCATAAGTATTCACTGCACAAGGTGAAATTGAGAAATGATTATCAATATATGATCAAATTAGTAGGAGAAGCCTCCTACAACTTAGACTCGGGAAGGACAATGAAGATGAAGGAAGTTCTCTATGTTCTTGGATTGAAGAAGAACCTTATCTCAATTTCAGGATTGTATGAGAAGGGTTACAAAGTTGCATTTGTTTATGGACAAGCTCTTATGTGGCCTAGAGGGAATACTTTTGATGATGTTGTGGTTATTGGAGTTCAAGAGGGAGGACTCTAAAAATTAAAAGGGTAATTAGATTCAACATTAATTCAAGACACTGTGAATCCCATTGAATTATGGCATAGTATATTTTATCACCTACATTACAAGGCCCTACAAAGTGTGAGAAATATGGTGATAGGACTAGAAAAGATCTAGGAAAAACTAGACAGTGTTTCCAAAGGTTTCACACAAGGAAAGGACATGAAGCACTCATTTCCCAACAACGATATAAGAGCCAAAAGAGTATTGGACATCATACACTCGGATGTGTGTGGACCGATGCCAACTACTTCACTAAGAGGTCTATGTATTATGTGTCTTTTATTGATGATTGCTCATGTAAAACTTGGATCTATTTGTTGAAGAAAAATAATGACGTTTTTGGAAAATGCAAAGAATTTAAGGCACTGGTAGAAAACCTGACAAAGTGGAAGATAAAGACCTTGTGATCAGATAATGGAGGAGAATTCACTTCGGAGGAATTCAAATAATATTTCAAGGAATATGGGATTAAGAGGGATATTTATACTCCCTACAACCCTCAACAAAATGGAGTTGAAGAAAGGAATAATTGAACAATCATGGAAGCAATGAAGGCTATGATCCATGATCAAGATCTATCTATGCATATGTGGGAAGAAGCAACAAAGACTGCACTGTACATGTAGAACAAAAGTCCCCATAAATTACTTGAAAACAAGACACCAGAGGAGATGTTTTTCAGGAGAGAATATGGAAGTCAACCATCTAAGGATATTTGGCTTCCCCATATTTTTCCATGTCCCCAAGGAAAAGAGGACAAAATTGGATCCATCTGGAAAAAATGGCATATTTGTTGGTTAGAATGACACATAGAAGGCATGCAAAATATATATTCCTAGTCATTGGAAATTTGATATTAGCCGATATGTCACATTCAATGAGAGTGAAAATTTCAACAAATCAAAACATGATTTTTCAAAAGAGGTTCACGAGGAGGAGAATGAAGTTACTAGAGTTACATAGGCATAAGAAATTGAACCATAGGAAGTCATTCATGAGGATAATGACATGGAAGAACCTCAGAGGCTAGTAGAGATGCCTTCTCACAAGAGAATACCGACTTAGGCACAAGAGCTCATCAGAGATGTAGAAAGATATGGTGCTCGAGAAAATTATCTCGGGAAATGTAAGAAGATGAAACCATATTCCAACTATGTGGCATGTTTTTGTGATATCATGGATGAAGAACCATCCAATTATGAAGAGGATGTAGAAAAAAGGATATGGAAGGATTCCATGGGCGAAGAATATCAGTCCATAGTAAAGAATGATGTCTGGGATGTGGTCCCCATACCAAAGGAGAAATATGTAGTAAGTTCAAAATGGATCTACAAGACAAAACATGCAGTTGATGGAAGTATTGAAAAGTATAAGGACATATTTGTGGCTTGAGGATTCTCTTAGAAGGAGGGCATTTACTACGAGGAGAAATTTTCTTCCATGGTGAGATATACCTTGATCACGACTATAATTTTGTTGGTTGTAGTAATGAAATGGAAGGTGCATCATATGTATGTGAAGAAAACCTTCTTGAATGGTGAAATAAAAGAGGAAGTACATGTGGAGCAGCCAAAAGGGTTCAAGGTACATGACAGGGAGACACATGTGTGCATATTGAAGAAGGATTTAAATGGATTAAATAAGGCACCCATAGAATGGTATGGTAGGATCATCAGATTTATGATGATCTTAGGATTTACAAAGAGAATTGCAGATCCTAACCTTCACTTTAAATTTGTGGATGATCGTCCCATAATACTACTATTGTATGTGGATTACTTGTTTCTAACAGATGTGGAAAATCTCATCTCAGAGTGTAAAAGAAAACTAGTTGTTGAGTTTGAGATGAAAGATCTCAGGATGATGCCTTAATTTTTGGGTCTCGAGGTATGGTAGAGACAGGATGATATATTTCTAAATCAAGGGAAGTATGCAGTGGAAATCCTGAAGATGTGCAAGATGTTGGATTGCAAAGAAATGGATACACCTATGGTATCAAATCTGAAGTTGTTGCAGGATACAACTTCAAAGACTGTGGATGTTACTTTATACAGGTAGATGGTGGGTTCATTGATGTACTTGACGAACAAGAGACCTGATATATGTCTTATTGTGAACACCCTGAGTCAGTATTTGGAGAAGACAAGGAAGGTTCATTTGGTCGCAAATAAACATGTGATGAGGTGCCTTAAGAGTACATTGGATTATGGTCTCAGGTATGTGACAAACAATGAATTTGGGTTATATGGATATTCGTATTTAGATTGGACTGAAAATATTCCCGATCAAAAGAGTACTTCGACATATTGCTTCAGTGTAGGCTCCAGTAAGGTTTCATGGAGCAGCATGAAGCAGTCACGTGTAGCAATTAATATTGTTGAGGATAAATACGTGGCATCATGTGCAACATGTAGAGAAGCAGTCTAGCTTCAGAAGATGTTGTCTAGGTTATTTGGTATCAAACTGGAGGCGACTTGCATTTGGTGTGACAACCAAATTTGTATGAAGTTGTCTGAGAATATGATGTTCCATGACAGGTCGAAGCATATCGATATCAAATATCACTAGATCAGGGATATGGTGCAGAGCAGAGCTGTGAGCCTCTAGTACGTGACTATCAAGGAGACGGTTTTAGATGTGTTGACCAATTCACTGTCGAGGATGAAATTCAAGAACTTTAGGGACAATCTTGGCATGGTCCCTCTTCAGAGGGAGTGATGAGGTACATATGCATTGCTGGGTAGTGGATGTCTCGAGGACATGTTGTAGCTATTTGAGAGCTACCCAAAAGATTTGAATGCATTGGCTGTGAAGTCATAGGGGTGCATGTGATGAGGTACAGATGCATTGTGGGGTAGTGAATGTCCTGGGGACATGTTGTAGCTATTTTAGAGCTACCCACATGCCTTGAATGCATTGTTTGTGAAGTCACAGGGGTGCACATGATGAGGTACAAATGCATTGTGGGGTAGTGGATGTCATGGTGACATATTCAAGCTATTTTAGAGCTACCCACTGGCATTGGATGCATTGGCTGTGAATTCATGTTGTACTATGGATAGCCGATGATGTATAGATTCATATGTTCAACGGTTAATGGTCATGAGCTCGTGTGGCAACAAAGAGTTCCTTCCTAGTTAAGAGGGAGTGTTGATATTTTGATGTAACTATGGAAGATATTATTTTGTATTTGTATTGGTCAAACCTCAAGAATGTTATTGTAATATTATTATATAAATCGGATCAAAATAAATTATTATTTTATTGTTATCCTTATTGTAAAATTCAAAACAACCCCTCTTAGGGTTGTGTCTTTTCATGAGTAAATTATGTGTATAAATAGAGGTTGAGTTTCTCTCAGTTGTACACACACACAACTTACCTTCTCTTGAGTATTTGGAGAAGATAAAGGAAGGTATAACATAGGAGGTCTTGGTTTCTTGGTCTTTCATATCTTGGTCTTTGTCTATTTGTGTAGAGCTATAACATGACATTGTACTGGTTGAAGGAATCTAAACTGAAGAATTGGTTGTTGGGTTTTCTCCCCCACGAGAGTTTATCTTTCAGTGATCCTATTACATGCAATTGTTAATGAATGTTAAACAAGATAACTCTAACTTCTAAAATTCTAACAGTTGTTCCTTTTCAATTATTTCATGGATACAGTGTTCAGAGGCTTATTTGTAGTTGTGTATCTTATCATAACTGATCACCAAATATCACATCCTTGTTCCTGCAAAATTTATTTAACTATGTTTCTCCATATTTCATATTTTAGACCATTTTGACCATTGAACTGTGGTACTTCCATCTTATAGATATGAGTGCTTTCCATCATCTACCTTCCAGTGGTTAAAATTTTTCCTAAAGGAACTGGCTCTTATACCAATTGTTGGAATACTGAGAGGGGGTGTGAATCAGTATGAGAACAATTAGTACTTTTAATCACAATATAAAACCTCTAATGAATATTATGAGCATTGAAAATATCATCAATAACATAAAAATCACATAAACACAGTACACCATAATTTTACGTGAAAACCCAATGCCGGAGAAAACCACATAATGGTTTTATTATTTATCAAAGAGTACATTCATTGGAAGCACCAACTTCCTATTTCTCTAGATACAACTGGACAGAGGCTCCAACCCCCTATTTATAGGATGCAACTTTAAGGAGGATCCAACTGAATAATTTGTCACTACCACATCAACTTGCCACTATCCCTGTCACTCGACTGATATACCACCAATGTCACTATCAACTTGTCACCAAAACCTGTCACTGTCAACCTATCACAAAAACCTATGATCTTGTATCTGACCTCGTGTATGTGAGCACATACCTACATACCTTCCTCAACTTCAACAACAAAATAATAACATCTTCATCAACCTTTACCTAAGTCTAACGAGACTAGTTTTGGATTAGTCACAAAACCTAACTTTCAACAAGAATAAATATGTACCTGTAATGAATAAAGGTATGAAACATTTACCCAACCTTCTTTAGTACATCTCATCAGACCTTTATTCATTACAAGTACATATTTATTCTTGTTGAAAGTTAGCTTTTGTGACTAATCGAAAACTAGTCTCGTCAGACTGAGGTAAAGGTTGATGAAGATGTTATTATTTTGTTTTTGAAGTTGAGGAAGGTATGCAGGTATGCTATCAAATACACCAGGTCACATACAAGATCATAGGTTTTTGTGATAGGTTGTGGTGATAAGTTTATAGTGACATTGATGGTATATCAGTCTAGTGATAGGGATAGTGATAAGTTGATGTGGTAGTGAAAAATTATTCTAAATTTATATTTCAGGATGGTTGGATGGGGTAAGGAAAGGGGGTTGTATCCTCCTTTCAGTTGGAGATGAAAAATTAGGTAGTTGTAGCCTCCTTCAGGTTGCATCCTTTAAATAAGGGTTTACATCCTAGAATTATGTGGCATTGCACGTGATAAATATTTGATATCTTACTCTTAAAATATCACAAAACAAACTACCACCTGTAATATTTCCATTTCAATTGGTCTCACATCATTTTGATTCTTTATGAATAAGTTATGATTGTTTTACCCTGAATACATATTTAAAACTAGTTTTAGGACAACTCAAAATTTCTACAACCGATACCTTGATATGTCTTCTCAAAATCCTACAAGTTTTTCTATCTGTATCATTCTAGAAAAAAATGTTATAGCAAAAATGGTAAGATGACCTCTAAATAACATACCTTAGAACACATCATCAAAAACTTCATCCTCCCTTGGATTTTTGACCTTCTTTACTTCACCCAGACTTCTCTGCCTCCAACGTGTATTCTCAAAAGTGAATACAAAGAAGTGAGTTGCAATGGACTCTTCTCTATGTAATAAATATAAATTTCTTAATGACATGCAACTGCAATGCAAGTCATGATGGCATGAAACTCAAATGCAAACCACATGCATCATGTTATATTATGTTTACACTTTAATTATCCATGCAATAATTAATTATCCCTGCAAGAATTAATTATCTTTTGTTTACTTCCACTTTACTTCGACATGCAACTCAAGGTTTCACACCAATCTCATTAATTAATTATCCCTTCAATAATTAATTAATATTTTTCGATAATTAATTAATCTTTCAACAATATCATCTCAACAATTAATCTTTTAATAATTAATCTCTTGTTGCAACCACTTTGATTGGTCAAGATTCTTGATGACATTCTAGAGGATTCTAGAATATTCTTGAGGGTCCTCCAACTTCACAGAGCCATATCTCCTCAACCGAGAGGAGGTACGTGGTGTACCATATATCACAAGAAATTTCATGATGTGTACTATCCATATATGATATTCTTACTTGAAGGTATACTGACCTTCATGTATTTATTACTTCATCAACCGTGGGTTCGATGACCAACCTGTACCATGCATCAACCATGCACATCAACTTGACATACCATACCATGTGCCAACCAAGCACATAAACCATGTACATTAAAATCTACCTTCATCACCAAGAGATGTATCTATGCATGTGATACCATATACCAAGTGCATACCTTAACAATGTGTCAATATTAATGGCAGAACTCTAACACGACAACCAATTGTCTAACAATTTCGTTGACATCTATGGGGCTTCCAAACTTTTCCAAGGGTTCACATCAATCTCTAATACCACTCTCAAAGGGTTGAAATCAATGACAAACAACTATCCAAACCAATTGTCCAACATATTATTCTCAATATCTTCCCTTTCTTATTTTAATTCATCTTGAGTTCTATACATTGCCAACATTTTTGAGTCCTTGATCCATTTGTTTGAGAAAAATTCTTAAAATATTTCCCATGTGGTGCTTTGTATAGTACCTTCGTCAAGGATATACCACCATTTACTAGCTTAACCATTCAAATAAATACCTACCAAAGAAGGAGTCTTTCAATTTTTCCTTATCATTAACAACCATTCCCCAGGACTGATTTCATCTTTATCTTCATCTCCGCTAAAGTTAGGTATTGTCATTTATTCTTAATTAAGGTATAACTAAAATCCTCAACTTAAAACCTTAATATATTAGAAATAATTATCTGAAATAGTTATAATCCTTGTACCCATATAATATTCTATTTTTTCTCTTTCCAATGGCTTTTGAATCAACTCAATCGGACAATCCAATAAAACATTATGATAGTTTTAAGTGAACATACCTTTAAAGCCCTAATTTGGTGTCTGTCCTCCTAGCTGACATTCCTTCTGATGTATATTTTCAATTTCATCCCTTCTAAGTCTTAAATTGTGAACTGTAGTACTCTAAAATGTCTTCTCTATAATTCCACAAGTCGGACCAAAATTGGATGTGGCAAGTGAAAGTTAGAGTAACTTTCCCAAACATTGGTGATATTGGTCCTTTCCAGGAGAGAAACATTTTACAGCATGCCATGCATCCAATATTTGATATCTGATTATGAAAATAACACCAAAAATATTAAGGAATGTATTGTTTATGGTGAAAGTGGTATCATGGAACTTGGAGCTTTTGTGAATATTTTATGATTGTTTTACCCGGATCACCTTTTTCAGACTAGTTATAGGAATAATAAAAAAATATATCTTCCACAGAGTGTATCTCCGAAAGTAAAACGACTAAGAAGATGAAATTTGTAACATAGGTACTATAATAAGTCTTATAAATAGTGTCCAATGTTTTCCTTCTAAAGTGGCTTCGAGAAAAAATTTATAGCGAAAATTCCAAAATGACTTTCTTGAGGAAGAAAAACCCTAGGATTGGTGCTCTTATACCAAATGTAATGATCCAAATGCTTAAAATATCACAAAAGAACAAAATGTGAGTGTGAATAACAAATCCAATATAAATTAGTTACAAAAAAACACCTTAAAAATAGAGGTACCCCTTCCAAATAACCAGTTACCATCATACATCACAATTTCAAGTCTTAAATTGTGACATGTAGTACTCTAAAATGTCTTCTCTACAATTCCATAGGTCTGACCAAAACTGGACGTGCCAAGTGAAAGTTAGAGTAACTTTCCCAAACCTTGCTGATTTTTATCCTTTCCAAGAGAGAAAATTTTTACAGCATGCCACACATCCAATATTTGATATCTGATTCTAAATAACACCCAAAATATTAAGGAATGTATTATTTCCGTTGAAAGTGGTATCATGGAATTTGGAGCTTCTGTGAATATTTTATGATTTCTTTACCTGGAACACATGTTTGAGACTAGTTATAGGAATATAAAAAACTCTATCTTCCAGAGAGTGTATCTCCGAAAGTAAAATGACCGAGAAGATGAAATTTGTAACATAGGTACTATAAAAAGTCTTATAAATAGCCTCCATTTTTTTCCTTCTAAAGTGGCTTCGAGAAAAAGTTATAGAGAAAATTCCAAAACGACTTTCTTGAGGAACAAAAACCCTAGGATTGGTGCTCTTATACTAAATGTAATTATCCAAATGCTTACAATATCACAAAATAACAAAATGTGAGCGTGAATAACAACTCCAATATATATATATTAGTTACAAAATAACACCTTAAAAAATAGAGGGACCCCTTCCAAATAACTAATTATCATTATACATCACAATTCACATCACCAATAATGATTACATTATCTCTATATATATCTATTCACACTTGCACATGAGTCCCCTTTACTACTAGGAAGACCATAATAAATATATATTTACACATTACATGTACATTTAGGCCCATGTATGCCACCCCTTGGGGTCATATAATACAGATTTATCCCTATATATGTCCCTCTTGGGTCATAATATAGATACCAAATGTAATGAACAAAATGCTTAAAATATCATAACATAAGAGAAGTACACACCATATACAAAATATGAACATGGAGCACAACTCCAATATAGATTAGTTACACAATAACACCGTAAAGAATAAGGGGACCCCCCTAGAAATAACCAATTACCTTTATACATCACAATTCACATCACCGATAATGAATATATTATCTCTATATATACCTATTGACAATTGCACATGAGGAGCTTTTACTACTAGGCCAACCCTAATACATATATATTTACAAATAACATGTACATTTAGGCCCCCATATTCCCCCCCTTGGGATAATATCATATACATTTATCCCTATATATGCCCCCCTTGGGTCATAATATCCAGATAAGTTCCAATCAGGTTTCCTAGCTTGGGTGATAACCGAGGAGGAGTTAGAAGCAAGGAGTTTAAGGAGGATATCATCATGCATTCAAGGTAACATAATCTTGATGTACATACACATTTCATATGTATGTATATCTATGGTTTTTCCATTTCATATTGCTCATGATTAATGGTAAATGTTAGATCTGATCTTGTGACATCCCAAAACAATAAAATATTTTTAAAATTTAAATCTGCTGAAAATTCATTTCGTTTTTAGTAAATTCGAATTTGGAATTTTTTTTCCATTTATGGCAATTTCAAATTTTGAATTTGATGATTGTAATTAATTATTATGACTATTGGGCAGAGACCTGATTTGACCCAACTAACTATTTGACTATGACACTTGTATGAAAACATAATATTTTATATTGATTGCAGGAGGACAAATGGAATAGCCATGTTAAATTTAGCTGACCATGACTCCATGAGTGGGGAACACATTGGAATAACCTCTGGGCTAATTGTTACAAGTGGCAAATCAGTGATTTGGCCATTGGCAGCCCCTGAAAATCAGGGATTTAGAAAGATGCGTAAATTCCCAAGGGAGGGAAAATGTCCTAGGCAAATTAATAAATAGCATATGTGAGGAGGCAGGACGCTGCCAAGTATGCTGGGAAAGAAGACTATTGATTTTTTTTCCTTGTTGTTATGATAATTACTGTGTGAGTGTGGGGCAAGGGAGATTTGGCTGAAATTAAAGTATATTGTTGGTGAGGAGATTTAAATTCGCCCTCATGGGTTCATGGTCAGGCTAGGGGGTGAATCGCACAAGTAGATTGGTTTCCTTGTTCTATGGTTGGGAGGAACGTGGATGTTCCCTTTGGATTCCTACAAATTTGATTCAGATATGTAACTCTACCTTATCCTAGTTAAATGTCATGTGCTGCAATCTGTTTACTTCTATGTATCAATTTCTGGTTGAATGTTGTGGTGGAAAGATCTATCATTTTACTTCCTAGTCATTAGCTAGAAATGGACTTATTTATTTAGATGTGAGGCTGAGTAATCACTAAGTTCATGGAATGTATCAAACAGTAATACGAATTCTGTAGAAGTTACTAATCTCATAATAGAATGGACTACAGACTACATCTATATTCTTAGTTAATTATGTTAAGTAAAATGAAAATAAAATTGTTTGCATAAATACTTGAAGCCACATGCACCAATATAAGTGGTGGATTTCATTTCTTGTAGATGCTTATAGTATAAAATGATCCTCCTCTAATGAGCATACAAGTACAGATTCAAAGTAAATACACCCTTTATCACAGAGGTATTAATCAATATGTATATCGACATGTACAAATATATTATGAACATATATGTATATATAATGAGCATTTTGTATAAGCGATACAATGACGCTGGGGTAAACTGACTACTAAGGTATCCGGAAACTAGACATACATACACATAAACATATACATAGGAAAATAATTCAGAAAACTTACCAAACCCCATTACAAAAATTAAGTATATGTACATCAGTATGGTGGTGATAGTATTTTAGTAATGACTCTGTTGTTTAAATGCGCACCTACAGTATAACAATAAACCTCTATCATAGGTACAATGCTACAGGGTATCTAGTATAAAGGAGTAAAACAATCACATGAAAGGAAATAAACACGAATTCTGGAAGTCCCGATCTTTTATAATCTCAAACGGACAAATATTTTTCCTATCAATTTATATATAAAAAACCCCAAAATCTGGACGGAATCCCACAGACATAGGCTTTCCACGAAAACATTGCATACAAATGGTTCATAAGTCAAATTTACGAATGGGTGGAATAAGACTTAGGTTCAACTCCTACCAAAATTAATTTTATATCAAAATATAAGTATACGATGCATAAACAAAATCTGGAAGTCATCACACAATCCCAGTGGAAAACAAAACCCTTAGGTGCATTTGTTACTATGCTAGTTTTAGGCATACTACTGTGCATAGCCGAATCATTTTGAGAAGGGACTATGTAATCAACAGTGAGATTCAATTCTGGAAAAATAACTAGAGAATTCAAATCTGTAATAACAAATCGTTTTTTTGAAAATACCGAGGAAAATGTTAAACACATAAAGTGACAGATTAGAACCCATATCCACAATGAAATAACACTCAAATCATAATGATCATATTACTTAAATATAACGTCTATCTAAATATCACAAGTCCAACCAGGCACAAGCTTGGCATAATTTTTCTTCGTACCAAAATGTTTATACAAATCAGGGCGTACCCTGTATCAACTAAATACAGAACTTGGAACTAAAAATCTTCAAACATTAGGAATGAGACATAGCCTTGACCATCGGTGCATGTAAACTCAAAATAGACAGAAGGGCACTATGTTGGAACCCAAATACCTCTTGAAGGAGTGAACAGGGCATCCCCATGCTTCAGGGTGACTGCACCTACACAAAGTAATGTGAAGCATTATAATGTATCCAATGGAAATAATATGATTAAATTAAAGAATAGAATGTAATTGGAAAGGGGGCCAGTGAATTCTTAACTGTTATGGAGGGTTCTTGCCTTCTTTCATCACGCTACCCCGTACGCCTCCTAGACCGAAAGGGGAAGAGGAGTTTGTGTCTCCCTGATGGGTACCCTCACACATCGAGGGGCCCATCATTAGCTATGAATACCAGTTTTAATCCAAAGAAACACTGCAGGAAATGATTTGCATATAACGACCATAAATTAATAGTAAATATAAAATCAATGTGACATTTCAAATATGAACATAAAGGATTAAAACACCTCCGACCATTAGAACGCCACTCCTAATCAATATAATGACACTAGAAAACACTTTAATTAAACACATAAGTTCTCTCAAGATCAAGAGTATGCTGAAAGGTCTATTATGCACCCAAGTAAGGTAAAACCCAGACATGACACTCTATCATCTAAGAGACTAATCGATGGAGAAACCGGGCCCAATAACAAAAGTTCAATAAAAAAAATAGAATATCTCGAATGCACATTTCTAATAGACATCATAATAAGTTCATCCACGAAAGGAGAATAGCTCGGCCTCAACAGGAAGGCTAGTACAGAGAAAGGGACCCCTTCTAAATAACAACAACTCTAATATATATTAGTTACAAAATAACACCTTAAAAAATAGAGGGACCCCTTCCAAATAACTAATTATCATTATACATCACAATTCACATCACCAATAATGAATACATTATCTCTATATATATCTATTCACACTTGCACATGAGTCCCCTTTACTACTAGGAAGACCATAATAAATATATATTTACACATTACATATACATTTAGGCCCTTGTATGCCACCCCTTGGGGTCATATAATACACATTTATCCCTATATATGTCCCTCTTGGGTCATAATATAGATACCAAATGTAATGAACAAAATGCTTAAAATATCATAACATAAGAGAAGTACACACCATATACAAAATATGAACATGGAGCACAACTCCAATATAGATTAGTTACACAATAACACCGTAAAGAATAAGGGGACCCCCCTAGAAATAACCAATTACCTTTATACATCACAATTCACATCACCGATAATGAATATATTATCTCTATATATACCTATTGACAATTGCACATGAGGMSCYTTTACTACTAGGCCAACCCTAATACATATATATTTACAAATAACATGTACATTTAGGCCCCCATATTCCMCCCCTTGGGATAATATCATATACATTTATCCCTATATATGCCCCCCTTGGKTCATAATATCCAGATAAGTTCCAATCAGGTTTCCTAGCTTGGGTGATAACCGAGGAGGAGTTAGAAGCAAGGAGTTTAAGGAGGATATCATCATGCATTCAAGGTAACATAATCTTGATGTACATAYACATTTCATATGTATGTATATCTATGGTTTTTCCATTTCATATTGCTCATGATTAATGGTAAATGTTAGATCTGATCTTGTGACATCCCAAAACAATAAAATATTTTTAAAATTTAAATCTGCTGAAAATTCATTTCGTTTTTAGTAAATTCGAATTTGGAAATTTTTTTCCACTTATGGCAATTTCGAATTTCGAATTTGATGATTGTAATTAATTATTATGATTGTTGGGTAGAGACCTGATCTGACCCAACTAACTATTTGACTATGACACTTGTATGAAAACATAATATTTTATATTGATTGCAGGACGACTAATGGAATAGCCATGTTAAATTTAGCTGGCCATGACTCCATGAGTGGGGAACACATTGGAATAAACTCTGGGCTAATTGTTACAAGTGGCAAATCAGTGATTTGGCCATTGGCAGCCCCTAAAAATCAGGGATTTAGAAAGCTGCGAAAATTCCCAAGGGAGGGAAAAAGTCCTAGGGAAATTAATAAATAGCATATGTGAGGAGGCAGGACGTTGCCAAGTATGCTGGGAAAGAAGACTATTGATTTTTTTTCCTTGTTGTTATGAGCATTACTATGTGAGTGTGAGGCAAGGGAGATTCGACTGAAATTAAAGGATATTGTTGGTGAGGAGATTTCAATTCGCCCTCATGGGTTCATGGTCAGGCTAGGGGGTGAATCACGCAAGTAGATTGGTTGCCTTGTTCAATGGTTGGCAGGAACGTGGATGTTCCCTTTGGCTTCCTTCAATTTTGATTCAGATATGTAACTCTACCTTATCCTAGTTAAATGTCATGTGCTACAATCTGTTTACTTCTATGTATCAATTTCTGGTTGAATGTTGTGGTGGAAAGATCTATTATTTTACTTCCTAGTCATTAGCTAGAAATGGAATTATTTATTTAGATGTGAGGCTGAGTAATCACTAAGGTCATGGAATGTATCAAACAGTAAGATGAATTCTATAGAAGTTACTAATCTCATAATAGAATGGACTACAGACTACATCTATCTTCTTAGTTAATTATGTTAAGTAAAATGAAAATAAAATTGTTTGCATAAATACTTGAAGCCACACGCACCAATATAAGTGGTGGATTTTATTTCTTGTAGATGGTTATAGTATACAATGATCCTCCGCTAATGAGCATACAAGTCCAGATTCAAAGTAAATACACCCTTTATCACAGACGTATTAATCAATATGTATATCGACTTGTACAAATATATTATGAACATATATGTATATATATAATGAGCGTTTTGTATAAGAGATACAATGACGCTGGGTTAAACTGACTACTAAGGTATCCGGAAACTAGACATATATACACATAAACATATACATAGGAAAATAATTCAGAAAACTTACCAAACCCCATTACAAAAATTAAGTATATGTACATCAGTATGGTGGTGATAGTATTTTAGTAATGACTCTGTTGTTTAAATGCGCACCTATAGTATAACAATAAACCTCTATCATAGGTACAATTATACAGGGTATCTAGTATAAAAGATTAAAACAATCACATGAAAGGAAATAAACACGAATTTTGGAAGTCCCGATCTTTTATAATCTCAAATGGACAAATAATTTTCTTGTCAATTTATATATGAAAAACCCCAAAATCTGGACGGAATCCCACAGACATAGGCTTTCCACGAAAACATTGCATACAAATGGTTCATAAGTCAAATTTACAAATGGGTGGAATAATACTCAGGTTCAACTCCTACCAAAACTAATTTTATATCAGAATATAAGTATACGATGCATAAACAAAATATGGAAGTCATCACACAATCCCAGTTGAAAAAAAAACCCTTAGGCGCATTTGTTACTATGCTAGTTTTAGGCATACTACTGTGCATAGCCGAATTATTTTGAGAAGGGACTGTGTAATCAATAGTGAGATTCAATTATGGAAAAATAACTAGAGAATTCAAATCTGTAATAACAAATCGTTTCTTCGAAAATACCGAGGAAAATGTTAAACACAGAAAGTGATAGATTAGAAACCATATCCACAACGAAATAACACTCAAAGAATAATGATCATATTACTTAAATAGAACGACTATCTAAATATCACAAGTACAACCAGGCGCAATCTTGGCATAATTTTTCTTCATACCAAAATGTTTATACAAATCAGGGCGTACCCTGTATCAACTAAATACAGAACTTTGAACTAAAAATATTCAAACATTAGGAATGAGACATAGCCTTGACCATCAGTGCATGTAAACTCGAAATAGACGGAAGGGCACTATGTTGGAACCCAAATACCTCTTGAAGGACTAAACAGGGCATCCCCATGCTTCAGCGTGACTGCACCTACACAAAGTAATGTGAAGCATTATAATGTATCCAATGGAAATAATATGATTAAATTACAGAATAGAACGTAATTAGAAAGGGGGCCGGTGAATACTTAACTGTAATGGAGGGTTCTTTCCTTCTTCCATCGCGCTACCCCGTACGCCTCCTAGACTAAAAGGGGAAGAGGAGTTCGTGTCTCCCTGATGGGTACCCTCGCACATCGAGGGGCCCGTCATTAGTGATGAATACTAGTTTTAATCCAAAGAAACATTGCAGGAAATTAATTGCGTATAATGACCATAAAGTAATAGTAAATATAAAATCAACGTGACATTTCAAATATGAACATAAACGATTAAAATGCCTCCGACCATTATAACGCCACTCCTGATCAATATAATGACACTAGAAAAAAATTTAATTAAACACAGAAGTTCTCTCAAGATCAAGAGTATGCCGAAAGGTCTGTTATGAACCCAAGTAAGGTAAAACCCGGACATGACACTCTATCGTCTAAGAGACTAATCGATGGAGAAACCGGGCCCAATAACAAAAGTTCAATAAAAAAATAGAATATCCTGAATGCACATTTCTAATAGACATCGTAATAAGTTCATCCACGAAAGGAGAATAGCTCGACCTTGACAGGAAGGCTAGTACAGAGAAAGGGGATAAACTGTGAAAGAACCTAAACCTTTCTAGGGTACCATCTACCCCTTTTCACAATAACCTCGAAGAAAAACAAAGAATGCTACCGAGGAACTGACCAGGAAATAGCAGCATGCAGAGACCTACCTAACAAGACAGAAGGATCTGAATGCATAAATAAAAGAATAGTCAAGGGTAAACTTACCCCACACAGAGCTGCCCGTTGAGAAGTCGCTTCCAATATTTCCACCCATTGGGCATAGAGGTCAAATCACAAAATCATGACAACGATTCTAAAGCCAAATGGAAAATGGTCTGAAACGTTTCTTCCTCCTTCACCAAACCAAAACCAGAATCAAAGTGAAAGTGCTGGAGTAACCTTTCGCATGGAGTAATGGGGATGGGATCTTCGTACTCGGGCCATGTGAATATATGTTAAGTGCCGACATCTCATTGGGGCATGCCAATCGAACTCTGAATCGAATAGACTTAGCTCAAGCACCTTAAATGTTGCAGACAGGCCTTTAAGGCACGAGGGTTCCAACCTGTATCATTTGGTCAGAGTATTAATGGAAAGTTATCGAAAGGCCTACTTAGGGTTACTCTTATCACCTTACTATACCGGTTATACGTTCAACCCAACTACCATTGCATTAACCATCCGAAGAGGATAGCCTAATGTCGTTACTTACCGAGTAATTTTATGTTAGCACGATCATAACCATAGCCTTCACAATTTAGCCTCTGCATGCTTTATATTCAATTGTGCAAATTAGTGTCTGATTTTATACCTGACAGTGTTTGTTTAAATGTATTCCAAATAATTTTAACCTCTTCATGTAGACCCTATAACAATATATATATCATAATGAATGTCATAAGGCCTTACATATACGACCATTGCATTAATATGATAATGGTTCTAAGTAGTTACATCTCCTTATCATAAAGTAGGTTTTGGAAATGAAATGGTAGATAATACGAAGTTGCAATTAAACAGGATATCCATAGCTATGTTCCTATGTTTGTATATAACTCATTACTGAAATAGGAAGAGGCGACAATATGTTAAAATAGGATAGAGAAGTAAAAGGAAATAAGATTGTTGTACATTATAGTTGACGAATGAATGAAACTTTAAAGACACAGAATCAACTCAATGTACCCAACATTACGGTTGATGAATGACTGAAACTTTAAAGACACAGAATCAACTCAAAGTACCCAATTAATTTATTTATTTTTATGTAAATTTTGAGGTACATTACATATGGTATCAGAGAAAAAAGGTTACAACACTGGACCTGAACAGGGCCACAATAGTTTCTTAGTATATATATTCTGATTTATGTAAAACTAATAAAAATCTTATGGTTACAAACATAAAGCTATTTCTGTTTTGCATTAATTATGGCAGCTCAGGATGATGCATAAATCAGGATGGGAGAAAACCCGCAGCAAGGACCCCCTAGAGATCCAAGAAATAACAATGATGGAAACTCACCCATGGAAGTGTTAGAAACAATGAGGAACCTTATTGTTGAATTACAGATTTTCAAAGTAGACAATGAAAAATTGAAAAAGGCACAACAGGAACAACAAGAGATAAATGAAGTCCTGTTGTGTAGTATAGTGACCAAGAAAATACAAAAGCACGATAACCACAAGGAAGAAGTTAGCAAAAGGGCCTCCAAGAACTCAAGGCCAGAACAGAAAAAGGAGATAGTTCGTCGGAAGGAACACCTTCAGCTGAAGAAAAAACTAAATCGGACAGAAAAAGAAAACAAGTAGACCACCTCGAAGGAGAATTTAAAAAGATTAAACCAGCTACCTTTGATGGAGAATCCAAGATGGGAGAAGAAGCTAAGGCATGGCTATTGGACATCAAAAAATACTTCCAGATATACAACTATTCCAACAACATGAAGGTCAGAATGGCCATCTCCAATCTGTAAGGGAAGGCCATCATTTGGTGGCAGGACCTGAAATTGGCCAAGGGCCTAAAGGAGAAACAGTTGGAATGGTCTGACTTTAAAAAGTATTCCAAGAAACAATACCTTTCAGAAAGTTACTATGAAAGGAAGACAAAGGATTTCTATGAGTTACGACTTAGAAAGATGGCAATGGAGGACCTGATAAATAAATTTCTGGAACTGCTAAGGTTCGTACCCTACATCTGTGAGGATAAAGTAAAAATTTAGCGATTTCTAAACTGTCTACCACAATCCTACAAGGACATAATTGAGTTTGACAACCCCAAATCCTTGAGCGAAGTATTCAGGAAGGCATGAATGTGCTACGATTAGTATAAACAATGGGTAGAGTTTCCCAAAGCATGGAAGGATAAGATACAAGGGCAAATGAACCAGCGGAAGAAGGGGTAGCAGCCAGCTCCTTATCGGAATACAAAAAAAAGTTTTTCAAGAAAGGATTTTCACTCCAACCATCTGAATACGCAAGGCAATGGTAAACCAGTAAACCTGGGAATGAAGAAGTTTGGAGACAACCCCTGCAAGCCATTAAATTGTTGGGAATGTGGAGAGCCTCATCTAAGGAGGAATTGTCCATGTTTGAGTTCAACAAACAGAACTACTATTCATAATATGCAGGAAGCCTCGACAGTGGGAGACGTGGGCAGAAGCCTATGTCGGATAAATGTAGCCATAGATGGTTGACAAGCTGAACACAAGTCCTCGGTGGTAGAAATCGAAGGTAAAATCAATGACACTCGAATTTCTGTTTTAATTGACCTTGGAGCTACGTTAAGTTATATTACACCTAATGTGGCAGAGTCAAACAAACTTAAGAATCTGAAGCACAGAAAATCATGGCTTGTACAATTAGCGACTGGTACTAAGAGAAAAGTAGTTGAATTTGTTCCGGACTGTGAGTTTAGCTTAGATGGTCAAAATATAAGGACCCATCTGAACATCCTACCACTAGGATCTTACAATATGATTATCAAGATGGATTGGCTGGAACAACACAAAGCATTACTAGATTGCTATACAAAGATACTTAGCTATAAGGACGATTTTTGCAGTATTAGAACAAACCAAGGTATACCAAAACCGGTATTAGTCAGACAAGTTTCAGTAATGCAACTCAAGAAATGTATGAGGAAAGGATGTCAAGTTTATGCCATCCAAGTAATGAATCTGCTAGAAAAAGATGATAAGCCAAAACTAGAAGACTTTGTTGTCCTATGTGACTTCAGAGACATGTTTGTGGATGAGATACCAGAATTACCTCCTAGAATAGAAATAGACTTCTCCAGAGACCTAGTACCAGGTTCAACCCCTATCTCAAAGGCACCTTACTAAATGAGTCTACCAGAACTGATAGAATTAAAAATGCAGTTACAGGAATTATTGGACAAAGAGTATATCAGACCTAGTGTCTCACCATGGGGGGCACCAGTCCTCTTTGTGAAAAAGAAAGACGGTACTCTAAGACTATGTATCGATTATAGACAACTGAACAAAATGACTATTAAGAACAAATACCCCTTACCAAGGATAAATAATATGTTCGATCAAGTAGGTGGGGCCAAGATCTTTTCAAAGTTGGATTTACGATCCGGTTATCATCAAGTTAGGATAAAAGATGAGGACATAAGCAAAACAACCTTTCATACAAGGTATGGACACTACGAATTCATAGTCATACCTTTCGGACTCACTAACGCGCCAGCCACATTCATGTGTCTGATGAACAATATTTTCAGTCAGTACTTAGACAAGTTCATGGTAGTATTTATCGACGATATTCTAATCTATTCAAAAACGGAAGGAGAACATGATGAACACTTAAGGATAGTTCTGCAGACGTTGAGGAAACACAAAATGTACGCCAAATTTGACAAGTGTGACTTCTATCAGAAAAAAATACAATATTTAGGACATGTGATTTAAGTAGAAGGCATTGTCATAGACACGGAAAAGACAAAAGCCATTATGGAATAGCCGGTGCCTGAGGATGTAGCAGATATACAGTCGTTCATGGGAATCACCGGATATTACCGCAGGTTTATAGAAGGGTTTTCCAGGATATCCTACCCTATCACTTCATTACAAAATAAAGGAACCAAGTTTAACTGGTCAGAAAAGTGCCAAGACATCTTTAACAAACTGAAGGTATTATTGACAACTGCACCCATATTGAAGGTAGTAGACCCCGATAAAGACTTCACAGTATGTGTGGATGCAAGTAAAGAAGGACTAGGTGGTGTCCTAACTCAGGAAGGACACGTTATTTTTTATGAGTCCCAGAAATTAGAGGAACACGAGCGAAATTATGTCACTCATGACTTAGAATTAGCAGCAGTAATACACGCCTTAAAAATGTGGCGACACTACATAATGGGCAAAAAATTCCTACTATTAATGGATAATAGCGGAGTGAAATATATGTTTAACCAACCAGACATTAGTGAAATACAAGAAAGGTGGCTAGCCTTCTTAAGTGAATTCAACTTCGAGGTCAGACATATCAAGGGTAAGGAAAATAAAGTAGCAGACGCTTTAAGAAGAAGAGTCAATGGGATATTTGAGATAAGTATCAGCAGGGCTGAAAGTGATTTGGAACAAAGGATAAGCACAACAGGTATTAACGACGGAAATTACACTAAGATAATTACAGAATTATAGAACAGTAGCCCAAACTCAATTAAAACAGATCTAAGTATCGATAAGAAGGGACTACTATGATTTAAAAACAAGCTTTATTTACCAGATTCTGTAGAGTTAAAGTTAATAGTCTTGAACGAAGTGAATAAGAAACCATATTCTGGCCATCCAGGTTACCAGAAAATGATAAAAACATTTAGAAAACTATTTTATTGGCCTAATATGAAGGGCAAAACAACAAAATACTTGGCTAGGTGCCAAGATTGTCAGCAGGTTAAGGCCGAACACTAGCATCCAACCGGCCTATTACAACCATTACTAGTACCAAAATGGAAGTGGGAGACCATATCGCTGGATTTTATAACAGGTTTGCCTAAAACTCAGAAACAGAACGAGTCTATTATGGTTGTAATCGATAAAATCAGTAAGTCTGCACACTTTATTCCTGTAAAGTCTACTTTTAAAGCTATAAAACATTGTTGAAATATTCATGAAAGAAATTTTTAGACTGCATGGTATTCCTAAAATGGTGATTTCAGATAGAGACATAAAATTCACATCTGCCTTTTGGAAGGAATTGTTTGCAGGGCTAAATACTAACTTAAATTTCAGTACGAGTTATCACCCACAAACGGATGGATAGACCGAAAGGACAAATCAAATAGTGGAGGATATTCTCCGCATGTACGTAATAACAAAACCGAACAAATGGGAAGATTATCTACACTTGGTAGAATTTTCATATAACAATGGATACCAGACTTCAGCTAAATTGATCCCTTTTGAAATACTGTATGGCAAAAAATGTACGACTCCAATTAGCTGGGATAACCCGACTGACAGACTCATGGTGGGACCAAAGATTCTCCAAGAAATGGAAAACACGGTAAGGAAGGTACAACAGAATTTGAAAGGAGCACAGGATAGAGAGAAAAGCTATGCAGATCAGAAAAGAAGACACTTGGAATTCCAAGTGGGAGACCATGCTTCTTTAAAGGTCAAAGCCCAAAGAATCTCGTTGAATTTAGGAAACTGTTCCAAGATGGCACCCAGGTTTTGTGGACCCTTCGAGATACTAGCTCGAATTGGACCTGTAGCATACTAAATTGCACTCCCGGCTAATCTGAAAATTCATAATGTTTTTCATATTTCCTTGTTGAAAAAGTAAATTCATGACCCTACTCATATGATCGATTGGAACTGGGTGCAGTTGGAACCCGAAGGCGAGCTCTAGGTGGAACCCCTGTGCATTCTGGATTGGAGAGAAATAACACTTTGGAACATAGTTGTCGCTTAGGTAAAGGTGCAATGGAAGCACTTTAGTCCTGAGGAGGCCACTTGGGAGTTGGAGGGAGATTTGCGGAAATCTCATCCAATCCTGTTCCAGGAAAGGAACGAACACTAAGGACAGTGTTTTACTAAAGGGGGAAAAGATGTGACGTCCGAAAAAAATAAATTATTTTAAAATTTGAATCTACTGAAAATTCATTATGTTTTTAGTAAATTCGAATTTGGAAATTTTCTTCCATTTATGGCAATTCCGAATTTCGAATTTGATGATTGTAATTAATTATTACGACTGTTGGGCAGAGACATGATTTGACCCAACTAACTATTTGACTATGACACTTGTATGAAAACAAAATATTTTATATTGATTGCATGAGGACAAATGGAACAACCATGCTAAATTTAGCTGACCATGACTCCATGAGTGGGGAACAGATTGGAATTAACTCTGGGTTGACTGTTACAAGTGGAAAATCAGTGATTTTTCCATTGGCAGCCCCTAAAAATGATGGTTTTAGAAAGCTGCGAAAATTCCTAAGGGAGGGAAAAAGTCCTAGGAAAATTAATAAATAACAAATGTGAGGAGGCAAGATGCTGCCAAGTATGCTGGGAAAGAAGACTATTGATTTTTTTTCCTTGCTGTTATGAGCACTATTGTATTAGTGTGAGGCAAGGGGGATTCGGTTGAAATTAAAGGATATTGTTGGTGAGGAGATTTCAATTCGCCCTCATGGGTTCATGGTTAGGCTAGGGGGTGAATCACGCAAGTATATTGGCTGCCCTGTGCTATGGTTGGGAGGCACATGGTTGTTCCCTTTGGCTTCCCGTAAATTTGATTCAGATATGTAACTCTACCTTATCCTAGTTAAATGTCACGTGTTGCAATCTGTTTACTTCTATGTATAAATTTCTGGTTGAATGTTGTGGTGGAGAGATCTATCATTTTACTTCCTAGTCATTAGCTAGAAATGGACTTATTTATTTAGATGTGATACTGAGTAATTACTAAGGTCATGGAATGTATCAAACAGTAAGATGAATTCTGTAGAAGTTACTAATATCATAATAGAATGGACTGTAGACTACATCTGTCTTCTTAGTTAATTCTGTTAAGTAAAATGAAAATAAGATTGTTTGCATAAATACTTGAAGCCACACGCACCAATATCTGTGGCAGATTTCATTTCCTGTAGATGCTTATAGTATACAATGTGCCTCCTCTAATGAGCATACAAGTCCACATTCAAAATAAATACACCCTTTATCATAGAGGTATTAATAAATATGTATATCGACCTATACATATATATTATGAACATATATGTATATATATAATGAGCATTCTATATAAGCGATACAATGATGCTGGGGTAAACTAGACAGATATACACATAAACATATACATAGGAAAATAATTCAGAAAACTTACCAAACGCCATTATAGAAATTAAGTATATGTACATTAGTATGGTGGTGATGGTATTTTAGTAATGACTCTGTTGTTTAAAGGCGCACCTATAGTATAACAATAAACCTCTGTCGTAGGTACAATGCTACAGGGTATCTAGTATAAAGGAGTAAAATAATCACATGAAAGGAAATAAACACGAATTCTGGAAGTCCCGATCTTTTATAATCTCAAACGGACAAATATTTTTCCTATCGATTTATATATGAAAAAACCCAAAATATGGATGGAATCCCACATACATAGGCTTTCCATGAAAACATTGCATACAACTAGTTCGTAAGTCAAATTTACGAATGGGTGGAATAAGACTCAGGTTCAACTCCTACCAAAACTAATTTTATATCAGAATATAAGTATACGATGCATTAACAAAATCTGGAAGTCATCACACAATCCCGGTGGAAAACAAAACCCTTAGGCACATTTGTTACTATGCTAGTTTTAGGCATACTAGTGTGCATAGTCGAATCATTTTGAGAAGGGACTGTGTAATCAATAGTGAGATTCAATTCTGGAAAAATAACTAGAGAATTCGAATCTGTAATAACAAATCATTTTTTCAGAAATACCGAGGAAAATGTTAAACACAGAAAGTGACAGATTATAACCCATATCCACAACGAAATAACACTCAAAGCATAATGATCATATTACTTTAATAGAATGACTGTCTAAATATCACAAGTCCAACTAGGCGCAAGCTTGGCATAATTTTTCTTCGTACCAAAATGTTTACGCAAATCAGGGTGTACCCTGTATAAACTAAATACAAAACTTGGAACTAAAAATCTTCAAACATTAGGAACGAGACATAGCCTTGACCATTGGTGCATGTAAACTCGAAATAGATGGAAGGGAACTGTGTTGGAACCCGAATACCTATTGAAGGAGTGAAGAGGGAATTCCCATGCTTTGGCGTGACCGCACCTGCACAAAGTAATGAGAAGCATTATAATGTATCCAACGAAAATAATATGATTAAATTATAGAATAGAATGCAATTAGAAAGGGGGGCGGTGAATACTTAACTGTAATGGAGGGTTCTTGCCTTCTGCCATCGCGCTACCCTGTACGCCTCCCAGACCGAAAGGGGAAGAGGAGTTTGTGTCTCCCTGATGGGTACCCTCACACATCAAGGGGCCCATCATTAGCGATGAATACCAATTTTAATCCAAAGAAACACCAAAGGAAATGATTTGCGTATAATTTCCATAAGGTAATAGTAAATATAAAATCAATGTGACATTTCAAATATGAACATAAAGGATTAAAAGGCCTCCGGCCATTAGAACGTCGCTCTTGATCAATATAATGACACTAGCGAACACTTTAATTAAACACAAAAGTTCTCTCAAGATCAACAGTATGCCGAAGGGTCTATTACGCACCCAAGTAAGGGAAAACCCGGACATGACACTCTGTCATCTAAGAGAGTAATCAATGGGGAAACTGGGCCCAATAAAAAAAGTTCAATAAAAAAAATAGAATATCCCGAATGCACATTTTTAACAGACATTGTAATAAGTTCCTCCACGAAAGGAGAATAGCTCGACCTCGATAGGAAGGCTAGTACAGAGAAAGGGGATAAACCGTGAAAGAACATAAACCTTTCTAGGGTACCACCTACCCCTTTTCACAATAACCTCGAAGAAAAATAAGAATGATATTGAGGAACTGACCAGGAAACAGGAGCATGCAGAGACCTACCTAACAAGATAGAAGGATCTGAATGCATAAATAGAAGAACAGTCAAGGGTAAACTTACGCTGCATAGAGTTGCCTATCGAGAAGTCCCTTCCAAGTTTTCCACCCATCAGGCACAGGGGCCGAATCACAAACTCATGACAATGATGATAAATCCAAATGAAAAATGGTCTGAAATGTTTCTTCCTCCTTCACCAAACCAAAAACAGAATGAAAGTTAAAGTGTTGGAGTAACCTTTCCCATGGAGTAATGGGGATGGGGTCTTCATACTTGGGCCATGTGAATATATGGTAAGTGTTGACATCTCATTGGGGCACGCCAGTCAAACTCTGAATCGAATAGACTTATCTCAAGCACCTTAAATGTTGTATATAGGCCTTTAAGGCACGAGGGTTCCAACCTGTATCATTTGCTCAGAGTATTAATGGCAAGGTACCAGATGGCCTACTTAGGGTTACTCTTATCATCTTACTATACCTGTTATACATTGAACCCAACTACCATTGCATTAACCATCCGAAGCGGATAGCCTAATGTCATTACTTACCGAGTAACTTTATGTTAGCACGATCATAACCATAACCTTCACAAGTTAGCCTCTGTGCGCTTTATATTCAATTGTGCAAATTAGTGTCTAATTTTATACCTGACAGTGTCTGTTTAAATGTATTCCGAATAATGTTAACCTCTTCTTGTAGACCCTATAACAATATATATATCAGAATGAATGTCATAAGGCCTTACATCTATGACCATTGCATTAACATGATAATGGTTCTAAGTAGTTACATCTTCTTATCGTAAAGTAGGTTTTGGAAATGAAACGGTAGATAATACCAAGTTGCAATGAAACATGATATCCCTGGCTATGTACCTATGTTCATATATAACTCATTACTGAAATAGGAAGAGGCGACAATATGTTAAAATAGGATAGAGAAGTAAAAGGTAATAAGATTGATGTACATTACAGTTGACGAATTATTGAAACTTTAAGGACAAATAATCAACTCAAAGTACCCAACATTACAATTGATGAATGACTGAAACTTTAAAGACATAGAATCAACTCAAAGTACCCAATTAATTTTTATTTTTTTTATGTAAATTTTGAGGTACATTAGAGATCTCACCTTGAATAGATTAGATTACATCTAAGTAAAAATTGTGTCTTCTTAACGTTAGGAAGAAATCATGGATTTGTATTTTTTTTCTTGTGTGTAGGCAGTAAGTTGAAGGAATTGGAGTTGGATCTCTGGGACTACACCAGTCAAGGAAACGCAAGGAAAACCTTTAAGGAAAATGTATGGCTTCCTATATTCTCTTAGCATAAATTGAAACATATTTATTTATATATAAAGGAAACAATTAAAAGTGTAAACTTGTTATATATCTAGGATCAATAGGCAGATCCTAGGGAGATATCACTATCTTAATGGTAAGATTTGTCCATAACAAAATTGGTGACTCCACTAGGGAAGGATATTTGATTCTTCTCTAGTTTAAATTTCCTTGCTCGTTTTCCTCTATTTTTTGTTTTTGAGTCAGTCATTATATTCCTTAACACTCTTTGAGAGACTATATATCTTATATTAGACATATCTAGGCTAGATATTTTTATTTTTCTGAAAATCCACATAGGGCCACTCTTAGCCTATTGACACCAGAGCGACATGTCATTACTTTCACTACTGTCGAATAGAGACCTCCTGCAGAGGGTCATTGGTTGGAGACCTTGTAGGTTGTGACCTATATTAAAGGACTATAATTTGTATATTTTTCATATCTCTCTTGATCAAATATAGATGTGTATGGCCTAATGAGTTATTAATTGATCTGTTTTCTTGGATCCTCTCTTGGTTTGAGCCTTTTTCGTAACCTTTGATCTTAGATTTCGATTTAAGGTGTCCTTGAATTGTTTTATTGGGTTGCTTGCCTGCATTTTCTTGTTGTTTAGTGACCTGTTGATTTGGGTTTTGTACGAAATAGATTAGATCATATCTGGTAGTCTGTCCTATCTAGTTGCATTTGGCTCAGTTTCATTTTACAATTAGTTTTACATTTCTAGATCCATTTTCCTTCTGATTTTTGGGTTTTTATTTTGGTAAATACATCAGAGTGTTCTTGGGAGTATCACTACCAATATCCTACAAATATTTATTGATAATTGTTGGTTTCTTGATCCAGATTATTTTCGGCATGAAATGAGAGAGGATATGTAATAAAGAAATGCACAGAGATATCGCAGATATTAAATAATATAATAGAAATGTATCAGAGATGCAACCATAAACACATATATACAGTAATACATGATTTATATTAATGAAAGAAATGTACAGAGACTAGAAAAATACAGAGTGAAAGACTCGCTAGAACGGTGGCATCTTATCTCTGAGAAGAGATGGGATGGCTACTCGCATTCATAAGAAGATGATTACAATGAGGCTCTAAAAGCCTTTTTACAATAAACAAGAATGAAAAAAACCCTAGACATCCAAAAACCTAACCCTAGGAGATGAAGCGCCAAAATTCATGTGGGCCCCGTTTGGGTAAGTTAGTACATTAACTTCCTGGGGTCGTAACTTTTGCATACGATCTCCATTTTAGCCATATGATAGCCCGTTTGAAAGGTATTGTTGAGGAGATTAATTTTGGGGCATAAATTATTCCTTTGGTTATCACTGATTTGGGATGATCCCGAAAAACCTTCATTTAGGCCCTCAAAATGGCCCGAGAAGCTAAAACCTGCTAAAAATAGTAAATTGCCAAAATTGCCATAAAACTGTTTTGAGACAGTTGAAAAAGATGCGTTGCCACCGATATCCGCCTGGATCAATCATCCCTCCTTAGGAATAGATAGTCTCCATTGCGTTGAGTTCCTGGGGGAGAGGGAAAATCATTTGTTGCTTGCCTTGTTGGAGATGTCGCGCTGCTTAGTTTGTGGAAGTCTGTCACGAACCTGTTGAGGCCGAGGTTGTTCAAAAAGTTGAGATACATGAGAGGATAGTGTGAAGAAGGAATATTTTCACTTTTCTGTAGCCTTGTTGACCTTCTTTTGTTGGATAGAAGGTTCTTGGGGCGAGGCTGTAGTGGTTGCAGTGTTCTTCTGTTCTCCTTTTGAATAGATTGTGAAGAAGCTAAATTTTGCAGTATGAGGTACTACCTTACGACAATTTTTAGGTGGAACAGTAGTTGGAACCACCTCTAGTATTCTGTAGAGATGACCCCCCCAGAGAAACAATGAAACTGCGGGGTTGAGACTCATAAACAACATGGTGCTTCCACATATATGGTTGGCCCAAGAGAACATCACATACATCTAGTGGGGAAACATCACATAATACCTCATACTTGAATGGTTGGATGCCATATGAAAATAGACATTGTTGGCTGACACGAAGATCTTGTCCTTGGCGAAGCCACCATATGTTGTATGGTTGTAGGTTTGGTGTTGTCGACAATCCCAACTGTTTGATGACCTCTGCTAAGATGAGGTTCTTATGGCTTCCACTATCAACAATAAAATACAGCAAGGTCCCCTTTACCCACATCCGTGAATGAAAAAAGAGCTCCCCCTCTTCAGGATCTATTGGATCTTCTGGTTGAATTGCTGAAGTCGTGACAATAGCAGTGGGGTCCGCATCAATGATCTATCCTTTACCATTATTTTCAGAATGAGATTCTGAATCAGGGTTTGGCTCCTTGTCTTTGATCTCGACCACCAATGACTATTTTGAGCGACATTCATCGATGTTGTGCCACGGGATTTTGTGGAAATTGCACCATTTTCCAGTTTCCTTCTTTGTCTTCCTATGAGTCCTCTTTTCCCGTGTCTTGGACTAATTTTTGGTAGACTGTTAGTTAGGGATGTCTTTTTCAACATTTGTGTTATCACCTTAACAATTTTTATATCGGGATCTAAAAATTTATGAGATTTAGTGAGATGCTATACCATAGTAGAGGCGTGATAGTTTAGGTCACTCGGCTATATCCCTCGACATATATAGCGGTGGTGGGAAGGGATTATCTCGGTGGACCATTGATTTTGAGGTATCCCAGATCCATGGTTGAGGCCCGCATTGGACCAACGAATAGAAAAGAACTTAACGTCGCAAAGGCAGATCGGGAAAAACCATTATGGTTTTGATGGGGAATGCGTGGCACTCTTACTCACACATCGGGGCAGACAAAGGATTGCCTGAAACCACTTTTCCTATGCCCTCGATGTCATGTGGTTCAAAATGTCACATCAATAATGTGCGGGGAGGATGGCGGTTGGTCAGATCACCTCACATCGTCGGTCCAGGCACTATCCCATATGACGTTCCAAAAGGACACCACCACATAACTAACTTGAGGCCCATCATTCGAAGTTGATTGATGAAGCATGGCATACCGATGTACTGTGACAACAATTCATGAATAAAGTACAAAAAACCATCAAGTCTCATATATGAAATCATTTTATCTTATTCTGGGAAATTGCCATCTTATGCATAAGGAAAACAAGCTCGACCTATTTTCCTGAGTTCTGTAATTTCAAAGGGTGGCCAAATCAAGGTCTTTGCAAATTTTGAAAGGTATGGATAATACTCATCAAATGGTTTCTGGCATGATTGGGTTCTCAACTAATGTACCAGGCAAGTTGATAAGTAAGAATGAAAGATGGGTATTGCAGATATTGGCGACTAAATTTCATACTGAACCTAAAACTAAGACATAGTCAGGAGTAAAATTAAACCCCGTTATGTGGGATATCGTCATAAATGAACATGTAGACAACACCTTCCACCTAGCCGCAAAGAAGAAGAGGAGAAAAAGGTGGAGGACAGAGGCCAAAACCCAGATTGATAGAGAGCGTCGACGAAAATCTCGATTGGTGGAGTACCCTGGAAGAGGAAATCGCCAAGCTAAGGTGAATCCTCAAGTGAAATTTTGGTACATTTCAGAAAGTTTTGAATAGATGTTCGCTTAAGAAAAGGGATTCGTGATATGACAGACTGGTTACTAACGGTCCCTTTAAATAGTATAATTGTTCTTCTGTTTCATAACTTGTATCTATTTTTATATTTTCAGGAAGTCGGAACGTTTTAAATTCCATAGGACATTCCTCTATATATGCTTGGCCTCATGAGTATAGAAACATGGAGAAAGGAGGAGCCTTCCCTTTTTGCAGGAAAACTTTGTAAATTTCTGGGATTGAATTGAATACATATGCATAAGCATTTTGAATTGTTCATGAAAATATTCTAACAGATGGTGATATGAGTTATGTTTCCTTTCATCGTATGTATTTCCTGTGTCCTGTCATTTCATTCATATTCTCTTGTGTTTAAATTGGAGGGTTTAAAGGCCCATAATTCATCCCGTGACGCTCTCGGCTTAAGAAATTTAAACTAAGTGATTGTCTTGTTAACTTATTCAGAATTCATTTAAGAAATGCTTTGATACAATTATTTTTCTTCTTTATCTTCCTGCACATCTTTTTATTTCAAGAATAACTCAGATTCATTTCCTTATTTAGCCTTTGTCCTATGGAGAGTTTTATTGACTGATGCATTGTTTCCGTTCACTTTCAAAACTTTGACTCCATAGCCCATAGTGTTTCCCCCTTCTTTACCATCAACTTTATTAAAAATCCTCTAAACAAACCAAATCTAGCCACCGATTTCCATAGATATACCCAGTGACATGCGAGAGACCTCTTTGAGTTGAGCAGGCTAGTGCCTCAACTCTAAAGTTGGTTGCAATAGTTACCCCTCTCATCTATTTTGACAACCAGGAATATTTATAGGGTGTTAACATTCTGGCACCTTTGTCGGGGATCAAAATTGAAAATCTCTCCCTGGGAAGAATGATATGGTTGAGTTCTATGGTCTGAGAGTGGCAGACACTTAGGAACACATTGGTTGTATTCCTTCTCTGGAAACTCCACATCAGTTTGAAGGTGACTCCACTGATAAAAGAATATTGAATTTCCAAGAGGTGAATATTCTCTCAATGCTTCAATTGCAAGACAGAGACTTCACTGAAAGATGAAACCCCTTGACAGGGGAGAGGAAAAGGCATCATGAGGGAAAACATGTACTCAAAATGGGAACTCTTACAAAGCATTTTACTTTTTAATTTAGGTTGCCTTTTCTCCTTCCTTGAATATGCTAAACGCACTTTATTTTACCTATTGTACTTTAATAGTGATCAGGAAAGACTTGCAATTGTATTTCCTCCTCTATACATTGCACGTGCATACCCTCACCTTGGCGCTGGTTCTGATAAAAAAAATTCACCTGGGCCATGCAATGATAGTGACCAAGTTGATGAATCTCGTGAGACTCAGACCAATGTTTCCCCCAATGTTCTTGGTCCAACACCCCCTAAGGCCTGACATAGGTATATACCCTTAAAGCTACCGAAACCATTCATGATTTACCTCCAAATTACTATGAGGTTCTACCTGTGTTTGACGGAGAATTGGATATCATCTCGGCTGAAAAGCACATTCAAGGGTTTGAGAATTTTATATATTTATTCGAGATTGACCATGATGATGTGTGTATGAGAGTTTTATCTCAATCCTTGAAAGGAGACACCAAACATTGGTTCAAACATTTACATCCAGAGACCATCAACTCATGGGTAGAATTGAAGAAGGTCTTCTTAAAGTTTTGGGGCAAAGAGAAATCCTTAGAGCGACAACTAAAGGAGTTTTATACCTTGAAAATACACATCAATGAAGCCATTTATGTGTTCAGTAGAAATTTCTCTAGCATCTATTATAATTTTTCTAAAGAAATTCAACCCTCTGAAGCTGCTGCCATGCTCCATTATGCAACTACACTTCATCCAAATTTTTCTTTCCTCCTGATTGAAAGAAGACCTGATTCCTTACAAAAAATGTTTAGTGATGCTCAGGACATTAAACACAACATCCAAGCATGTAATCCGATCCAAAATGAGGAGTTGAATGCTCAAGAGCATGAAAGCAAATGTGAACAGGAAATAGTTGATTGGAATTTTGAGCATAGAGTAGGCAATATCATAGGTTCTCTTGAAGTTTCCAATGGAAATGATTTTGCCAAGAAATATATTCCACTTGTTGAGAGAAGGGATGTTGATTTAACCTCTAATTCATCCCATGATAATAAGGGGACTTATGGTTTTATGTATTCATTCGTAGACAGTCAAGAAGACGAGTTTGCAAATCAGTTTGCTGAAGAACATGTTGACGTCCCATAGTTGTTCTTGTTAGATGATATTGCATATACTACTGATTTACCTATATATGATGAATACGATGATGATTGTGATGATGACTCCTTAGAAAAACCAACTGCATGTCCCCTATCAGAATTTTTCTTCCAGCAGTATAATGAAATGACTCAACCTACATATCATAGTTACAAAGAAGAAAGTATTGAATTAGCTGAAAGGAATTCTTTACCTTTATGATTTTCTTCATTCAATTTTTTGAAAGAAAATCCTAAGATCATCATTGAGGAGAGTAAAGTTGTGCTTATGAAAAACCACGCTAAATTAATGAAGCAGAATGACAAGATATCACAAGACTCTTTTCATGTTCCTGAAAACCCTATTACTTGCACTGAAATGCAGCCATCTATTGAGGATAAAATTAAAAACGGTTTTGAATCAGGTACGGCAACCCTACCATTATGTTTTTCTTCCTTTGAATTGTTGAAGAAAAATATTTGTAGCATCTCAGGTCAAGGATCCTCCGAGAATGAACCGAGTGGTGATGAAAATATTATGAACAATCACATAAAGGGTCATGTCAGCTTAGATTCATAGTCTATGTTCAGCTATCATCCTGAAAAGGAAGAAGAAGTTGCTCCAGAAATTATTGTTCAAGGTCATTTTCTCTCTCCTGAAATCAATATAGATTCTCAACATGAAAAAGTGTTTCAAAGTATTTTCTCTTCCCTTGAGAATGACGTCATGGTTCAATTTTTAAACAACATAGACATAGATGAAGATTCTGAAATTGCATCTATGGAAGTATCCACCAATAAAAAAAAAATAACATAGATTTTCGGGAAAGAGATGAGGCAGTATATACCACTTTTCCATTATAACTACTTAAAGATAGCGAGGGGGCAGTGGTTTTATCTGAGTCATTTGAAAATCAGGGTTTTGAAAATTCATCCATAAGCATTTTAGACTATGAAATAGTGTGTGCTGTTAGCTTTTCACAGTTGCTAGAAGATTGTGAGCATGAACTTATTTCAAGTAATTAGTTTGAAAGTCAAAATGGTTGTATTCAAACAAATTCACAAGAATTTAATAAAACCAAATCAGAATTGTTTGATGAACAAGAGGATAGCCTTGATGCACATAATATGGCTGTCATATTTGAATATGTTCAAGAATGTATGAATATTTTTGTTGATATACATGGAAAAGCAGACAAACCTTTCATTGCCATTTCATTCGAAAATGTTCTCAGAACAGAAGAAATAGAGCAAAAACAACTAACACTGATGAAAGAGGCTTGCCTTTTGGTTTTTGCTCATCGAGGAGAAATATTTTTTCATAGTTTTTAAGATCTGGTGGCCATCCTACTACAGTCTTCAGTCAAGGATGAATTTAATTCATTCATAAGCTCAGATTTTGGTTCCAATTTATTGTTTCAACCCCCATCTTTTACGTTTTTCTACCAGCTAAAGAAAAATGTGGACAAAGGAGAATCAGAAAACCAATTGCTTGATTGGATGCATTGGCACTTAAGCATCACTTGATTGAGTAGCCATCCCATCTGTTTTAGGGTAGGTAGGGATGTTAAAATAAGCTTGTTGGTTAAGTATTTTTCAGTTTGAGTTTTCTAGTACTAAATACAGTAAGTTTTCAATAATGTACTCGGATGTCCCACACGCAATTGGAAGCAGTGCACAAATCTTGGCAGGAGCAGGGTACACACATGTTTTGGGAACAACCCATGGATCAGGCACCGGGTCTATGAGTTCTTTTCTACCTCACTGGGAGGATAGCATCCCTAGTTGGAGCCAATGTTATCACCTTAACAATTTTTATTTCGGGATCTAAAAATTTCTGAGATTCAGCGAGATGCTATACCATAGTAGAGGCATGATAGTTTAGGGAACTTGGATATATCCCATGGAATATATAGCGGAGGTGGGAAGGGATTAGTTCGGTGAACCGTTGATTTTGAAGAATCCAAGATCCACGGTCGAGGCCCACATCGGACCAACGAATAGCATGGAACTTAACGTCGTGAAGGTAGACCAGGAAAAACCATTATGGTTTTGATGGGGAACGTGTGGCGCTCTTACACATGCATTGGAGAAGACAACAGATTTCTTGAAACCACTCTTTCTATGGCCCTGATGTCACGTGGTTCAAAATGTCACATAATAACTCACAGGGAGGATGGTGGTTGGTCAGATCACCTCACATTGTCGGTCCATGCACTCTCCCAAATGACGTGCCAAAAGGACGTCGTCACATAACTAACTCGAGGCCCATCATTCGAAGTTGATTGATGAAGTGTTGCATACCGACATACTGTGATAGTAATTCGTGATTAAAGTACAAAAACCCATCAAGTCTCAGATATGAAATCATTTTATCTTATTCTGGGAAATTCCCATCTTATGCGTAAGGAAAATAAGCTCGACCTGTGTTCCTAAGTTCTGTAATTTCAAAGGGTGGCCAAATCAAGGTCTCTGCAAAGTTCTAAAGGTATGGATAATACTCATCAAACGGTGTCTAGCATGACTGGGTTCTCAACTAATGTACCAAGCAGGTCGATAAGTAAGAAAGAAAGATGGGTCTTG
>JZKD02S0457681.1:60854-110546 GCA_000966675.3 Picea glauca | reverse complement strand
TATGTATACTATTTATCATTTATTGATGATTATTCTCGTAAGACCTGGATATATTTCTTAAAATCTAAAGATGAAGTATTTAGTAAATTCAAGGAATTCAAAGCCTTGATAGAGATGGTTCTCAACTAATGTACCAAGCAGGTCGATAAGTAAGAAAGAAAGATGGGTCTTGTAGATATTGGCGGCTAAATTTCATATCGAACCTGAAACTAAGACAGAGTTGGGAGTAAAATTAAACCTTGTTATGAGGGATCTCGTCATAAATGAACATGAAAACAACACCTTCCACCCAGATGCAAAGAAGAAGAGGAGAAAATGGCAGAGGACAGAGGCCAAAACCCAGATGATAGAGAGCGTTGGAGAAAATCTCGATTGGTGGAGTGCCCTGGAAGAGGAAATCGCCAAGATAAGGTGAATCCTTAGGTGAAATTTTGGTGCATTTCAGAAAGTGTTGGATAGATGTTGGCTTAAGAAAAGGGAGTCTTGATCCCTTTAAATAGTACATTTTTTCTTCCTTTTCGTAACTTGTATCTATTTTTGAATTATGAGGAAGTCAGAACGTTTTAAATTCCACACGACATTCCTCTATATATGCTTGGCCTCACGAGTATAGAAACATGGATAAAGGAGGAGCCTGCCCTCTGTGTAGGAAAACTTTGTAAATTTTTGGGATTGAATTGAATACATATGTAGAAGCATTTTGAACTATTCATGAAAAGATTCTAACGGATGGTGCTATGAGTTTTGTTTCCTTTCATCGTATGTATTTCCTATGGCCTGTCATTTCATTCATATTATCTTCTGTTTAAATTGGAGGGTTTAAAAGCCCATAACTTGTCTCGTGACACTCTCAGATTAACCAATTTAAACTATGTGATTGTCTTCTTAACTTATTCAGAATTCATTTCAGCAATGCTCTGATATAGTTATTTGTCTTCATTATCTTCCTACACATCTTTTTATTTCAAGAATAACTCAGATTCATTGCCTTATTTAGCCTTTGTCCTCTAGAGAGTTCTATTGAACGATGCATTGTTTCCATTCACTTTCAGAATTTTGACTCCATAGCCCATAGTGTTTCCCCTTTCTTTACCATCAAATTTATTAAAAATCCTCTAAACAAACCAAATCTAGCCATCGATTTCCATAGATATACCCAGTGACATGAGAGAGCCCTCTCTGAGTTGAGTAGGTTAGTGCCTCAACTCTAAAGATGGTTGCAATAGTTACCCCTATCATCTGTTTTGACAGCCTGACAGATTTACAGGGTGCTAACACTTTGGTTGTTGAGGATTTGCAGACCCAAACTCCCATTTGTTCTGGTGCTTAAATTTATTCTCTATTTTAAAAACATATCGATAAGAAACACTGAGTGATGAGATGTCCAGAAAATCCATTTCATTATGGATGTAACTGTGTAGAGCCCCACGATAATTCAGAACCAAATGTCACTCGGAGTCTTTGATACCCAGCTTGGTGCATAAGGTATGGAAGTTATTGGTGAACTCTAGAACTACTTGGCCCCTCTCTTACCACAATGTGGTCCATCTCATGTATTGGTCCTCATAGTTGCCAACAGGGTAATATTGTTCCTTTACCGCATCCACAAAAAAATCCCAAGTGGGCTCGAGCCCATATATTCCATACTCCTCTATGGAAATTTTCTCTCTGTAAGTTTCCCACCAATGTTGTACATGGGGGAGAGATTGAAGGACTGCGAAGGTGATCTTTTCTCTGTCGGAAAAATTATGAATAAAGAAGTAACCTTCTAGCAGGTTTAACCATTTGTCTAGGGCTTTTGCATCTATCTTCCCTTCAATTATAGGAATATCAAAATTAACTTGTACCTTGAAAGGAAAGGTGCCTATAAAGTGGCCACTTAAAGAAGATGTGCCTATTTCTATCGGCAGTCATAGAAGGATGCGGGAAAAATTATCCATCATTTCGTCCCTCTGTCGCATGAGAGCTTGCTCAAGCAACAATCTGATAGAATCGTCTGCTCCGTTGTTTTTATTTTCTTCCATCATTGAGGGTTTCTTGGGTGTGCGAGAGAGAATTTCCTCAAGAGAGACAAGCTTGAGACCCAATCTTGTATACTCATACCTCGTCAAGGACATGCAATAAAAACAACCAAGAGCATCCTGCTCTGATACCACTGATCCAGATTATTTTCGGCACGAAATGAGAGCGGAGATATAATAAAGAAATTCACAGAGATATGACAGATATTCAATAATATAATATAAATGTATTAGAGATGCAACCATAAACATGGATATATAGTAATACATGATTTCTATTAATGAAATAAATGTATAGAGACTGTAAAAATACAAAGTGAAAGACTCGTTAGAATGGTGGTAGCTTATCTCTGAGAAGAGATGTGATGGCTACTCGCATTCGCAAGAAGATGATTACAATGAGGCTCTGAAGGCATTTTTACAATAAACAGGAATTCCCAAAACCCTAGACATCCAAAAACCTAACCCTAGGAGATGAAGCACCAAAAGTCATGTGGGCCCCATTTGGGTAAGTTAGTATATTAACTTCTCGGGGTCGTAACTTTTGCATACGATCTTCATTTTAGGCGTATGATAGATCGTTGGAAAGGTATCGTCAAGGAGATTCATTTTGGGGAATAAATTATGCCTTATGCTATCATTGATTTGGTAATATCCAGAAAAACCTTCATTTAGGCCCTCAAAATGGCCTCGGAAGTTAAAACCTGCTAAAAATAGTAAATTGCAAAAATTGTCAGAAAACTGTTTTAATACAGTCGGAAAAGGTGGGTGGCTACCAAGATCCACCTGGAAAAATACTCCATCCTTAGGAAGAAATAGTATCCATTGCGTTGAGTTCCCGGGGGAGAGGGAAAAGTATTTGTTCCTTGCCTTGCTGGAGATGTCGCGCTGCTCAGTTTGTGGAAGTCTGTCACGAACCTGTTGAGGCTGAGGTTGTTCAACATGTCGAGATACATGAGAGGACAGTGTGAAGAAGGAATATTTTCACTTTTCTCCATCCTTGTCGACCTTCTTCTGTTGGATAGAAGGTGCTTGGGGCGAGGCTATAGTGGTTGCAGTGTCCTTCTATACTCCTTTTGAACAAATTGTGAAGAAGCTAAATTTTGCAGTATGAGATACTACCTTGCGACACTTTTTAAGTGGAATAGTAGTTGGAACTACCTCTGGTATTCTGTAGAGATGAGCCCCCAGAGAAGAAATGATACTACGGGGTTGAGACTCATAAGCAGCATGGTGCTTCCACATATATGGTTGGCCCAAGAGAACATCACAGACATACAATGGGGAAACATCACATAATACCTCATCCTTGAAGGGTTGGATGCTGTATGACAATTGACATTGTTGGCTGACATGAAGATCTTGTCCTTGGTGAAGCCACCTGATGTTGTATGGTTGTGGGTGTGGTGTTGTCAACAATCCAAATTATTTGATGACCTCTGCTGAGATGAGGTTCTTCTGGCTTCCACTATCAACAATAAAATGCAGTGGGGTCCCCTTCACCCACATCTGTGAATGAAAAAGGCACTCCCCCTCTTCAGGATATGTTGGTTCTTCTGGTTGAATTGTTGCGGTCGTGACAATAGCAGTGGGGTTGGCGTCAATGATCTGTCGTTTACCATTATTTTTAGAATCATATTTTGAATCAGGGTTTGGCTCCATGTATTTGATCTCAGCCACCAATGACTATTTTGAGCGACATTCATCGGTGTTGTGCCAGGGGATTTTGTGGAAATCACACCATTTTTCATTGTCCTTCTTTGTCTTCATGTGACCCTTCTTTTCCTGTGTCTTGGAATGGTTTTCGGGAGACTATTTGTTAGGGCCATCTTTGTCATACTTTGGTTGTTGCGGATTTGCAGACCCAAACTCCCTTTTGTTCTGGTGCTTAAATTTCTACTCTATTTTAACATCATATCAATAAGAAACACCGAGTGATGAGATGTCTAGAAAATCCATTTCAGTCTGGATGTATCGGTGTAGATCCGCACGATATTTCTGAACCAAATGTTGCTTGGAGTCTTTGATACCCAGCTTTGTGTGTAAGGTATGGAAGGTATTGGTGAACTCTGGAACTCCTTGGCCCATCTCTTACCGCAGTTTGGTCCATCTCATGTACTAGTCCTCATAGTTTCCAACAGGGTAATATTGTTCCTTTACCGCATCCACAAAAAAATCCCAAGTGGACTCGGCCCCATATATTACAGAATCCTCTATGGAACTCTTCTCTCAGTAAGTTTCCCACCAATGTTTGACATGGGAGAGAGATTTAAGGAGTGCGAAGGTGATCTTTTCTCTGTCGAAAGAATTTTGAATAGAGAAATAACCTTCTAAAAGGTTTAACCATTTGTCTAGGGCTTTTGCATCTATCTGTCCTTCAAATACGGGAATATGAAAATTAACTTGTACCTTGAAAGGCGAGGTGCCTCCAAAGTGGCTTCTTGATGAAGATGTGCCTATTTCTATCGGCAGGCATTGAAGGACGTGGGAAAAATTCTCCATCATTTCGTCCCTTTGTTGCGTGAGAGCTTGCTCAAGCAACAGACTGATAGAATCGTCTGATCCGCCGTTTTTCTTTTCTTCTGCCATTGAGGGTTTCTTGGGTGTGCAAGAGTGATTTTCCTCAAGAGAGACAATCTCGAGACCCAAATTTCTATACTCATACCTCATCGGGGACATGCACTAAAAACAATCAAGAGCATCCTGCTCTGATACCACTGATCCAGATTATTTTCAGCATGAAATGAGAGCGGAGATATAATAAATAAATGTACAGAGATATCGCAGATATTCAATAATATAACAAAAAATTATCAGAGATGCAACCATAAACATGGATATACAGTACTACACGATTTCTATTAATGAAATAAATGTATAGAGACTGTAAAAATACAAAGTGAAAGACTTGCTAGAATGGTGGCAGCTTATCTCTGAGAAGAGATGTGACGGCTACTCACATTTACAAGAAGATGATTACAATGAGGCTTTAAAATCCTTTTTACAATAAATAGGAATGCCAAAAACCCTAGACATCCAAAAACCTAACCTTAGGAGATGAAGCACCAAAAGTCACGTGGGCCTCGTTTGGGTAAGTTAGTACATTAAATTCCCGGGGTCGTAACTTTTGCATACAATCTCCGTTTTAGGCATATGATAGCCCGTTGGAAAGGTATCATCGAGGAGATTAATTTTGGGGCATCAATTACATATTAGGGTATCACTAAGTTGGTACAATCCTGAAAAACCTGGTACGATCCCGAAAAACCTTCATTTAGGCCCTTAGAATGGCCCCAGAAGTTAAAACATGCTAAAAATAGTAAATTGCCAAAATTGCTAGAAAACTGTTTTGAGCCAGTCGGAAAAGGTGGGTGGCCACCGATATCCACCTGGATCATTTCTAGTTTGCATTTTATTTTCCTGATTAGTTTAAGAAACTTTTTTATCTTGATCAAGAAAAAAAAAACCTTTCATGCATAAAATCTTTTCAGCATTTGAAAAGCAAGGTACATTATTGTGCTTGGCTTAAGGATCTTGTTTAGTTTGTTTTTTTGTATTTCATGGTTGCTTTGTGATTGTGAGGTTCTTGAGTGTAAAAATTGAAAAGGAAAAGGCCTCTTTCCCTCCTATAGCTAGAATTGATTGAATTGAACAACTTGCATTGGTTTGTTTTGTAAAGAGTCATAACATCACTAAAATTTCCATCCATTTCCCTCTAAATTAAAAACAACCATAATAAAAAGAACACAAAATCTAAAAATAATTAGAATCTTTTTCTTGATATCACACGAAAGTGATCATAAGACTTAGGACCTTGGAACAAGATTGGAGAGTTAACTCTCCAAGGCCACAAAATGAAACCTAGAGTCACTAAAGAGAGACCAAATCCATTTTCACAACCAGTGTGTCTAGAAGCTCCACTAATATAAGAGTCAATCACAAGGTTGAATTAGAGAAAGTAGGGGGATTATCCCTCTCTACCTGTCTCGATGTTTGTAATACTTCTTCATCTTCTATGTATACGGGGGTTTCATTAGTTGCCATACCTCTCTATGAGGTATCACTTTAGAAGCTTCAATATTATTTACCCTGCCCTTATGTGTGGTTGGATCTATGAATTTCCACCTGCTCATTGATTATGAATTGGTAACCGTAGTGGCCACTCCTAGTTTTCTACATAGGTGACTACAGGTGGGACATACTTGTAGTACTAGGGATAGACATTCAATCATGGTTTTAGTTTCCCTGGAGGGTTCCCTCCTTAATAAAGGGTACTTGCACTGGTCAGGAATGCTTCACATAGATTATCATAACTATTCTTCACACCTTTTCTAGCCACTATTTTGGGGACTTCATCTCCCCCAGAGGGTTGGTTTTTGAAAGGCCCCTGATCCATTGGTTTTCTTTTCATTTAACTTAGATTTTTTATTGGTGTGCTCTTTGGTCCAAATCTTAGTCATCCCAAGATTGATTTTTTCTAAACTTTTGACACATATTATTCACCATGGATGAAAAACCACATTGATAGTTCCATTGACAATGTGGACTTGTACCCATCACAGAGGTACAAACATCTCTTAAAAAAATGTGAAATAGGTGACCTACAATTCAAAGAGCATAAAAAATAAATAAGAGAGGGTAGTATTTGAAGTAAAAGTGGTCGAAAAGAGTCATCAACCTCATTTTAGCCCACCTTGGACTAATCCAAACAACCCCATACTTTTCCAGGTGAGGGAAATATTCAGTTTACCCCTTTTCTTTGTTCAATGATATTTACATCATGTCAGGCCCATGTGTTTCTTCCGGTGTCCCTGAGTCATCATGTTTAGCGAAGAACATGATAGGGGACATCCTAGTGATGTACACCTTGTCATCTCTTAGTGCCATTGGAACTACACCATTCGTAATCATTTTCATAGTTCCCTCTATTTGGAAGATGTTGTTTGTGTCTTCCTTTACTTCCATAAGTATCACAAGAATTCCTACACCCATCCCATATGTTTCAATTCCCATGTCTATATATGATTCTAGTGGGGGGATAAGCCTTGGTTTTAGCATTGGGAGTGAAATTCCTTCCACCTCTGCCATTTCTATGAACAACCCAATAAGGGTATGATGTCGATTTTTTCTTAGGTTATCACCCAATAAGGGTATCACACCTTTTCTTAGAAGCTCTATTCCTTCCATGTATATAACTGTTCATGGGATCACACCCTCCAGGGGGGGGATTTTGTGCATTTGTGTGGTTATCCATTTATCCATACATCTAGTACTGGGGGGTTTTTCCCCAGAGATAGTTTTTGTAGGTGTTTTAATTTAGGGTCTGTGTCTTTCCCTTGGAGAAACACTTTTGGGGGTATGTCTATTCCTAGGAGTGCGTCCATACTTAGGGGCACTCACCCTTTTGGAACCCTCAATCCATCCAGAAAGACCAATGTCAAGGGAGTTAAAGGTTCATCTAGTTCTCAAGGTCCATCCTTGTCCCAATATTCCTTCACTCATATGTCGTTTCCTTTCTTGGAAATGATATACTTTCTTGATATATCACGTTGATGAATAACCCCATTTTCCATGACCCCTCATGGCTAGGTATACCCTCAAATATCTGTTAGGAAATGAGGAACACTTCTATGATAAACATAGCATAATAAAGGAAGAAATATTTAATCAAGAAAGTAAATGACAAAGAAAACACAGAGTACACATATATTTTACCCTAGAAACCAAAACTGGGAAAAGCGACATTCATTGAGATTTCTCCTCTCTTGGTGTCTTATTCATTTAGAATAAAATGTTACATGTCTAACCTTGGTCCACACCTAAGACAAAATCGACATCATACCCTCTTTATTTACACAAGAACAACCTTGTATCCACTTTGTCTTACATCTACATGACGAAAAACCTCTACGATTATTTATTCTTGGAAATTAGACATTCACCATCTATTGATTATCTTTTACAACATTACAACACACCTTCTTTATAGGATTTAAATTAGGAAAAACCCTAAATAAATTGTACCCAAAAATGGTTATAGAACCACAAAGATCATTGGCTACAAATCCTGTGAATCTTAGGATTCTGTTATTGTCAACTACCAAGTTAGATTAATAGTTGACTACGATTTGGCCTTCATTCGGTCTTTAGTAAGTTGTCGCATGCTCGTCTATCGACCTGATGGAGGAGCATCATTGACAAGAATTCTAATCAAGACCACTCAGCGCTTGGGAATATTTTCGGAATTTCAACGCTGGTAGTTACGGTGGATATTTTTGAAGCACGCCTGAACTCAGCACCGAAAAATCTTCTGAAGCATGCTTGAATGATTACGAGTGAAGTGGGAGTTTCCACTCCTTCTCTGGAATGTGATTCATCTAAGATAGTTGTTATGTTGGGTTTTGGGAGTACACAAGTAGTCTGGGGGAACCCTAAGAACCCTTTGAGATAAATAGGGGTTTTGTATGCCCAAATGAGGCTAGCTGCAAGTTAGTAGGATATTTCCGAGTTTTCATTTTTTGTTTTGATTATAGTTGTAGCCATTTTCACTTTTGAATATAACAGAGGAAAATTGACCCAATGCATGGTGTGGACATTGTTGAAAATACCTATTATTGTGTTTCATGAATGAATGGTTGAATTTCGTTATGATTAGATGGAACTGTGAATGTTAGGATACGTTTCAATTGTTTCTCTTCTATCGAGTGGTTCAAGGTGTGCACACAGAACGCAAGGAGTGTGTTGATGGGATCTGTCTTGGTTCCGAAGCTCAAAAGAAATAGCACGAAACTTTTCCTTTGTAAGGAGTGCAAAGAGACTGATGCAAGGTGTGCACAGTTGTCCTCAATAATTCAAACCTTGCGTAGAGATCTAGTGCAAGGAGTGCACAAATCCTAGATTCAACTAAGTGTCAAAGGGACTTTGTAAGAAGTTGAAGAACCAAAAAAGGAGAACGCTAGGAGGGCGAGAGGAATTTCTCTTCGAGGAATCCTTCATATTTGAGTTATCGAAATCCCTGAAACACAAGGAGTGCGCGGGAAAGGAAGTATTCATGAGATCAATCTCAGGAGGAACAACGAGTTTAATAAGTTGTGGAAGAGATCCAAGAAATAGACTCGCCATAAGGGTAAAGGTTGAAGCCTTCGAATCTTTCGAAAATATTTTAAGTCTGAACAAAGCGTCAATGCAGAAGGAAAGATATGGACCATCAGATTAACATCCAGACAATGAGGAGCAAGCGGAGAGGAGGAAATATCTCAGCCACTCGATCTATGTGCAAAGTAATTATAGCCACCTGATCAAGGTAAAGTGCACTAGCAATAAGATTTGAAAGTATACAGAGGGAGCGGGGTTACGAAATTCTGAAATCATCAGATTCGTCCATTGTCAAGGAGGACACGTGGTGATATATCAACATTTCATTGATTGGAAGTTCGGGATAGCCAGAGGTAAAGGTCGTGAGAACTCATGAAATCCAAGTTCTTGATTTGATTGCATCATTTGATCAAAGGAGATAACGTGGACCATTGATTGTCCAAGGAATTCCCAAGTTTCGAAATCATCTAGACCATCCATCGGAGGGGATGCGTTGAAAACGATCAACATTTAGCTGACTTGCACATTAGAGAAGTCAAAGGGTATAATTCTAGGAATTTTTGAGGCCTTATTTCACGACTTGATAGTGGCCTTCAGATCTATAGGAGCGCAAGACGTTGATTTGGTGCTCGAAATTATCGACATTTCGAGAGTTGGGAGTGAGCATGATTCAATCTGATCCATTGGATCGAGGAAGGATCTGGGCCGTTAGATTTGAAGCATTGGGAGTTCATATCTTGGGAGAATGAAGGTGAATCACATAGAGAGTTCCCGATATGTGAAATCGCAACGCGCTCAGAGGTTTGGCCCTAGGTCATAGTGAGGGGTAATATGGAAAGAGGACAAGGGAGGCGCTAGCATGTGCTAGGCCCCTGTCAGGATTTCAAAGGTCGGGAGAGTCAGGGTGACTCACACGCAAAGACCCGACACGCAAAATCATGAAAATCCTTTAGGTAAGGCCTGCGGTCACAGTCAATGGTCACGTGGAGGAGAAGATCGCGTCTGGTTCTTGTGCGCGCAGGCTTAATTTCACCTTTGGACCTATGGATATTGGTTGTTGAGATTCTAGTAGGGAATTGAAAGAGCTAATCTAGCTCAGTTTTGTGCAGATCTGAGACCGAGAGGTCGGTGAACCCTATCGAGGTAGGGGGTTTGCACCAAGTGGTATCAGAACTGAAATTTTTCTTGAAGATAGCAAGCAAAGGAGATAAAGCAGATGAAATAACTCAAAGTTGTACTTTGTGTGAGAGACAGTTGACACAATGCCACTGAGGAGACGAGTGGAACCACCTTTGGCCAATTAGGTTGTAGAAAGGGAGATGCAAGAATTTCATGCAAGATTAGAGGCGATCGAGGAAGAAAAAAGACGATCACCTGATGTTGGAGGCATCAACGATGTAGAGAGCGAAGAAGTTGTGGGAGATAATTCCACTGAAGAAGCTGTAGGAGAGGATGTTTATTAAGAATTCTTACTAGAGGTAGAGCTGAGATAGAGGTCTCAATGTATGAAGACAATTTAGATGTTGAAGAGCTGCTGGATTGGATAAGATCCATGGAAAAACACTTCGACTATTAAGAGGTCAATGAAGAAAAAAGAGTGAAACAGGCTATCACTAGGCTAAAGGGCCATGCATCGTTGTGGTGGGGTGAACTGCAAGATGAGAGGAGAAGCAAAGGAAAACAAAAGATAAAGAATTGGGATAGAATGGTAGCCAAGATTAAAGATAAGTTCATGCCGAAATATTATCAAATTAATCTGTTTAGGAAGATGAAAAACCTGAGACAGAAGGGGATGTCAGTTAAGGAGTACACAAAGGAGTTCTATCAGATGGACATCATAACTAGACAAAGAGAGAGAGGTGATGAAAAAGTTTCCAGATATATAAATGGCCTGAGATATGAAATATAGGATGATCTCAACATGATGTCATTAAATACAATGGAGTATGCTTATCAGTTCGCACTGAAGGCAGACGAGAAGTTGGCCAGAAAGAAAATCCATCGTGGAAGAGGTAAAATCCCAGCCCCAAACAAAAGCAAGGGAGTTACCCATGACAAATCACATAAGTCTAAGGACGAGACCAAGAAACCACACAGTCACTCGGAAAGAGGAGGAATTTCCCATGGAAGACAGGGTGGTGGAAGAATTTCTTCTAGAGGAAGAGGAGGAGGATAAGTAAGGTGTTGTGCCTATGGAAATATAGGACACATGTCTTGGGAATGTCCCAGGAAAAATAAGGAAGGAGGAGGTGAGGCTCACATTTCAGAATAATAGAGAGGGAATGTTGAAGCAGAAGGAGTAGAGGATGGAAGTTCCCTGATGTTGAGGAAGGTTCTCTTAAAACTAGAGGCAGAAGTTGAAAATCTAGTGCAGAGGAACAATCTCTTAAGAACAACTTGCAAGACTAAATACAGAGTATGCAAGGTTATAATCGATAGTGGGAGCACTGATAACTTAGTATCCACATAAATGGTGGAGAAATTAGAGCTGGAGACAACTGCGCATCCGAAGCCATATAAAGTCTCATGGTTGTAGAATGGACACCAACTAATGGTTACTAAATAATGCTTGGTTGAATTTAAGATAGGATGATATAGATATGAAATTCTATGTGATGTAATTCCCATGGATGTATGCCATATTTTGTTGGGAAGACCATGGAAATTTGACAGGAATGTCATTCATGATGGGAGAAAGAAGAAATACACTTTAGAGAAGAATGGTAGGACACACATGTTTCTTCCAATAGATGAGAAGAAAGTGAAAGAGTACGCCAACACAAGCATACTTCTCATGAGCAGGAAGGAACTTCTGAAAGAAGTCAAGAAAGAATAGGAGATGCAGTTTGTTGTGTTGAGGAAACCCATAGCTATCCTTACAAGTACTTCGATGGATGATTTTTCTGAATAAGTTCAAGAATTGTTGGATAATTTTTCTGACATAGTGGTGGATGAGTTTCCTAACTCACTTCCACCCATTAGAAGTATCAGCCACCATATTGACTTGATACAAGGAGAAAGTCTACCAAACAAATCAGCATACAGGTTGACACCTTGAGAGAATGAGGACATGAAGAACCAAGTACAGGAATTGTTAGACAAGGGTTTGGTTAGAGAGAGCTTGAGTCCATGCACAGTACCAACTATGTTTATTCCAAAGAAGGATGGAGGATGGAGAATGTGTATAGAATCGAGAGCCATTAACAAGATCACCATCAGTTATAGATTTCCTTTACCAAGAATGGATGATTTAATGGACTGTTTAAGTGGAGCAAATTTATTTTCTAAAATAGATTTGTAAAGTGGGTATGACCATATTAGAATGAGAGAAGGTGATGAGTGTAAGAAAACCTTTAATACAAATGAAGGTTTGTATGAGTGGCTTGTTATGCCATTTGGCTTAACAAATGCCCTGAGTACTTTTATGAGGTTGATGAATGAAATACTGAAATATTTCATTAGCAAGTTTGTGGTTGTATATCTGGATGATATACTAATATTTAGAAGGACTAGAGAGGAGCATTTAAGGCACCTGACACTAGTGATGAGGAGATTACAACAGAAGAAGTTGTTGATAAATTTGAAGAAGTCATCTTTTATGAAGACATAAATCATTTAATTTGTTTTTGTGATCTATTCAAATGAAATGAAGATGGATCCAGAGAAGGTGGAAGTTATCAAAGAATGGTTGTCACCAAAAAGTATGTTTGGGGTAAGGAGATTCCATGGATTAGAAATCTTATATAGGAAGTTCATCAGAGACTTCGGTGGAATTTGTGCGCCAATGATGGATACAGTGAAGACGAAGAACAATTATTTTAAATGGACAGAGGAGGGCAAGAGGAGCTTCAATATACTGAAGGAGAAAATAACAGAACAACCAATTCTAGTCTTGTCAAATTTTGAAAAGACATTTCAGGTGAGATGTGATGCAAGCAGAGTTGCAATTGGAGTAGCTTTGAGCTAGGATAATAGACATGTTGCATATTTCAGTGAGAATTTGAATGAGACCAAGAGAAAATACTCCACGTATGATAAGGATTTTTATGCCATAATTCAAGCCTAAATAAGTGAAGACACTACCTTGTCCCACAGGAATTTGTCTTGTATAGCGATAAACATGCCTTACAATTCATAATAAGACAAGAAAAATTGAATCAGAGGCATGCAAAATGGGTTGATTTTATGCATAATTTTACTTTTGTCATAAAACAAATTGTTGGGAATGCTAACAAGGTTTCTGATGCATTAAGCATGAGATGTTTGATTCTGCAGGAATTTTAGGTGAAGACCTTGGGGTTTGAACACCTTAAGGACATGTATTGTGATGATACATATTTCAAGGAAGCATATGAAGCATGCGCAAATCCTGTGCTGAGAGAAATGAGCCAGTGGACATAGTACATGATTCAAGAGGGACTATTGTTCAAGGGAAATCAGTTGTGCATACCAAAATGCTCAATGAGGGATAACCTTTTGAAGGAAAAGCATAGTGGAGGATTACCTGGAAATTTCAGCCATGATAAAATGTTTGCACAGTTGATCATTTCATACTATTGTCTAGGTATGAGAACATAAGTGATAAAGTTTGTGAACAGATGTAGAATTTTCCAACATGAAAAAGGAAAAAGATAGAACACTAGGTTGTATCAACCATTTCCAATACTAGAGAGGCCTTGTGATGTAATAAGCATGGATTTTGTGTTGGGACTGCCAAGAATGCAAGGAGGATTTGATTCCATATTTGTGGTGGTGGATAGATTTTCAAATATGGCACACTTTATCCCATACCAGAATACCAGTGATGCAACACATGTTGCAAATCTGTTTTTCAAGGAAGTTGTGAGACTTCATGGCCTACCCAGAAGCATTGTCTTAGACAAAGACACAAAATTTGTTGGTCACTTTTGGAGAACACTGTGGAAGAAGTTGGGTCAGATTTGTCCTTCAAATCAACTTATCACCCTCAGACAAATGGACATAATGAGGTGGTAAACAAAAGTTTGGGAAACTTATTGAGGAGTCTAGTCACCGAGCACCATAATCAGTGGGATCAGATTCTTCCACAAGCAAAATTTGCATACAACCACTCAAAAAATAGGAGCACTAGAAAGAGACCATTCCAAATATTGTATGGAATGAAACCCAGGGGACTATCTGAGTTGAGAGACTTGGAACAGAGTGAGATCAAGAGCATTGGAGTAGAATATTTTTCTACAGAAATGCATAGGCTCCATAGCCATATCAGAGGACAGTTGCAAAGTTTGAACCAGGAGTACAACCGTAGAGTTGATCAATATCGAAGGGAAACTCAATTTGAAGTAGGAGATCAGGTTCCGACACATCTCAGGAAATAAAGGTTCCTTAGGGGAACATATAACAAGTTAAAGATGAAGAATATAGGACCATGTAAAATCTTGAGGAAGTTTGATGCAAACGACTATGAGATTGAGCTACCAGATGATGTGGGCATATCTCCCATATTCAATGTTTTAGACCTGTATCCTTACAGGAAAGATGACACATAGGGATCATAAGATCAAGAGAAGATTCAATGGAAGAAACAAATTCCCATAGCATAAAAAACATAGATGGATAATATTGTTGATCAAAGGATTGACAAGAAGACCGGAAGGAAGACCTATTTTGAATATCTGGTCAAGTGGAAGGGACACTTAATAGAAGATCCCAGTTGGGAAAATGAAGTTGATATCCAGAAGTGTGGAAAGTCAGTGCAGGAGCTCATGGACAAGAGTCCATGAATTTTTGTCAAGGGGAGTATGATGCAGGAGCATCGTTGGCAAGCACGTAGAGTAGGACCACTGAGCACCTGATAATATTTTCGGAATCTCAACGCTAGCAGTTACGATGAATATTTTTGAAGCATTCCTGAACTCAGTGCCAAGAAATATTCCGAAGCACGCTTGAATGATTGCGAGTGAAGTGGGAGTTTTCACTCCTTCTCTAGAATGTGATTGATCTAAGATAGTCATTAGGTTAGGTTTTGGGAGTAGACAAGTAGTCGAGGGGAACCCTAAGAACCCTCTAAGATAAATAGAGGTTTTGTACGCCCAAATGAGGCTAGCTGAAAGTTATTAGGAGATTTATGAGTTTTTAGTTTTTGTTTTGACTATAGTTGTAGCCATTTTCACTTTTGAATATAACAGAGGAAAATTGACCCAATGCATGGTGTGGACATTGTTTGCAATTCCCTGTTATTGTGTTTCATGAATGAATGAATGAATTTTGTTATGAGTAGATGGAACTGTGAATGTTAGGATAAGTTTCAATTGTTTCTCTTCTGTCAAGTGGTGCAAGGTGTGCACACAAAATGAAAGGAGTGCATTGACGGGATCTATCTCGATTCTAAAGCTCATAAGAGATAGCACAAAATTTTCCCTTTGCAAGGAGTGCAAAGAGACTGATGCAAGGCATTCACATTCATCTGCAAGAATTCAAAACTTGTGTATAGATCTATTGCAAGGAGTGCACATATATGAGATTCAACTAAGTGTCGAAAAGACTTTGTAAGAAGTCGAAGAACAAGAAAAGGAGAATGCCAAGAGGGTGAGAGGAATTTCTCTTTGAGGAATCCTTCGGATTTGATTTATCGAACTCTATGAAACAGAAGGAGTGTGTGGGAAGTCGAAGTCTTCATGAGATCAATCTTAGGAGGAACAACACTTTTGATAATATGTGGATGAGATCCAAGAAACAGACTCGCAGGAAGGCTAAAGGTCGAAGCCTTCTAATCTTTCAAAAATATTCTATGTTTGAAGAAAGCGTAAGCTCAGAAGGAAATATATAGACTGTCTGATCAGCATCAAGACAATGAGGAGCAAGCACATAGGAGGAAATATCTCATTCATTCGATCTGTGTGCAAAGGAATCATAGCCGCCTGATCAAGGTAAAGTGCACTAACGATAATCTTTGAAAATACACAGGGGGAGAGGGGTTAAGAAATTCTGAAATCATCAGATTCGTCCATTGTCAAAGAGGAAACGTGGCGAGAGATCAACATTTATCTAATTGGCAGTTCGGGATAGCCAGAGGTAAAGGTCATGAGAACTCACGAAATCCAAGTTCACGATTTGATCAAAACCATTGAATGAAGGAGAGAACGTGGACCATCGATTGTTCAGGGAAGTCCCAAGTTCTGAAATCATCGGGACCCTCCATCGGAAGGGACACATGTAAAATGATCAATGTTTCATTGACTCGCACATTCGAGAAGTCAAAGGGAATAATTCTATGAATTCACGAGGCCCGAGTTCATGACTTTATAGTGGCCATCAGATCTAGAGGAGTGTGAGCCATTGATTTGGCGCTCTGAAATATCGACATTTAGGGAGTTGGGAGTGAGTATGATTTGATCTAAGTCATCGGATTGAGGAAGGATTTGGGCTGTCAGATCTAAAGCATTGGGAATTCGGACCTCGACACAATGGAGATGAATCACATTGGGAGTTCTTGATAAGAGAAATCAGAATGCGCTCGGAGGTTTGGCTCCAGGTCATAGCAAGGGGTCATATGGAAAGAGGAGAAGGGAAGAACTAGAAAGTGTTAGGCCCCTATTGGGATTTCATATTTGGGAGAGTTGGGGTGACTCACACACAAATACTCGACACATGAACCATGGAATGCCTTTAGGTAAGGCCTACTGTCACAGATGACAGTCATGTGGAGGAGAATATCATGTCTGGTGCTTGTGCGCGCGGGATGAGTTTTTGATTTGGACCTATGGATATTGGTTGTGGATATTCTAGTAGGGAATCGAAAGAGGTAATCTAGCTCAAGTTTGTGAAGATCCGAGACTGGGAGGTCGGTGGACCCTACCGAGGTAGGGGGTCTACCCCATGAGCTCTTGTCGGTTGACTTCTTCAATTTGTTGTTAATATATTTACCACCTTGGACCACCTTGACCTTCGACTTCAACTTTACCCATTTGACCAACATTGACCTTTGACTTGTTGTTGATCCACCTTGATTTCAACTGGAAATATATCCACCTCTACTAGACTTTCACTACAAAGAATATAACAACCCAACATTCTCCCACTATTTTTTTCTTTGTTGAAATCGGGATACCTTTGAACTCTCGTTCACATACTGAGGGAATCAATGCCCATTTCCTTTCTACACCAAGAGAACTTCACAACACTCATAGACTTGGTCAAAGAGTCTATTATGTTTTCCAATATGTCTACATTCTCCAACAAAACCTTGTCTCTTTCCATCATGTCTCTCACGAAATGGTATTGTACATCAATGTGCTTAGCATTAGAAATATAAGCTCGGTTATTTTCTAGAAATATTTCGCTTTGAATCTCACAACTTATGTTCATATCTCTGTACTCAAACTCGATTCCTAAAAACAGCCTTGACATGGCTACGACCACCTATTGATTACTCATATAGATAATTTGTCCACCGAAATTTTTGAGCACATATCCACTGGTTGACCTCCGTCGAACCATATCTCCAGTCCAATCAGCATCGACAAAGCCATGTACATTTAATTCACTGTCACCTCCAGGTTTTCCTTGATAGCATACAACATAATATTTTGTGCCACACAAATACCTGAATACTCTCTTGATAGCTGTCCATTTACCCTTCTGAGGTGTCGACATGTATCTTCTCAACACTCCCACTGCATGGGAAATGTCTGGTCGAGTGCAGATCATCACATACATTAGACTACCAATGACACTTGCATAGGGAACACATACCATGTCCTCTATTTTCTCTTGTGTCCTTGGACATTGTTCATTAGTTATCCTTGCTCCCATAGAAATCGACACCTTCATAGGACTGCAATATTTCATGTTGAAACGTTTCAAAATTGTTTCAATATACTTCATCTGGTTCAACTAGAGATTTCTATCTTCTCAATATCTCTTAAGATCCATTCCCAGAATCAATTTCGTTGCACCAAGATCCTTCATGTCAAACTTGGAGGATAGCTTCTTCTTAACCTCCTTTATTGCATTCATGTTATTTCCAATTAGAAACATGTCGTCGACATACAATGCTACATATATGAAACACCCACCTTCTTATTTGGAATATATGCAGTGATCAAATTTGCTTCTCACAAACCCAAAACTAAGGATGTATGTGTAAAACATTTGGTACAGCATCCTTGGTGATTGATTTATACCATAAAGGGATATTTTCAGTTCACACACCAAATCCTTCTTTCCATTTACTACAAATCCTTCAAGTTGTTTCATGTAGATTTCCTCTTCCAAGTCCCCATGTAGGAACATTGTATTCACATCCATCTATTCTATTTCTATACCAAATGTTTCATCCTTTGACATTGGTAATCTAATGGAAGTTAATTTTGTGACAGGGGAAAAATCTCACATAAGTTGACTCCTTTGACTTGGGAATATCCTTTCTCTACCAGTTGAGATTTGAATTTCTTGAATGGACTTGTTGCGTTCATCTTCTTCTTGAATACCCATTTTCTACTGACAATCTTTTTTCCACTAGGTAATTTGACTACGTCCCATGTCTCATTCTTTTGCAAGGATTCCATCTCTTCGACCATGGAATCCTTCCATAGTTTTCCCTCTGCTGATTCGACTACCTCCCCAACTGACTTGGACTCATAGTCGGTTGCAGTAAAAAAAAATGGGGAACGGAAGTCGTGTGGAATATACCTTTTGACTAGTTTTCTTACTCATTTTGAACTCCTTACAATCATGGCCAGTTTTTCCACCTCTCCTTTTGACTCAATCAACTCATATGAATCATCTTCTTCGTTCCTCAATTCAAACTGCACCTTTTATGGATTATTCTCAGTTTAAAAAAATTCTTCAGGATCAAACTTACTTCCAACTGCTCTGAAGACCACATCTTGACTTACACTGTTTTCCTTGATGCAGGATCCCAAAGCTTATATCCTTTCATTCCTTCTTTATTTCCAATTAAAATACACTTGACTTCCTTCTTGTCCAGCTTGCTCCTCTTTTCCTTAGGAATATGCAAAAATGCATCACAACCAAATAATTTGAGATGTGAAACTGAGGATTATTACCCAACCATACCTCATGTGGATTCATGTCGACAAGAATCAACAAATCAGACATATTCAATAGATATTTTGTAGTGTTGATTACATCCACTAAGAATTCTTGTGAGATCCCAACACCACTAAGCATGCTCCTTTCCTTGTCCATTAATGTTCCGTTCATTCTCTCAACTACTCCATTTCGTTGTGGGGTATACGGTGTGGTATTTTGGCGTGTTATGGAAAACTACTTGCAAAACTAGTCAAACTCTTTTCCACATAATTCACCATCATTTTCAGTTCTGAGCACCTTAATCTTCTTATCTGTCTAGTTTTCTACAAGAGATTTAAACTCTTTGAATTTCTTGAAAACCTCTGATTTATTCCTTAGGAAATATATCCATGTCTTCCTGGAAAAATAATCTCTGAAGGAGACATAATACAGGGATCCACCAAGTGAAGGCACTAAATCAAGGCCAACCACATCTCTATGAATCAACTCTAGAATACAATTTTCCCTTGTCTCTCCATATGGGAACCTCACCCAACCTTTTTTTTCCATATATACAATGTTCAAAAAATTCTAAATCACATTCAAGAAAGTCTTCAACCAAACCTTTGTTATCAATAGATCGAAGTCCTTTTTATCTAATGTGTCCCATCCTCTCATCCCATAGCATGGTCATGTTCACTTTATGACAACTTGTCGATTCGGTTTGCATTGAATCATCCTGAGTCAAGTTGAGTCGATTTGAAGTCAATTCTAAAACGATGTTTTTACATATAGTCAAGTCGCCACTCCCTGGTAACTTGTATAGAGTTCCAATTTGAACTCCTTTCATTAATGCCATCACAACTCTAACCATATTGCATGAATCCTTCTGAAATAGAGTATTCACACTTGCATCAATCCACTTTCTGAAATATATCAGGTTTATTTCCAAACCAGGAATGTATAACACACCTAGAAGGGTTCCAATCCTCCCATCCTACAATATTAGTCAAAATCTTCCTCGTCTGAAAATTTTGGCTGTCGAGTTGTCCCCCAAGAACACGTCTCCTCCTTCATATTGTTCATATTCGCATAACCATTCTCTATGTGGTGTAATATGATAGGATTCTCTTGATTCTATCAACCAAACATCTTGATCTGACTGTGTACTGGTCGACGCTAGGTACACATCGCCTCTCTTATCTAGAGTCATTTTCTCTTAGTGGAATGATTCTCATAAAATATTGTACCAACTTCCATTGCCTTCGAATTGCATTCCATTTTTCAATTCCCAACTTTATGAATTTCCAACATCTTATTTTTAAACAAAATAGGGGATTTAGATCTACCCTTAGACTTAGAATTTCAACTAGAGAATTTTCCTTTTTCTCTATCAATCGGTCGACCTCTCACCACTAAACCATATTTGGTTGATCCTTCCATGTTCTTCCTTCTTATTTCTTATGAAAATAGAGATGAAACCATGTCTTATAGCACAAATGTGGTTGCATTGCTCCCTATAGCCAGGACTAAGTTATCCCAAGAGTCTGGAAAAGAGCATAATAGGCTAATACATTTCTCCTCCTTGATGATTTTAATATCCACAAAATATAACTGGATTATAATGGTATAATAGCTTGTTTACTAGGGATTTCGAGTGGTTCATTCTCCCCAAGTTATCCCACAAATTGTGGTCGAATATTCACCTGAAACGTTCAACAATATTGATTCTACAAGACAAAGTCGAATCATACTTCTTTCTCTTCTCTAGAGTTTCTCCCATTATTCCGACGACATGCCTGTCATCATGGTAACTGGACAAACCACCATCCATTGTTGTCAATCTACAATGAGGTATTCAATTTAAATATTCCAAAGCTTAAAATTATGGCCATTGATTTTTTGTATCTCTATTCTTGAGCTGCTCGCTAGTCTTTAACACAATCTTTAAATATTTTTGACTTACAACTCTTACTGAACCTAGGGTTTATATTAGATCCAAGGTTGTTAAAACAAGCTTTGATACCACATGTTAGGAAATGATGAACACTTCCACACTAAAACCAATAGAAGAGAGGAAGAAATATTTAATCAAGAAAGTAAATGACAAAGAAAACACACAATACACAAATATTTTACCGTGGAAACCGAAACCAGGAAAACCATCATCCCTTGAGCGTTCTTCTCTCTTGTTATATTATTCATTCAAAATAAAAGGTTACATGTCTAACCTTGTTCCACACCTAAGACACAATCGACATCATACCCTCTTTCTTTACACAAGAACAACCATGTACCCAATTCGAATTACATCAACATGACTAGAAACCTCTACGATTATTGATTGTTAGCGATTATCCATCCATCATCTATTTATTAGATTTTACAGCATTACAACATGCCATGTTTATAGGATTTATAGTATGTTAAACCCTAAAGAAAATTTTCCCCAAAATAGTTACATATCCATGCAGATCATTGACTACAAATACCACAAATTTCGGGATTTTGTTACAGTCGAATACCAAGTCAGATTACTAGTCCACTACTAGTCGACCTTCATTCAGGATCTAGTCAGTTTCCACATACCCTCTTTTCGACCTCTTTTCAGTTGACCTCATCAACTTATTTTCGATGTCTGTACCACCCTATACCAGCTCGAACTTCAACTTGGACTTTACCCGATATAACAACCTCAAACTTCGACTTGTTTTCGATCCACCTCAACTTTGAATGTCAATCGATCCACCTTGACTATAATTTCACTACAAATAATATAAAATATCAAAAAGATCCTCTCTAACATTCTCACATTTAATTTTAAGTCAGAGGAATACCAATTCACACACATCATGACTTATGATTTGTGGTGTTCATCCAACTCTTTGATGGATGACATAATACAATTTCATCTTTTACAGTGATATCTGACCAAAGGCACCATGAAATGGTTTATCGAAATCAACTGATCTTCCTTTAATAGTTTTGATGACTTGGATATGGAATTCTTGATGCATTATCGATTTCTCATACATTATGAGATTGGAACAGATCTATTGATATCTTTGAGTCAAGATACTTCCACCCACATATTTGATCATATACATGAGTGGATGTGACAATGAAAGATGATCCAAACCAATATTCGTGACCAACTCTTGATGAGGTGGTTCACAAAGTCTATGTTACTAACCATTCCCAAGGATATTTCTATGGTAGGGGAGGCTACCAAAGAGCATTCCATATTCCATGCCTAACACTTATATTTGATCTATTCCTAGTTGAGAACCCTATATAATATCCCCCCACATGTTCCTCAACTATAAACAAATATGAAATAACCAAACCCAGGACCCCATGTTGATGGTGTGGTTGGTTTCATTTCCCATACCTCTATGAGCTATCTAGTTGATCATATGGGTCACATGAATATTTATCCAAACCCATCGGCTAATGTTTCTATTGCTCAAATTTATCTAGTTTCCACTCAGACATGTGAGGTGAATTTGGTGAAATCCATGCAACTAAGGAATCCTCAACAAACTTGAGGAAATAAGAGGAATAATAATAAGAAAAAATCTAATCTTGCTTATGGGACTAGTCAAACCCAAAATAACAAAGTGGAGGGGTGGGGGGGGTCATGAAAGAGAAGAATAAGAGTCGATTTCCCTAGATGATTTTTGTGGAGGACCACCCTACTCCTCAATGTGCTAGGAAGTATGATATCCATCAATATTTGGAACAGTAGAATGCTTCTGAGTACCATGTTAGCTTAACCCATGCTTTCCCCCATCATCGTCATCAAATGGTTGTTTCAAATCCTAATCCTCTAATAGGGGGTATGTAAGGCATGCCTCAATATGAGGGGTTATCCTAAAATTCCACAATATTCATGTGTGATTAGATGGTCAATATCCAAATTCAAGCTCACAATTACGACAATTTTGAGACTACTCCAACTATGCAAGAGCCAAATTCCTATTCCAATCCTGGTGGCTCTTTTAATATTGATAATCCAACCTTTGAAACATTAGTTCACTCCTATAAGGGTGCTCTTTGATGCACAACTCATAATTTGAATGCATAGGCTTCCCACAACCACAATATTGCGGAAGACTTGGTCCCAACACCATGTTCCATGTTTTCTTTAGAATTCATCCATAGCTTCCATGCATAGCATAAAGATATATTATTGGCTATACATGGGTTTGATCCCTCAAAGTCGTTCCTCATAACCTTTTATTAAGATCATGTCCATCATAGCATTTCCCACAAAATCACTTTTTATATTAAATTGACAGTAATGGGGAAAAATATCCTTCGCACTATGGTTGATGAAGGATCCTTGAATTTCATCATGTCTATTACATGTTGGAAATCTCTCGTCTCTCCAAAAATTGACACCTATAATACCATGCTAAAATCCTTTGACGGAAATATGTTCCAGCCTCATGTCATAATCCTCGAATTTCCCATTGATATAGGTGGTAAGAATGTCTCTATTGTAGTCGAGGTACTTGATGCACCTCTTGACTATAATCTGCTACTCAGGTGGACTTTGTTCTCTGAGATGAAATTTTTTTTATCATCAGTATTTTGGGTCTAACATTTCCCTTATTAAGGTAAAATCATTACTATCGATAAACTATCATTTTGTACCCTATACCTTGGGTCCAAAGAAGGTTCCAATGTACCCTTTCTCTATGATTCCAAGAGCACTTACATGAATGTTGGTGTGGAGATATTCAAGGACTCCTCGGCGATGGGAATGTTTCCCCTTCTCCCACCATCCCCTACCATGATAATTTATCCAATCAAAATCATCTCTTTGTTTACCATTGGATCCCTTAGGTCTTTCGATCCTTGGGTGGTTCCTCGTCCCAAGGATGTTGAGTCTTATGGAGACTCTATGCTCCTATTCATGGTCAAGCTTGTCTATCAAATGATCTAGTTAGTATATAATGACTATGTTCTAGATCTCCCTCAAGATTTGGCGTTTAATCAATATTTGAGTCCTTTTTGGGCCATCAATCCTCTTATTTCTTCACATAACTTCCTCTATTTAGAACATCCTTCTGATGAAGCCATAATGGAAGTAATGGCTTCACCCGATAGGCCATGGGATGATATGAACCATCGTGCATCTTTTTTTCCTGATTTGGAACAACTAAAGAATGAAATTAGAAATAATGTAGCCTATGTTAGTGTTCAATGGTCCCAATCTCTCATATTGCTAAAAGACATATTTTCAAAAAGGAATTTGGCCAACATTTTAAAGACTATTCATATTGACATTTCCCAGAAGCTAGTTGTCATGGAACACATCCTAATAGGTGATGATTTCAAATAATTTCATGATGTTTTCACTTGTTCCCATGAATAAATGCATGGAATTGACCCCCATATTGTTGAACATGAAATTAAGATGTATGACATAGCCAAGTTGGTTCGGACGAAGATTTGTCTTGTCAACCCAAATAAAGTTGTTTTCATCAAGGTAGAGGTTAAAAATATTCTCTGTGCATAGTTTATCTATTTGGTTCTCTTGAATGAATGGGTATTGAATCTTGTTTTGGTCGCTAAGAAACAGGGCACCATTAGGGCCTGCATCAATTATAGGGATTTAAAAAATCATTTTCATAAGGATAATTATCCAACCGTATTCATTGATCAGATTATCAACGAATGTTCTCAGAGTGAAATCTTCTCATTCATGGATGGTTTCTCTAGCTATAATCAAATCAATATTAAATTGGAAGATCAACACAAGATTTCCTTCATTTTCCCTTGGGGTACTTTTTCTTATCACAAATTTCCATTTGGTCAAATGTTGGTTCCACCTTCTAGTGGGCCATGTATTAGATATTTCAAGAAATCAAACATATTGTAGAGGCATAATTAGATGATTTGGCAGATCGTTCTAACTGATGTGAGGATCATCCTTGTCACTTGCGGGCCATTTTCACCTATCGCCGCTACTTTAATTTTCATTTGAACCCACATAAATGATTTTTTTTTTGGTGTCTGGGATATGTTTAGGCTTCATTGTGTCCAAGTATGTGATTATGGTTTATCCCTTGAAGGTTGAAACAATTGTCAACTTTCCTCCTGGTACTGTTAGCCATCTTCAAATTTTTTAAGGGAAGGAAAACCTCTTCCATAGATTCATTCTCAATTATGTTGGGATCACTAATATTTTATGTGGTTATTGAAGAAAGGTGTACCCTTTATTTGGGATGAACAATCCCAACAATCATTTGATTTCTTCAAGAAGGCCTTGATGTAGAATCCCTCCTAAATATCACTAGGACTTCATGCTCTATCTTGTGTCCTTTGAATCCACCATCAGAATCATGATCATCCAAGAAGACGATGCGTAAAAATAACATTGTATTTACTATATTAGAAAATACCTTGTCAGCCTCTAACTTTGATATTCTCATGTTGAAAAGTTGGCCTTGGCAACTGTTCATTATATATAATGTTTGCGACATTATATCCTTATGTGGAAGACAAATTTCCTTTCTAAATCCAACCTAATGCAACACATATTGATCTATTAGGTTATTAGGGAAAATAATCAAAGTGTATCATGATCCTTCAAGAGTTCTACCTAAATTTCATGTCTTTTAAGTGTGATAAATCCTTGGATTTCCATGAGTTGATGTCTGGCCTTCCCCAAACTGATGATGAAACTTTGGTTAATGAATCATTCTTTGATGAGTTCTTTTTCCTCATCGACTCATCCAATATATGGTATGAGGATGTATTAGTATATTTAAATACCCATCTATTTCTCCCTTAACTTTATCATGATGAACGCTGACACATATGGCATTAGGATAGACACTACATATTTGTTGATGATACCCTCTATCATCGAGGGGTGGATTTGGTGCTACGTCATTACCTTATCCTTTAGAAGCATGAGAAATTTTTTAATGAATGTCATGCAGAATCATGTGGGAGTCATATCTTTGGGTTTACCACTGACCATAATATTTTCCGTGTTGGATACTTTTGGCCCACGATCATAAAATATTGTATGCATACCATCCAGGAGTGCCATCATTGTCAACTATTCACCTTCAAGATCTGTTCCCATCCTGCTCCACTTCATCATATGGTGATTGTCGACCACTTTTCAAAATGGGGGATTCATTTATGACATGCAGGCCTACCTTGACTAATGGCCATGTATACATCATTGTGGCTATTGACTACTTCACTAAGTGGGTTGAGGAGTTTTCTACCTTCTCTAATAACGTCATCATTTCTACATTGTTTGTACTCAATCACTTTATTTCCAAGCTTGACATTCCTATGGGTCCCATTTTCACAAAAATATGATTACCAAATTAGCTTATGGGTTGGGTTTTCTCCATGAAAAATTAACACGCTATTATCCTCAGGCTAATGGAAAAGAAGAAGCCATCAATCATGTACTAAAAACAAATATTAAGAGGTTATTCAAAAAACATAAGACTAAAGAGAATCTCATGCTATTTTTTTCCTTATGGGATTATCAAACCTCAACTAATACTTCCACTCAATTCACCCATTTCCAACTTGTTTATAGTATGGAGGCAATCCCCCCTATTGAATGTGAAATATTGTCATTAAAACTAGTGGTGGAACACTTGATCGACATCTCCTCTAACAAGGAATTTATCTTGTACTTAGATCAATTATATTAACAACATCATGATGTTTCCTTGTCCAGTGAGACTTATAAGAAGCGATTCAAATCACAATATGAAAAATCCGTTCGTCATCATGCCTTTTTGAAGGGTCACTTGGTCTTGGTCTATGATTAAGACCATGGTATGTTATGTGTAGGTAAGTTTGAAACCCTTTGGTATGGTCTCTATATTGTCAAACATGTTTTGCGTAGGGGCGGATATGATTTGGTTGATTATGCTAGCAATATTTTTTTGAGCCCCACAATTGGATCTACCTGAAAAAATATTATGCTCGGGCCATTTGGCCACATAATGCTTTATATATAGTTTTGTTTTTGTTCTATAATGGTGTGCTTTGATTTTTGTGTGTTTCTTGTCTCAATTTTTTTCTTATCATTTTTTTATGATTTAGTTGTAGATGTCATCATTCATCTTAGTCTACGTGTGATACGTTGATGAGTGCCAGACATAGTACCCAGAATATTGCCTCCACTTCTTGGGTGATTTTCTTGCCCACAATTGAACTGATGATTTCAGTGGGTGTTTACCTTGGTACTACAACCAATAACATTGAAAAGAATATCATTGTCATTTGACTCTTTTCTGAGGGTCTTTCTCCTAGAATCCACCATTTATTTGTCAGGGTGGAATCCCATCTTGTGGTCTCACAATTGAATTGCACCTATAGTGTCACAAATCTCACATTGCTACATAAGTATTTGAGGGTTCTTCTTCTTGAATTCTATTTTCAATATATTTATTATTTTCATGGTCTATGAGGATCTAATATGTTATCCAATTGGTCGGATAATTATGTTTTAGAATGGAAATCGTTACATTAATTAAGTTAGCATGGATGTACATAAAACAGGGTTTGCAATCACATCATTCGACATCCATAGGGATTAGTTGAAACAATCATATCTATATATATTATAAACAATGTGTTACCTTCTTCATAAATATGCCATATACAAAATTTCAGCTTTATGGACCTACTAAAACAAAAAATTATCACCCGACTAAATATAAAATCTAGTACAAACATGGGGAGATTTCTCTCTAGTCATGTCGTGCACTGGTATCATGGTAAAAAAAAACATATTGATTCACTTTTTGGAGAATATGGAGGAAGGGGAGGGAAAATCCTATAGTATGGAACTACAATTTTGATGGTATCCCATCCATCTGCATGGGGGAAATACCATGTTCAGTCCCTCTAGTTTCCAATGCACCTTGCAAAGTTCCCTAACATCACCCATCTCTTCCTGTAATGACTCCTCATCTCTTATTTGGTGATAGGATCAAACCCATCCTGTTGGATTCTCTAGTCATAGATATGTGTCAACAGACATTCCTAAATTAGTTATATTCCACCCAAAAAAAAATTAAATATTCTAAAAATCCAAAAAAACTAAACAATACAAAATATGTAAAACACTTACCAAGGGTCCCCGTGCGTCTCTTTTGGGGGGGGGAAGCTCTATGTCCTGGGTGAATTTATTCCCTATATAGGGAACACCTTCAATGATTACTATACGTTGTCTCCACCATCACACAAATCCAATACTGTAATGATCCTCTTCTCTACCTCTAGCCAATATGATCATATGATTGACCCATTAAAAAATCCTTGGATCCCTTAGAAGTGGATTGAGTATCACAACTTGGCGCCTCATCGTAGGCACCCTCTCTAAGAATAAAGTGACAAGAATAATGTAATACCCCAATTTGTTTTGTCACCTTTTCTTTCATTGAGTCAACTGATTCTTCATGTTTGTCAATAAACCTTCATACCATTTGAACATAGTGGGTCCTAAACATGCAAGGGTTGTCAACATATGCTCTTTAGTTTCCTAGTGGGGTATTGTAAAGCCCACTACCCAGGTTATGTTGAATAGGATGGTATTCAAGAGTAACTCTATGATATTCAAGATCAATATTTTGTTGCTTTTCTTCTTGGCATTGTAGTGTCAATATTGCTCAATATAGTCCATGGTCATCCAATCATCCCCACCAGGAATATCTACCAAAATCCACGACACTCCCTGCCATGATAAACCAATGCAAAATTATATGTCCTCAAGCTCAAGGTATCGAAAGTTTCCTTCTACAATGAAGCATTGTTTCTCTAATTCCAAATAATTCACCATATTGTACAACATGTAATTTTGAGACCAAATGAAAGGGAAACATAAGAACTTCAAAATTCCATAGTCCCGAAGTGATACCAAAGTTAGGGAATTTTCTTGGGATGAAAAATCATCATCTTCATGAGACCTTTCCTTCCACACAATCATTTTCTCTATATCTTGAAAAAATCCCATTAAAACCCCATCAATCAAAATTTAAAAAATTTGTTGGTCACGCCCTCAAATTTGTCTTTTTCCCTCAAGGTCGTCGATATGTATTGGGAAGGAGAGTGGTTGAGAAATTATTTCCCCATGGATAGGGAGTGACTAGTCTCCTATTGTGCCCTATGTCAAGTGCAACTGTATAGGTAAGAAGGGATTTCATGCTACTTCCTTCAAAAAAATAGCTTGCAAAATGACAAACTAAACCAATGAAAAGATGAATTTGGGACAAGGATTTACCTAGATCTAACGGCTTTGAATTTTTTTGAATGAATCTCCCGCAATGAGCTCCAGAAGTCCAAGAATGCAGGAGGGTTTTCCACAAACTCTCCTATTTCTCTCTTTGCAAATGTGGAAATGGGCCTTTTACCATGGTAAGTTTTTATTATAACTCATGGGATGAAATAAAAATCCCCTATCACAGTTAGACCAAGTAAGTGTCTTCAAGTCATTTTCCTTTTTGGAGCTTATTTTATTATTTTTATGTCATTTTTTTTCACATTTGATGCTAGAATCTAGTTTACATGTGTTGACAGGAATACAAAGACATTTTTTACAAAGATGGAAACTTACATGGAACTTGAGGTACATGTTTTATGAACTGGAATATAGGGATATATTTTTCCCTGCATCCATATTTTGAATTATTAACCTTCCATTCTATCGACCCAGTGCCTTAAGTTTGATCACGTCATGTTGTGACATTAAAATTTCCACTTTTCATATCATAACTTATGCGATGGTTCCTTCCCTCCATGGGCACTCTAGTTAGCACCCCGATTTCCATTTGGTGCCCATGCTATGATTTCTTATTGTAAAATATTAGTCCCACACTTAGTCAATAATAGGTTTAAACCTCTTATAGATATTCACCAATACAACAATATGACAACATGCATATACTAGACTATGCACTGAAGCACAAATAACGAAGCAATATGAAATTTTAAAAACAACAGTGGAATACTCATAAATAGTAGGAAAAAACATGCATTTGGAACCATAAGTCTAGGCTACTCCACAGTCAGAAACCAAAATGAAAATATATTGTTTAAGGAGAATTTTATTAACCTTCTAAGAAAATGTTTCTAAGTTTCAACAACAAATAAAACAAATAATTTAGAGTTTCAGCAACACATAACTTAGATTTGTAGCAACAAATAAATTAGAGTTGCAACAAAAAATACAACACATAACCCAGAGTTGTAGCAGCTAAAATAATTCATCAAATACACACAAAAATTATCTCACACTCCCAACAACTTTTTCTCAGAAAAACAATGCATAAAATCCTCCTTGAAATTTGTGCCCCTGCTGTATGGCCTCCATGACCCAATACAATCAATACAAGCTTCATAACTATTTTGAAAAATGTGCCAGAATGTAGTTGTTTTGTACAATACACAACCATATGATTTTATAAAAAGAAAAAACCTTGGAAATCATGCCAACTGGAATAGAAGTGGAACCTCGATTTATGTTCCTCCTTTTCCTATTGTATGATGGCGGTGTCAAACTCCCCTCTCCTCTTCTCCTCTTGGGGCTGGCTTGACCTCCTAGTCTAGGATTGTTCAAGTCATCAAAACAAATGGTTCATTGGGCTCCTGATGGAACCGTTTTAACTTGACACATGCCCATTTACTGTCTCTGCACAGGTTATGTAGCACTCACTAACCCTCTTGTCAACTCTTTTCAACTCTTAACACCAATATCACTATCCCTCCATGATATTTGTAATGTACCTCAAATTCACCATAAAAAAAATAAAATTCTATGACATAATTCAATTTTGTTTAAGCTTTAGAATTTAAGAGAAGGTAAGATACATTTCTGTCCATAATGACATTATTACACCAGTCTAGTTTACTTTGAACAAAAAAGCTTATGTGGATAAATTCTTTCCATAATTCTATCACTTCCCTTAACTTTCAAACTACTCAAACATACTTATATGTATATAGGAAATATCTAAACTTAGGTTGAAGGAATCCTTGAGGTTCAGATAAAGGATCTAAGCACACAAAGTTTAATATATGGGTGGTCGCATAGGAGAGAAGCTGAAACAAATTGTGGAGACACTTCGGGGAGAAGTGACGAAACCCCGAGAGCCATATGATCGCACCAAGTAATGAGGGATTTAATCTCTTAGAAGCACCCCAGGAGAGGAGTCGTATGAATGGTGGAAACACATCATGGAAGAAGTGACGAAGTTGCGAGAGTAGTTGGATATTGCAGAGCAGTGAGGAGATTAAGTCCAAGTGTCTTCCAACACTCTAAGGCATTGAATTTTTCTATTTCAGAGTTTAGGGTTTGGAGCGGCAAGTGATTTTGGAATCGCTGCATCGTGAACTCCCGGTTCACGAAATTGTGAAATGATCGACACCGTTCATCAAGGAGGACATGTGGTGAGTGGTCAAGGTTCAGGGAAAATCTTGAAAGGTTGTGGATCGTCGATACAGTGGGATCGTGGTCTTCGGTTCAAGAGGAATCTGGAACGTTGATATCTTAAGGGGGAGATTTCATCATTTCTGGGTCCGGGAGTTCGAAGGACCTAGAACAGGAGGAATGCTTGCATCGCGATTCCCCGAATCGTGAAAAGTTGGTAGCGCTTTGACATTAAACATGTGGTCATAGAGTGGTGGTCACGTGGACAGAGGCTAAGGGTGATCCAGAACTGTTAAGCCCTTTTCAGCGTTTCGGCGACCGAAAGTTGGAAGGACAAGGAGTCTGGGATTGTCAAAGTAAAGTATTAATTAGTTTAATACTTTTATATACAATAATTTATGTACATGTCATGCCTTGTACACAGTGACTTGTAATATGATCTGTTATTTCTATTCTACCTCTATCCTGGATGAATATCCTCCATCGTTTCTACCAGTCCATTCATTACAGTATTAAAGTTGTTCCTATAACAAATAATTCCTACTATGTTCCTATAGTTTTGTGAAAAAACAGAGGTCAATCAGGTTTCATTGATTACAAATGTCGAACACAAAAAAAAACAAAATACCACGCTGTTTGTCGAATCGCGAAATGCGGAAAGACTGTGGTCCCAACACTCCGGGGTTTCGGGGTTCGGGATTTTGTGATTTCAAATGCCAAACACCAACACACAACAACTCCTGAATTGTGAAAATGTGAATGGAATGTGGGACCAACACTTCGGGGTTTCGGGGTTCGGGGTTTTGGGGTTTGGAATTTTGGGGTTTATGAACACCTGGCGCACAAACAAAATGAAATAAGAAATGTCGAATTGCGAAATGAGATTAGGGTGTGGGCCCAACAATTTTGGGTTTCAGTGTTTGGTAAAGCAAAGGAACTCGCCATAAATGTAACAAGCAAGTCCTGAATGCCGAAATATCAATTTTGTATTTAATCTCTTTTTAAAATCACATGCTCCAACAAATAAACTCGGAATAAATAAATGACTGGGTTCGTAATTGGTAAAAACAAATAATTACTGTGTTTTCTCAAAAAAATGAATTTATCAAGAAATAAAATGAGTTTACAAACTCAATAACAGAAAATCATAATCGTAGAGAAAACCTGCAAAACAGGGAATAACCAAATCAATTCAAGAAATGCTTTCAAGCTATCTCACCCTTTGTCTCTGGAATTACAATATCATTCAAGTATTTATGGGAACAAAACTTGCCCCTTTGACCTTAGGAAAAAATAAATCAGGGCAGTGATGGTATTTGGTGGCCTGCAAAGGCTAAGGCGGCCACCACTTGACAGTGAACCCTCACATCTTGAAAGTTCAAGACGACCACTAATCCACCGTCATAAAGTGGTGAAATGATTACAAACCAACAAGTTTTTCCTATTATAGAAATGGATTATGACATGAAATATTTCTCCCATGGAAGTACTTCAATACATAATTAACATATACATATCACCAGTATGAATGATTATTTAACACAGAGAAGGAGTAGATCAACATATCTGAACTAGTTTTGTGGGAAGCCAAAGGGAATAGCCACATTCCTCCCAACCGTAGAATAGGAAGACAAAATTTCTTACCCGATTCACCCCCTAGCCTGACCATGAATCCATGAGGGAAAATTTGGAAGACTCCTCCTCATAAATGTCCACAATTCCAACAGTTATCCTCTTTCCTCACACTTACTCAGTAGTGCTCATAACAGCAAGGAAAATCCATAGTCCCTTTTCTCCACATACTTGGCAACGCCCTGCCTCCTCACATATTCTATTTATCAATTTTTCCCTAGTCTTTTTCCCTCCCTTGGGGATTTTCGCAGCTTTCTAAATCCCTGATTTTCAAGGGCTGCCAATGGCCAAATGGAACAACCAAGTTGAATTTAGCTGACCATGACTCCATGAGTGGGGAACATGTTGGAACTACCCCTAGGATGATTGTTACAAGTGGAAAATCAGTGATTTTCAGTGGCTGCCAATGGTCAAATCACTGATTTTCCACTTGTAACAATCATCCTAGGGGTAGTTCCAACATGTTCCCCACTCATGGAGTCATGGTCAGCTAATTTCAACATGGTTGTTCCATTTGTCCTCCTGCAATTAATATAAAATATTTTGTTTGCATACAAGTGTCATAGTCAAATAGTTAGTTGGGTCAAATCAAGTCTCTTCCCAACAATCATGTTAATTAATTACAATTATTAAATTCGAAATTTGGAATTGCCATAAATGGAAAAAAAATTCCAAATTTGAATTTACTAAAAACATAATAAACTTCCAATGAATTTAAATTTCAAAAATATTTTATTTTTGGGGATATCACATCCTTTTCGCCTTCAGTAAAACACTGTCCTCATTGTTCGTTCCCTTCTTGGAAGAGGGTTGGATGAGATTTCCACAAATCTCCCTCCAACTCCTAAGTGGCCTCCTCAGGACTAAAGTGCTTCCATTGCACCTTTACCTGAGAAACGACTCTGTTCTGAAGTGTTATTTCTCTCCGGTACAGAATGCACAGGGGCTCCACCTAGAAATCGCCTTCGGGTTCCACCTCCATCAAGTTCCAATCAATCATATGAGTAGGGTCATGAATATACTTTTTCAAGAAAGAAACATGAAATACATTATGAATTCTTAGATTAGTTGGAAGTGCAAGTTGATATGCTAAAGGTCCAATTCGAGCTAGTATCTCGAAGGGCCCACAAAACCTGGGTGCCAACTTGGCACAGTTCCCTAACTTCAGTGAGATTTTTCGGTCTTTGACCTTCAAGTAAACATGGTATCCTACTTGAAATTCCAAGTGTCTTATTTTCTGGTCTGCATAACTCTTCTGTCTATCCTGTGCTTCTTTCAAGTTTTGTTGTACCTTTATTACCATGTTCTCCATTTCTTGAAGCATCTTTGGTCCAACCATGAGTCTGTCAGTCGGGTTATCCCAGCTAATTGGAGTTGTACACTTTCTTCCATACAATATTTCAAAAGGGCTCAACTTAGCCAAAGTTTGGTACCCATTGTTATATGCAAATTCTACCAAGTGCATGTAGTCTTCCCACTTACTCGGTTTTGTTCTTATGTACATGTGAAGCATATCCTCTATGACCTGGTTTATCCTTTCAGTCTGTCCATCCGTTTTTGGATGATAGCTCGTACTGAAGTTCAAGTTTGTGTTTAGTCCTGCAAACAATTCCTTCCAAATAGCGGATGTAAACTTTATGTCTCTATCTGAAACCACCATTTTAGGAATACCATGCAGTCTAAAAATTTCTTTCATGAATATTTTAGCAATGTTTATAGATTTAAAAGTAGACTTTATAGGAATAAAGTGTGCAGAATTACTGAGTTTATCGATTACAACCATGATAGAATCATTTTTTTTCTGATTTTTAGGCAAACCTGTTCTAAATTCTAGTGATATAGTCTCCCATTTCCATTCTGGTACTGGTAATGGTTGTAATAGGCCAGTTGGGTGCTGGTCCTCAACCTTAACCTACTGACAATATTGGCACCTAGCCAAGTACTCTGTTGTTTCGCCCTTCATATTAGGCCAGTAAAATAGTTTTCTGAGTGTTGTTATTGTTTTCTAGTAACCTGGATGGCCTGAATACAGTTTCTTATGCACTTCGTCTAAAACCATTAATTTTAACTCTGCTAAATCTGGTATGTAAAGTATATTATTAAATCATAATAGTCCCTTCTTTTCGATACTTAGATCTGATTTATCTGAGTTTGTGATACTATTTTGAAATTATGCCATCACCTTAGTGTAATTTCCATCGTTAATACTTGTTGTCCTTATTCTTTGTTCCATATCACTTTATGTCCTACTGATATTTATCTCAAATAACTGATGGACTTTTCTGCTTAAAGCGTTTACTACTATATTTTCCTTACCCTTGATATATCTGACCTCGAAGTTGAATTCACTTAGGAAGGCTAGCCACCTTGCTTTTCTTGCATTAAGGTTTGGTTGGTTAAACATATATTTCACCTCGTTATTATCCGTCAATAGTAGGAATTTTCTGCCCATTATATAGTGTCACCACATTTTTAAGTCATGTATTACTGCTGCCAATTCTAAGTCATTAGTGACATAATTTCACTCGTGTTCTTTCAATTTTCAGGACTCATAACAAATCATGTGTCCTTCCTGAGTTAGAAAACCACCTAGTCCCTCTTTACTTACATTAACACATACTGTGAAGTCTTTATCTAGGTCTGCTACCTTCAAAATGGGTGTTGATGTCAATAATTCTTTCAGCTTGTTAAAACTGTCTTGACACTTTTGCGACCGGTTAAACTTGGTCCCTTTTTTTTGTAATGATGTGCTAGGGTAGGATATCTTGGAAAACCATTCTATAAATTTGTGATAATATCTGGTGATTCCCATGAATGACCAAATATCTACCATATCCTTAGGTACTGGCCATTCCCTAATGGATTTTATCTTTTCTGGGTCTACGGCCATACCTTCCGAGGAAATGACATGTCCTAAATATTGTATTTCTTTTTGATAAAAGTCACATTTGTTGAATTTTGCGTATAGTTTGTGTTTCCTTAATGTTTGCAGAGCTATTCTTTAAGTGTCCATCATGTTCCTCCTCCATTTTAGAATAAACCAGAATATCATCGATACATACTACTATGAACTTGTCTAAGTACTTACTGAAAATGTTGTTCATCAAGCACATAAATGTGGCTGGTGCGTTAGTGAGTCCTAAAGGTATGAGTACAAACTCGTAATGTTTGTATCTTGTTCGAAAAGATGTTTTGTTTATGTCCTCATCCTTTATCCTAACTTGATGATAATCGGATCGTAAATCCAATTTTGAAAAGATCTTGGCCCCACCAACTTTATCGAACAGATCATTTATCCTAGGTAAGGGGTATTTGTTCTTAATGTTCATTTTGTTCAGTTGTCTATAATCAATACATAGTCTTAGAGTACCGTCTTTATTTTTCACAAAGAGGACTGGTGCTCCCCATGGAGAGACACTCGGTCTGATATACTCTTTGTCCAACAATTCCTGTAATTGTATTTTTAATTATGTCAGTTCTGGTAGACTCATTCGGTAGGGTGCTTTTGAGATAGGGGTTGATCCAGGTAGTGAGTCTATGGAGAAATCTATTTCCCTTCTAGGAGGTAATTCTGGTATCTCATCCACAAACATGTCTCTAAATTCACGTAGGAAAACAAAGTCTTCTAACTTGGGCTTATCTTCGTTTTCTAATAGATTCGTCACTTGGATGGCGTAAACTTGACATCCCTTTCTAATACATTTCTTAAGTTGCATCACTGAAACTTGTTTGACTGATACAGGCTTTGGTATTCCTTGGGCTGTTCTAATAGTGCCAAAATTATCTTTATAGCTAAGTCTCTTTGTATAACAGTCTAGTACTGCTTTGTGTTGCTCCAACCAATCCATCCTGATAATCATATCATAAGATCCTAGTGGTAGGATGTTCAGATTGGTCCTTATCTTTCGACCATCGAAGCTGAACTCAAGATCATAAATAAAGTCAACTGCTTTCCTTTTAGTTCCCTTTTCTAGTTGTACAATCCATGATTTTGCATGCTTCAGTTTCTTAAGTTTATTCAACTCTACTACATCGGGAGTAATATAACTTAACGTAGCTCCAGGGTCAATTAAAATATAAATTCGAGTGTCATTGATTTTACCTTCGAATTCTACCACCGAGGACTAGTGGTCAGCTTGTTGACCATCTATGGCAGCATTTATCTGATGCAGACTTCTTCCCACGTCTCCAACTGTCGAGGCTTCCTGCTAAAGGTGTCCCTTCAGATGAACTGTCTCCTTTTTCTATTTCCGGTCCATAATTCTTGGAGGCCCTTTTACTAACTTCTTCGTCATAGTTATCATCTTTTGGGATTTTCTTGGTTACTATACTACACAGTAGGACTTCATTTATGTCTTGCTATTCATGTTGTTATTTCTTCAATTTTTCATTCTTGGCCTTGAAAACCTGTAGTTCAACAATAAGATTCCTCATTGTTTCCAACACCTCCATGGGTGAGCTTCCATCAATGTTCTGTCTTGGATCTCCCGGAGGTCCTTGCTGCAGATTTCCTTCCATCCTTATTTCTGCACCCTCCTGAGCTGCCATAATTTACAAAAAACATAAAGGGTTTTCTGTTTGAAACCATAAGATTTATTAGTTTTACATACTTCAGAATGTATACTAAGTAGCTAAGGTGGCCCTGTTCAAGCCCAGTGTTGTAGCTTTTGCTCTGATACCATATGTAATGTACCTCAAAATCACCATAAAAAAATAAAAATCTATGACATAATTCAATTTCGTTTAATCTTTAGAATTTAAGAGAAGGTAAGACACATTTCCATCCATAATGACATTATTACACCAGTCTAGTTTACTTTGAACATAAAATCTTATGTGGATAAATTCTTTCCATAATTCTATCACTTCCCTTAACTTTCAAACTACTCCAACATACTTATATGTATATAGGCAATATCTAAACTTAGGTCGAAGCAACCCTTGAGGTTTAGAGAAAGGATCTAGGTGCACAAAGTTTAACCTATGGGTGTTCGCGCATGAGAGTAGCTAAAACGAATGGTGGAGACACTTCGGGGAGAAGTGCTGAAATCCGGAGAGCCATAAGATCGCACTAAGTTACAAGGGATTTAAGCGCTTAGAAGCACTCTAGGAGAGGAACCATATGAACGGTGGAAACACTTCGTGGAAGAAGTGTTGAAGTTGTGAGAGTCATTGGATCTTGCAGAGCAACGAGGAGATTAAGGCCGAGTGTCTTCCAACACTCTAAGGCGTTGAATTTCACTATTTCGGAATTTGGGGTTTGGAGTGGCAAGTGATTTTGGATTCGCTGCATCGTGAACTCCCGGTTCACGAAATTGTGAAACGATCGACACCGTTCATCAAGGAGGACACATGGCGAGTGGTCAAGGTTAGGGGAAAATCCTGAAAGGTTGTGGATCATTGATCCTGTGGGATAGTGGTCGTCGGTTCAAAAGGAATCTGGACCTTTGATCTCTCAAGGGGAAGATTTCAACATTTCGGGGTCTGGGAGTTCGATGGACCTAGAACAAGAGGAATGATTGCACCGTGATTCCCCAAATCATGAAAAGATGGTAGCGCTTTGATGTTAAGCGTGTGGTCACAGAGTGGTGGTCACGTGGATGGAGGCTAAGGGCGATCCAGAACCGTTAATCCCTTTTCAGCGTTTCGACGACCGAGAGTTGGAAGGACAATGAGTCTGGGATTGTCAAAGTAATCAGTTCTACACATTTAATTATGCTTTTAATTGCAAGGTTGGATCTCCATGATTGCTAGAACAATAGGTATTTTGAGTGTCTTCTGTGTGTGCATATAAAGGCGTATATTATCATTCTTACTGTAGGGAATTCTCTTTAAATCTCCATTAACATCTGTACTTATTTCCACCTATAAGTATGTACATACCTATAGATTTCTCTAAATATATATAGAGCGATGCACTGTCATAGGTATAGTTTCATCTTGATTCTGGTTTAATAATTGGAAAGCTCAGTTACATGCGACGGTCCTACATTTTTACTTACAGAAAATATAAACATGCAAGTATATCTACCTAACTTGGGTGTCATTCTTACACACCGGTAGCTTACACATCAAGCATAGTTAACTCGAAGGATCCCATCTTGTTCTCTACAGTTTATGCCATTAAACAATAGTCTAATTAAAAAAAATTGAATACTTAAAGGTGTATGACCTCATGGCAAGCAAAACTCTTAGAAAAAATCGTGCTAAAAATCTTCTTAATTAGTTTAATACTTTCATATACAATAATTTATGTACTTGTCATGCCCTGTACACAATGACTTGTAATATTATATGTTATTTCTATTCTACCTCTATCCTGGATGAAGATCCTCCATCATTTCTACCATTCCATTCATTACAGTATTAGAGTTGTTCCTATAACAAATAATTCCTACTATGTTCCTATAGTTTTGTGAAAAAACAGAGGTCAATCGGGTTTCAACGATTACAAATTCCGAACACAAAAAAAAACAAAAGACCACGTTGTTTTCCAAATCGCGAAATGCGGAAATACTATGGGCCCAACACTTTGGGGTTTTGAGGTTCGGGATTTCACGATTTCAAATTACAAACACCAACACACAACAACTCCCGAATTGCGAAAATGTGAATGGAATGTGGGACCAGCACTTTGGGGTTTCAGGGTTCAGAATTTTGGGTTTTACGAACTTCTGACGCACAAACAAAATGAAATAAGAAATATCGAATTGCGAAATGAGATTAGGGTGTGGGACCAACAATTTCGAGTTTCGGTGTTTGGTAAAGAAAAGGAACTCTGAATATATGTAACAAGCATGTCCCGAATGTCGAAATATCAATTTTATATTTAATCTCTTTTTAAAATCACACGCTCCAAAAAATAAACTCGAAATAAATAAATGACTCGGTTCGTAATTGCTAAAAACAAATAATTATTGTGTTTTCTCAAAAAAATGAATTTATCAAGAAATAAAATGAGTTTACAAACTCAATAAAAAAAAATCGTAATCGCAGAGCAAACCTTCAAAACAAGGAATAACCAAATCAATTCAAGAAATGCTTTCAAGCTATCTCACCCTCTGTGACTGGAATTACAATATGATTCAAGTATTTATGGGAACAAAACTTGCCCCTTCGACCTTAGGAAAAAATAAATTAGGGCGGTGATGGTATTTGGTGGCCTGCAAAGGCTAAGGTGGCCATCGCTTGACAACAAACCCTCACGCCTTGAAGGGTCAAGATGGTCATCGATTCACCATCATAAAGAGGTGAAATGATTACATAGTAACAAGTTTTTACTATTACAGAAATGGATTATGACACAACAGATTTCTCCCATGGAAGTACTTCAATACAGAATTAACATATACATATCACTAATATGAATGATTATTTAACACAGAGAAGGAGTAGATCAACATATCTGAACCAGTTTTGCTAGAAGGAAAAAGGAACAACCACGTTCCTCCCAACCGTAGAATAGGAAGACAAAATTTCTTGCCCGATTCACCCCCTAGCCTAACCATGAATCCATGAGTGTGAATTTGGAAGACTCCTCCTCATCAATGTCCACAATTTTAGCAGTTATCCTCTTGCCTCACACTTACTCAGCAATGCTCATAATAGAAAGGAAAATCCATAGTCCCTTTTCTCTGCATACTTGGCAGCATCCTGCCTCCTCACATATGTTATTTATAAATATTGCCAAGGTCTTTTTCCCTCCCTTGGGGATTTTCACAGCTTTCTAAATCCCTGATTTTTAGGGGCTTCCAATGGATAAATCACTGATTTTCCACTTGTAACAAATAACCTATGGGTAGTTCCAACATGTTCCCCACTCATGGAGTCATGGTAAGCTAAATTCAACATGGCTGTTCCATTTGTCCTCCTACAATTAATATAAAATATCTGTTTTCATACAAGTGTCATAATCAAATAGTTAGTTGGGTCAAATTAGGTCTTTGCCCAAAAATCATGTTAATTAATTACAATTATTAAATTCAAAATTTGGAATTGCCATAAATGGCAAAAAATTTCCAAATTTGAATTTACTAAAAACAGAATAAATTTCCAATGAATTTAAATTTCAAAAATATTTTATTTTTGGGGATATCACAATAGTCCTCCTCTTTGATGTGACCACGAGCTTTGACCATGCGCCATATCCCTTCAATATCCCATGATTTGGGAAAATCGTGATTTTCTTGCTCCGTTTCCTCGATTTCTGAATTAGTGAATCCTTCAAGACCAGATCTATGGTCCAAGTTCCTCTCGTGATCAAGGACAGGGATCAATTCGCAATTTCAGACTTCATGAGTCCTCTTTTATTCTAAATCTACTTCTCCTGATTGTCAATCAATGAAGTGTTTATCTCTTTCCACGTGCCCTTCCAGATCCAACGGTCGGGGTTGAAATCCCTCTCCACGACTTTGTGAAGATCTTTGTTTTCCCTCGACAAACCTCTCAAATTTCCCACTCTCAAAATTCTCGATATTCTTCCACCTATCTCTCCCGATGATGGACGATTTCACTGTCTTCAAGATTTATATGAGTTCCTGACTTCTTTGCACACTTAACACTACTTTTCCTTTATTTTGAGACTTAGGTTGTTCTCGAACTCTTTCTGCAATCCTTGCAAAATTCTATGTAGTCTCTTTTGTGATTTTTATCGGCTTAAAATCCTTCAAATCTCACCATTCATTTGTGAACTTCCTCATGCCCTCCTAGAAGTTTACCTCTCTTCCTCCTGACCTTGTAAGATGGACTTACAGTCTCCTTGGCACACTCCTTGCGCTTGACTAAGCTTCTGGACGACTTCTCCTTTAGCCTATCTGAGCATCTTAAGGCATCTCCTTTCCTTTGTCGATGCAATCTTGCAAAGCATTCCTTCCTCAAAATGTTCAGTAATCCTGGGATTCTCCTAAAGATTCCAACACTTCAGAATGTGTTTCTCTGGAATTCTCTCACACCGCCTCGATGCCCTCCTGACAGAGTCTTACAAAGTGTTCAGTAACTCTGCGCTGTGCTTCCTCCTACATAATATTTCCTTCCGAGGTACTTAACCACCTTGAAATTTCTCCCTCAGTCCATGAATTAACCTGGTATGCCCTCCTGGTAGTCTCTCTTCTGACTCCACTAAGTTTAGACATAGACTCCTTGCGTCGGCTTACATATTTTCCACTCTCTATCGCTCACTCCTTGCACTTAGCCTAGAGAACCAAATCACTTAACTCAACACACTCGTGGATACAAAACTGTATCTCTATCCCTGTAGACGATTTCTAACATTCATCTACAATTAAAATGCATGTAAATGACATTCATAACACAAAATCCATTATACATAAATTGAAAATAAGAAAAGTTGTCATTTTCTATTAATGGTGGAATCTCAAATTACAATAGTGGAGTCTGGACTACAACTGAGTATCGACTCTCATCAACTCTCCTAACTTGGTTTACAATGATTTTTCATCTGGCTGCCACAACCTCTATCATCTAACCTCTACTTTGCAAAAATATATCAATTTATACAAGAGGGGCTCAATGAGCTTCCCTTGCAAGCTAAATAGTGGTGTCAAATGACCATTCAAAATGCCTATCGAAAGGGCAAATTATAATGATGGTAATCTTCTCCAAATCGGATGTAGATCCCTTCTGTCGTCAACCACTTAATGACGAACTTATCTCCATCTTATGCGAGGGCACAATTTGACTCTTCCATCTTGTCCTCATTAAACACCTAGATCGCACTTTGGATTCTCGAGGAAAAATGAGAGGGTGATGCCTCTCCCTTCCTTGAACGTGCATAATGCGTGAAATCCAACTGGTGCATGTTGAGGTGGAGCGATTCTCCTGCATCATACTCCATGACTACGAAAATCATGAGCTCCTACTCATGATCTTTCCAGTGTGGTTGAAATCCTCCTAGATCCCAAAATTTCTCTTGGAGTTGTCTCTCAGCTCCTTTGCTTCGTTGTTGCTACTGCATCATCCCCTCTTCTCGTGCAGGTTTCCTTTCTTCTAGCTTCCTCATGCTGACTGCTTCTTATGTTGTTGATATCGACATCATCTCCCTGATCTCCTCAATCACTTCATCCAACTGCTCCATCAGTTGGCTCTTCTTTTGCAGACTAGCTTGTTGCACTTATTCCTTGCCTCTGGGTAAATCACATCGATTCCCCCTATTATCTTCTTAGTTTATGGAATTATCTCAACAAACTACTATAGCCTCCACCCCTGCAGTCTCCTCATCAATGAACTCCTACTCAACTACCACTTCTCCTGACAGATCGACTCTTGTTAGTTCTTCGATTGGATCCCTTCCATATTTCCCCATCTAAAACTCCCGCTGGTGTGTCTCCTATGGCATGGCTAACTCCTAGAGACCACCTTCTATTTCTATACTGTCTAACCAATATTCCAGTGCCTCTAAATCCAAGTCCCACTAAGTGATTAACTCAACTGGGCGCTCTTCTATTGGAACATATTTCAATATCCGTTCCTCCTCCTTCACGACAGTCTCAACTTGTTGTCCTACCATCGCATTTACAACACATGTGTTAGCCTTTCCTTGACCTCTTGGTAGGAGTATCTCGACTCCTCCAATGATTAGGATTTTCCTCTGATCCTCTTCCTTGATGGCAGAATTTTTTAACTTCTCATCATCTTCATTCACACGACTCACTGTCCTTGTGACTCTTCACCTGAGCGAGGTATTCCTTCTGCCTCCTCTTCACCTATCAACACCCTCTGACGTGACATCTCAACTGCACTCATATCTTCTCCTTTTTCCACCTAGAAATATGGGATGTCTCCTCTGCCCACCTGGCAATCTATGAGATCCACTGACCTCTTCACATTTCCCACCTAACAATCTACAAGACCCTTGCAAGATCTCTTTCCCTTATGACTGAGGGCTTAATCCTATCTCAACCACCTTTTTAAAATATGTTTCTTCCCTCTAGCCAACAACTTCTGAACATGCCACTTAGTTGTCCTCTTCAAAGGCCACTCGTACCTCCAACACACCTTTGCCTCCTACTGCATCTTGAATGCTAGCTTCTCCATCTGGGTTCATATTTCACTGAGCTCCTTGTCCATAACTACATTGATTTTCATCTTGCAGTCTTCTCCTCGACCACACTCATGAATTTCAATAGACATCTTCATCTTCTACCTGCCTTCCTATCAAGTTTTTTGTTTACACTACGACTGAGAGAATCTCCAGATTCTCCTTCGCCTGAAATATACAGATGAAAACTTTGCCTCTCCTTCACCTGCTATCTACAGGAGAAAACAAGCTCTGATACCACTCTGGCGGCATCAACCTCCCCTCTCCTCTTATCCTCTTAGGGATTACTTGACCTCCTAGTCTAGGATCATTCAAGTCTTTGAACCAAATGGTTCATCGGGCTCCTGATGGAACCTTTATAACTTGACACAAGCCTTTTACTTTATCGTAGTAGGTTATGTAGCACTCACAGATCCTCTCATCAACGCTTATCAAATATTAACACCAACATTGCTATCCCTCCATGCTAGGTCCCCTCCTTGATGTGACCATGGGATTTGACCGTGGGAAAAATTCATTCGCAATCTTGTGCTTCGGGACAATCATGAGCTACTTTCTACTTTTCCCCGATTTCCAAATCAATGAATCCTTCGAGACCAGATCTACGGTCCATGTTCCTCTCACGATCAACGACTATGATCAATTCGGGAGTTTGGCCTTCATGAGTCCTCTCTTCTTCCGACTCTTCTTCTCCCAATTTTGAATCAGCGAAGTTCTAATCTCTCACCACGTGCCCTTCCATATCCAACGGTCTAGATTGAAATCTCTCTTCGTGACTTCGCGAAGATCTTTGTTTTCCCTTAACAAACCTCTTGAATTTCCCACTCCCGAAATTATCGATCTTCTTCCACCTGTCTCTCCTGATGATGGACGATTTCGCTATCTTCAGGACATCAATGAGGTCCCAAATCCTTTGCACACTTAGCACAATTTTTCCTTTATTTCAAGACTTAGGCTATTCTTGAACTCTTTATGCACTCCTTGCATAATTCTATGCAGTCTCTTCTGCAATTTTTATCGGCTTGAAATCATTCAAAGCTCAATGTTCCTTTGTGAAATTCCTTGTTCCCTCCTGGAATTTTATCTCTCATCCTCTTGAGATTTTAATATGGACTTACAGTCTCCTCAGTGCACTCCTTGTGCTCATCTAAGCTTCTAGACGGCTTCTCCTTTAGCCTATTATAAGAATCTTAAGGAATCTCCTTTCCTTTGTCGATGCACTCTTGCAAATCCTTCCTTCCTCATAATGTTGAATAATTCTGGGATTCTCCTAAGGATTCCAACACTTCAAAATGTGTTTCTCTAGCATGCTCTCACACCGTCTCGATGGCCTCCTGGTAGAGTCTTACAGAGTGTTCAGTAACTCTATTTTGTGCTTCCTCCTACACAATCTTTCCTTCAGAGGTACTTAACCACCTTGAAATTTATCCCTAAGTTTGTGAATTAACCTGGTATGCCCTCCTAGAATTCTCTCTTCTTACTCCACCAAGTTCAGACACACACTCCTTGCTGTGACACCCTCCTTGTTACGACAACAAATCTTTAACAGGTGCAATTTTTTTTTTTTGTTTAAGGTGTGTGCGCGCATGTAAAAAGGAACATACAAACTTGACTCTACGTCGCCACCCGAAAACCGACAAGACGCAACCACAATGAACACAACCAAAAGGCTTAAGGCACACAACAGGTGACTGCAAGAAATAAATGACCATAGACATAAGGTACACAACAAGAACTGCAAGCAATAAACGACCATAGACATAAGGCGCACAACAAATAAATGCAAGCATTAACGACATACTGGGTTATGCACAATACGAACACAAAAGGAAGAATCCATAGCAGTGGATTTTACTATTTCTGCATAGGAAAGAAGGGCGTTTAATCTTAGTTCTATGCTCCGTAGAGAGAGAAGGTCAGATAGGCTCCTGGCCATCTGCTCAGGCAGAAACTAGTAATCTCTGTTAGGTGTGTCGCAAAAGTGGAAACCTTGCCTTTAAAGGGCCTGAGACTCTTGATACGGCACAAGATTCTTTACACAAGAATAATCACACACACAGACTTATATACTAGGCTACAAATTATTACAACCCAGCGCAACAATAGACAAAGAGCAACCACATTTTCTACAGAAGGCGCAAGACAAGGACTCAGACAACGACCACTAAAATTAATGACAAGGAAATGTCTATGACTCAACAGTGATTGGTTATTAGCCCCTTTTTCCATTTAGTTTTATTAAACCCCAAGTACATTATCATAAGGTAAATCTAATTAAATTATTTCCCTTAGTTTAAGGGCCTTACCCCTTGTGTTGAAAATAAAAACAATTAAATGTCCTTACAATGGTTTACCCTCACCATTACATTTATACTACCACCACTTTGTAAACAAATAACAATGTCCTTACATTCCTATGTTATCATACACGCTACCACACTTACATTGATAGGACAAGTTTGCAGTGAACTAATTATTAGGGCAATTTAAACAGCACGACAGTTATATAGCAATTAAATAAATAACAATTAATGAAAAATAATAACCATATCATTTCAACGATAAATTATAATGCAACTTATCCACACCTATTACAATACTCACATATTATACTAACAAGAGATTGCAGTAAGGTACCATGCAATTTGACATTATTACAATAACTTAGTATCTTAGAATAACCGCAACATTTAATTGATATGCTTCCAACCCTAACATTACCTGTTAATTCACGTTCCAAGGACATTACTCTTACATGATTATGAAAAAAAACACATCACAAGGACATTATCTTTAATAATCTACATCTACGATCTAATACATAACAATCTCCTTCCTTAAATGTTTTACTTCAACGAATTCCTTCTTTAATAAATAATAAAAGAATAATTCCTTTCTTTAATAAATGGCAGGCCTTTTAACCATAGGTTTTTGTGATTAAGTTACAGCTGCACAGGTGTCGAAATAATACATGTATTATAGTTTTTGGTTTGAAAGAACAAAAGGGCTTTTGTCCCACGATAATCGAAAGATTGCTATGTCAAGGAAAATCCCTGCGCACTGGCTACACAATCATAAATATTGAAGAAATCGATTTATTGAGTTTCCAAGGTTAAACAAAAGACCAAAATTGATTAGATATCTGTAAATCATTAGCTGGGAAGTATTAACAATAATTTCTCCTTGAAAAAGCAACTGCAATGACTGCATAGCCGTCTAGATCACCAAGCTATAGATTGCTGTCAGAAAAAGTAAGAAAAGGGAAGGCACAGGTGACCGACTACGGTTCAGGGAAATTCATGTCCCCCAAAATAGATTCACCATGCAGCAGGGAGCAGAGAGCCACAATCAAGGCCAAATCGTCAGAGAATTTAAGGTGCCAGGAAAATCACGCAGAGGCACTAACGCATGGTTACGCAGAGGAAAAAAAAATTGCTAAGACGCCGAAGATCCTTGCCTGATCATGAATAAAAACATTAAACATGCCTGCCCAACCATTAAATCACATTATCTGAAAAAGGAAGGGTGAATTTGATAGTTACCCGATTGTGAAAATTAATGGAGGGCTGTGGGTTCTGAGTGTGTCCATCCGTCAAATTTTATACCTGCGACCCATCAGTCTGAGCACGGAGGTCAAGGTGGGAAGGACGCCCCAGGCAGGATGGTGGCGTTCGTTTTTACCCAGGAAAAATGATACGCGGCCATGGTTGTTTACACAGTGGTGAGAGACCGCTCAAGTCGTTTACACAACGCGACCGTACTGGGATTTGGACACAATACTGGACTGAAGGAAAACTGTACACAACAACTATGGGGTCGGGATCCATCTTAACGCTGAAGAATCATGGTGAGGGGTCCGAAATTTCAAGGCAAGTTAGGGGTCGAGTTCTGAGATAAAATTCTTTCGTTCCCGAACCTCGTCATAAGAAGACACGTAAAACGCTGGCCCGACCAGGGTATTCAAACGCAGACTCAAAGTTACGTTTTCCCCTTTTTATCCGAATTCCCAACACGCAGGCAGAAAAATGATAATCCGACCAACGCCAGAATACCAAGGATAAAAAGGATGTTATGGTAATTCCAACAATAGGCAAGGCTAAAAGCGTTTGCTAAATGCATTTCACAGTTTAGTATTAAATAATTATGAACCTCATTCACCGAGCCATGGATATGCGGGTGTCAAGAAGCAAACTTGTTCACAGATAATACAGTCAATTTACAAATATAATATGATATGGCTCAAAGCTTGTGCACAGAGAATGCACTCCAATTTAAAATAATGGATTTTGAAGATGTGATTAAGATACGTAGAAGGAACCCAACCGCCCCCAGTGATACACGAATTTTGCATGGGAAAAATATATATTGGCAGCGCAACACAAAAATTTTTATTCAGAATTGATTTGGACAATTATGTTCAGTAAAATTCAGTCATACAATTTACGTCAAAAATCGAGTATGGTAGGAGAGCTAGTTCAAGTGCAACCGGACACAAACAACACAAATAATTACGCCAACACACCTAATCTTCAGAGATAAATTCCTGAAGTGAGGCTGTGGAATCACAAGGAGCGCGTTAAGCGCAGAGCTGAGTTAGCCCAGAAACACTTTAATGGAGAGTCAGCGGGAAAATAGGATCTATAAAAGCAGTAAAAATTTTCATCATCTCGCTAATAACGGAGGTAAATAACTTTATTAACAGAGGCAAATGCAATGCATTATAGTCTACTAATTTACAAGTCATACCATTGCCCAGCGCCCGCCGCGAATGACGTCCCGCGCTCCTTGCTGCTCCTGCTCGCCGACTGTAGAGACTACACCGGTACCTCCCAGCCAATCGCTAGGGGTACTCTACTTCCCCCTTATCCCCCTAAGCCGTAAAGGGGCCACAGAAAATCCAGAAAGTAAGTCTAGCTTCCCAGCTCGCCTCGCAAGGCTGAGCTACCACTCCAATCCGAACTGAGAAAATCCCAAATCCTCACAAGCAATCAGTCAAGTCCAAATCCGGCAGCATAACATTATGCTAATAATCGATCCCCTATCTTCCTCATCTACCTTTATTTTATAGAGTTTTGAGACCCACCCTTTCCCTAAATCACATTTAGTTTAAGTTTTAATGAAAACCCTCTAAAAATTCTCTGTCTTACAAGTGTCACTCATCCCCCATGTTTCTCCAAAATTATTTTCTTTAAATTTATTAAAAGGCTCATTTCCCTATTTTATTTATTCCCTTTCTTTCCTTTTTTTTTTTTAAACTAGAAAGGTAAATGCGCTAATTAATATTTTCATTTTATTTTTAAATTCATAACTTTTTATACTTCCACCCGTTAAATAATTGTATTTCTTCTTTACAATTTTAAAACCACGGATTTCAATTAATTTATCCCTCTCTTCACTTTACCCCCCCTAAATTTTAGAAGACTCAAACCATTACTTAAGTGGGTTTTAGGTTA
>JZKD02S0457681.1:11343-29848 GCA_000966675.3 Picea glauca | reverse complement strand
GGGACTAGAAGTTAATTTTAACACTCAAGTATGCTCTTCCCCCTCAACCTTGTGTGATATCGGGAATCATAAAGGTGGTTAAGAGGACATTTCATCTCCCTTAAAAAATCTTTAGGAGAAAACAAAGCCCCCCTAGGGTTCCTCTTAGTTTTTTGAAATCATCTTAAAGCTTTGTAAGGGCCCATACATGCCCACATGTTTGCAATATTAGGATAGTTTCTAAATGATTTCTTAGTTTAACTCACACTATAGAAAAGTTTAAAGATCAAACTAACAGGCCCATACATGTCCACATGTCTACAATTATAGGATAGTTTCAAATATTTTTTAGTATAGATAATATTTTAGGGAGTTTAAAGGATTTGTAAGGAACCACATGTCCACATTGATAGTTCTTTAGGGATTTAAATATTTCACAAGGTTGTACCAAAGACACATAGTAAGCTAGGTAAGAATATTTCGAAGGACCACAGGAAGTCCACATGTTGCAATCTCACACTTAACTTATTAAAATATTTTCACACTTTTTCACTTTCTTGCAAACAAAACCACTCCTCACACATGCAATTTCTATTAGAATAGTGGAGGTCGAAGTAGGTTTTATCCATAGGAATTCCAAAATATTTGACTACTTCTTTGGAAATTATCCACACCAATTAATTCAAACGAGGTTGGTCTATGACCCCAATTGCTCAGCCCGCCACATCTAAATTTTTTCTAATAACACACTAAATTTTCCTCCATAGGGGGTGCCAAAATAAATTTTTAGTCTAGGTAGGATCTCAGGGGTAGGCATCCAAATAAACTCTTGTTATCAGGTTCTCATATTTTTAAACAATAGAATTTAAGAAATAGGGAACTTTCAAATCCTCCAAGTCAAGTGTTCCTACACCATAAGGCAAGGAGATACCCATGAAGGTTCAAAGGCTAAGGTCCAGTTGTTCTACACATCCCTCCTTTAGTCAACCAACTCTTGTGAGGGGATCCAGCCCGTGACCCATTTCTAAGGTCAAAAATCTAAATGTTTCACTTTGACCAAGGTACTTAGTGGCCAAACTTAAGATTTATACCCAGGTGGTGATTGTGGGATGCAATCACACCTTAATTAGATTTTGTGTGGCTATTGGGAAATATTTCCATCTCTTTCAAGATATTCACCCTCTACCCCTCATTATAACTGATTACTTCAACCTTCACTTGTTCCTCTTCTAATGTCTTCAGACCCCACTTTCAAGTGCTATTGGAAGGACCAATGTTAATTGAGAGGAAGGTACATATTTTAGGACACGAGATATTTTTTTTATTTCTCCCCGACATGGACAAAATCCACCTATCCACATGCTTGTTTATTTTACAGTTGATTTATGTATGATGCTCATTTGATTACATGCAATTGTGAGTTATATTATTTTGTGAAGGTAAAAAATATAAAAAGATATTGGTCATTTATTTCTCTCTTGTCACCATTTGCACACATTCACTTTTCCTAGTCGGAAACCATAGGGGGGCCACATAATCCCTATCGTTCTAGATGATTGCAGAATATCCCTCCTATTCTAGGAGGAGTCCCTAGTCTTGGAAACTCATCGACTCAACCATCTCAAAACCTCGTGAGTGCTAGTATTTTGGGATCAACTTTAATTGGTTCCACGTTTCTTGGGTCCAATACCCAAGGCCATCCAATCATTAGTTCTCCTTCACAATGAGGCGGGGGTCAAACTTCTTCTCAAGGGAGAAGTAGAACCCCACAAAATCCCTCTCAAGGGACAGGTCCACTACTTACTCACACAATGGTTGGAACTAATCCTCTGCAAAATCTCCCTATGCCATACTTGGAATCACTCAACATTCCTGATTTGACCAAACTCATCAATGATCCCATTTTACATGAGCCCCCCACGTGGCCCAATATGCCTACCAAACTACCTTCAAATATTCCGAAATTTGAAGGAAAATTGAGGGAAGATCTCGCCAACCATGTTATGACATTTCACTTATCGTTCTCTTCAAACAACATCATGGATGATTCCATCCGCTTGAGGTTATTTCAAATTAATCTCACGGGCTCATCAGCCAAATGGTATGTAGACAAAAAATCAGGGTCCCATGTGACCTTTGAATCATTGGTCAAGGCTTTTTTGTCACTTTTCCAACTACCATATTTTCATGATACTAGATTAGAGCTTGTCTCTGAGTTCAAACAAAATACTTCTATCCATATGGCTGACCACATCCATGAACGACGTCGACGATGTAGTTTGTGTAAAGAGGAAACCACCAAAGAACAACATCTCGATCGATTTTTCAAATCAATCATCTCTATTATTGTCAAGGATGTAACATCCAATTTTCCTCAATCAAAAGAGGAGGCAATAAACAAGGCCAAATAGTTTTACCTCATCTATTCCCAATCACGTTAATTATACATAGTATTACGTGATGCACCTAGAACCATATCATTTGGCCAGGAAAAACCTGGGATGTCCCATGCTGCGGCTGGGTTGATTGGTTCTATGACCCATCTCAACCCTTACAACCACCCGTCACCCACTTATGGTCCACCTCAATATCCGCAACCATATGGAGGAGCATCTTACTACCCTCCTCCAACTCACCAATAGTCATATCCTATTTCTACCCCTCCACCAATGGGTGTACACTCACTGGTACCCATGATGCATCTGGTCTCTCAACCAAGTACGAGTTCACCCTCAACCCCTGCATATAACCTTAGTAGTAGTAGAAGTGCTTCAACTTCTTACACACCATATGGATAGTCTCCACAAAACAATCTATATTTTCCATTTCCTTGTCCTCCACAACTGGTTGCTCCTCCACCAGGACAACCACATGTTGGTGTTAACTTTGTTCAACCCACTCCCATTCAACAACTTCAGACTTTTGAAAAAGTTAATATGGAAAATCTGACCCATCCACCGAATAATTCCAAGAAGAAAGGGAAAAAAAAAACAATAACAACTCGGGACCAGAAGGACATAACCCCCAATAAAACCATCCCGCGAGGGTAACCAGAATAAAGGCAACCAAAACCCCCAAGGGGGTAACAATAAAAATCAACCATGACAAGGGAAGAGCAATAACCTCCGGAATAACTTCCCTTGTGCTCTTTGTGGTGAGTATGGACATTATACTCACCATTTCCCCCAAATTTCTGACTTCAAATAGATGAAAGAATCCATGAATACACAATGTCCTCTAGCGTTGCTTGCCCCTCAGAAGATCCCACAAGAGTATTTGCAACCGCCACCTCTGGTTGTTTTTCAAAACCCTATTCCACACCAAGATTTGATAAATACCCAGCAGGAAGTACACTCTTCTCCACCCTAAATGGGGTAGTATGAAAACCCAGGTCCCAATCAACCTAGAAATCTAACCGATCACAATATCCTCCTTACTAGCGAAGAATATATTCTTCTGAATTTACCCCAACCACCTTAGAAGCCTCTCCAGCTACAACCGGTCAACCATTGATGATTTCACACCCTAACACTGAACCAAACCCTCGTATACCCCATATGTCATTATGACAGAATGTACAAAACCCTCATGCTAGGGAAACCCATAACTACAATTTGGTCGAGGACTTAGCACAATATCCTATAGCCATGTCTGTATTGGAGGTCCTCCAAACTTGTCCAAATCAGTGGAAATCCTTTCTTTCTGCCTTGGGGGTAGTCGACTCCACTAATACTAGACTCATCACTTTTGATTTAAACAGAGGAGAACAACATCTCCCTACCCTGGTAGATTTTTAGATACCAGTTAAAATTTGGAACATCATAGTTCATCGATGCATCATCGATGAAGGTGAATACACATGCATCATTTCCAAATTAGTATGGAAAAAACTTGTCTTACCTGATCTAGTACCATCTTCCACCACCCTAAGAGCTTACGATGGTCGCACATCGTCCCTTGAAGGGATCTTCCAAAATGTACCCATAGAACTTGGGGGAAAAACCATCCTAATTGACATCAAAGTTATCTATGCCCCACTTGATTACAATATCTTGTTTGAACATAGCTAGATGTATTCTATGAAGTAAATAGACTCTTTTGTGTTTTGAATGATGATGTTCCCCAACAACGGGAAAATATTCACCATCAACCAACTTACACATTACGAGCCTAATCATTTCTCCAACATTGATAACATTCTCCCCCTTGTCCGTACTAGCTTAGATGATTTTTCAGTCATCGACATGGGTCCTAGAATTTTCAAGAACCCATCCTTGTTGGGGGAATATCATGGAGCACCACCACTCCTACACCCTTCAACACAAGTGTGTGTAGTCTCTTCTAATGGAACTGATATCGAAGACAATACTCCTCCCCCCGATGCCCCCCCCCACATCTAAGTTCCACTAGTTGGAGAACTATTACCTCATAAATTCCCTAAGAACCCCACTGCACCACTTATCCATGATCCCCCCCCCCCCCTTCTAGGGGAAAATCCCTATTTGGGAGACATTCCCTCAAGTCATTACCCAAATTCCCTTTTTCTACCCCCTGCGTGGAGTCCAAGCATTCTAGGTAGCTTCTACTCTTACCCTTCCTAACATGGTTCTTTCCATCCCTGTATGGTATCTTCATCCACTCGTTATGGTTCCTACACCATCTCTCCCTCCTCAGACATAGGGATTACTGATGCAGATCCTAGTACAGGCTCCTGTCACACCACCCACACCCCCAAATATCAGCAACACCACCACCGCTTGGGGAAGATGAAGGAAGAACGAGCCCATAGATCCACTTCCTACCCGAGCTCAACCTCCTTGTGAACTATGAGAAAGAGATAGAAACCCCACTAAGATTTGTCTTACTCTTCCCAAGTTACACAATCTGATCCAACACCCTAAAGAAACCCCTTTTCTTTCTGCTACACCAAGTACATCCACTGCTACTATGGAGTCCTCAACCACATGCGATAAAGGGTTACACACCAAATTTTATTGTGCCATATGCTCAGAATATGGTCATTACACTCATCATTTCCCAACTCTACCTCAATTTTTGAAAACATTAGCCATAGTATGCCACATGTCAATACCTAAGCAAATGAGGTACCATCCACAATATCTTGACATTTGGTTTATGTCAAGCGAGCCATCACACCCCATACACGATATCCCCTCTACATCTTCACCCCTTGAGGACAATAACACCTACTCATTGACAGTTCCTCCTGTCACCTCCCTAGATCCCCTATATTCTCTCACTTTCCACTGTGACAAAGATATCTTGGAGGAACTCACTTCCCCTAATTTCCCATGGAATGCGCTCCATCATCGAGCACTTTTCCTTTCACAGGAGGCCTTTCACCTTGCTACCCAAGCTTCCTTGTGCATAATGAAAACCAAGGATTTTATTCCTTCGGGGAATATTGACTGGTTCAATAACCCTATCCCTTCCCTAGATGATTTTGAAGAAGGAAACATGGACAACATCTCCCCCACCGTCAAAATTTATATTTCCATTAAACTGATAATTGTAGAAGAAATCACCATTGTCGCCGCATGCTCCCCTAAAGAAATCACTAATTACAAAGCTCTCTTTCAAGCGTAACGTGATATATTTTCATAGTAAAATATGGAAATGCTTGGCCTCGATCCTTCTATCATCGAACATCGAATCGACACATGGCCATATGTCACCCCAGTTTGTCAAAAGTAATGCCCCATTCACACATCCAAAGTTGTGGCTATCAAAGATGAAATTGACAAGTTACACTTTGTTGGTTTCATTTACCCAATTACGTACACTTCATGGGTCTCCAAACCCATCCCCATTAACACAAAATAGAGAATTATTTGTGTCTGCATAGACTTTTGCGATCTCAACCACACTTGTCCCAAAGACAACTTTTCAACCCCTTTCATTGACCAAAACATTGATGATTGTGCCAACCACGAGGCACTATCCTTTATGTAGAAATTTTAATACAAATTATTTATTGCCTGGATTCTCCTGATCTAAAAATTATATTCCACTATTAAAAACATAATCTCTTCTACAAATATTCTTGCAGAATTTAAAACATGATCGCCAATTGCAATATCAAGAAGAAAGATCAATCACACATAACACATATGTTTTACCGGGAAAGCATAAAGATAAAAACCCCACTATCATATATTATGTATATATCATGGATCATGAAACAATCTCATACAAAACTTTAATTCAAGATCTCTCAGTACAATATAAAATCGTCTCACACTATCATACAAAAATTGACAAATTCATATGCCAATTTACTGCTTCCATACAACCTGCCTCCTCTGCGCAGTCCCTATAATGAATGAATCCCTCTTCCCTAGGTGTGTGTGTGCTTGCATGAGTGCACTCACTAATGTCACAATTGATAGTCAAACTATCCCTTTCACCTGTTATCTCAACTAGGTCTCCACTGGATCTGACATGCATGTAGTTAACAGTGGTAAATATTTAGTTTCATGTGAGATCACTGATTGTGAATTAATTAATAATTAATTCACTGATATCTCACTAGTGTAAGTTTAGTTACAACTAGTACAACTGATCTTAAGTCACTTAACTGAGTTAAACTACTTTACAACTCACATAACTACACATCCAACTCTGTTACAATTTAGAATCACTCAGTTACAACTAATTTGAATTTCATGTCCCACCAATCAACCTTTGAACTCGAATTTCCTGTAGCTAACTGATTTTCCACTTCAATTAACTATTTCCAAGTGCTCATTGAGAACAGACTAATATTTATTGTCCAACTATTATTAAGGGATAATAATATTTGACATACATCTATACATACAATTCACTTACCATCTATAAATAGACATCGTCTATAAATATAATTTGCTCATCATCTAAAAATAGACTTCCACCTAAAAATAGCTTGAGACTCCATCCTAGGGTAGGTGCATAATTTTCACTAGGATATTCTTGTTGAATCTCAACACTGCCTCTCAACAAGAAAGGGATTATCCTTCACCCTGATCCTGTCTCTATGGTATTCGAATTTTCTCCTGGTGAGCGCCTTCGTCAGAATATTTGTATCCTAATATTCCGTAGGAATGTACTGAAGAAACATGATCTTCCATTGCACAAAATATCTGATATGATGATACTGGATATCTATATGCTTAGATCTATCATGAAACATAGGATTAATCTAGAGTTTAATGCAACTCTGATTATCTCAATGAATCACTCTCGGATCTAAATGAGAACCAAACAAACCAACCAAGATCTTTCTCATCCAGATAGACTCACATGCAGCTTGAATTGCTGCCATGTATTCCACTTCCACTGAACTGAGTGCCACAGATCTCTATTTCCTGCTGTACCAAGGAACAACTGTAGATCCGATACTAAAGATCCCCCCTGATGTGCTCTTTCTGTCTGTTGGGTTGCCCACCCAATATGCATCTGTGAAGCCATGCAACTTCACCTCATCCATCTGTCTATACCATAAGCCATAATTATATGTGCCCCTTAGGTATCTCAATAAATTCTTACCCACCTTCCAAAATATCTTGGTAGGCTTAACCATCGCTTGACTCAACCGGTTAACTGCATAGAAAATGTCTAGTCTCATGTTCACTAGATACATTAGTGAACCCACTAACTGTCGATAGACAGTAGCATCCAGTACCTCTACAAAAATAACATCCTCTTTCCTCCAGTTTCCGAGAAGAGGAGTATCCATGGGTTTTCAACCCTCCTTGTGAAACTTACCCAGTATCTCCCTTGTATACTTTCCTTGAGACACAAAACATTTACCATCTCGTTGCCATATTTCCAATCCAAAGAAATAATGAAGAAGGCCCATATCCTTCATCTCAATCTCTTTTGCAAGGTCCTCCTTTCATGTGTGTATTAGCCTCTCATCACCAATTAGGATTAAATCATCAACGTAAAGAACAATTATTAAAATATTACCCTTCTAGATCCATCTCGAACTTACCACTGATTTGTCAACCAGTCTTAGGACAATTTCCTAGGCACTGTTTTTGACAATGGAGTCATACTCCTCCACCATTGCATCAACCCAAGTGGGATCTTGCACTGCTTCCTGAAAGGAAGATGGTTCAGTCACAATACATTTTCTCATGAGAGCCATGTATCCAGTAAATCGATCATGAGACTGTCTCTATCTGCGCTCTAAAGTAGGGGCTCCTACATTATGTGCAACATCTAGTCTCAATCTATCAGCTTCCGTGGTGCTCTTTCTGCCATTTATGATGGATGGATTTGCATGAGTGGATTCCTACACTTCATGAACCTCCTCATGTGGTTGATCCACATCTTGAGACTCATCTTTGGGAACCAACAGTTCCTCCTCTGCATGCAAGTCTATCTCCCTCTCAAGTGACAACTACATGGCTTTCCCCTCATTGAATGTTATATCCTGTTGCATAAAATTCATCTTACTGTTAGGAAAATACACACGATAATTATGGGGTGTTTCTGTGTACCCCAAAAATATCCCAACTTCAGCAGTCGGCTCCAGCTTCTTCCTGACGTTCCTGGTCACATGCACATAAACAGATGAGCCAAAAATATTAAAATGAGAGACATCAGGTTTCTTATCAGTGAAAGCTTCTTCAGGTCTACTCATGCCAAGTACTCTACGAGGACAACGGTTTTGCACATAAACCATAGTGTTTCATGCTTCCGCCCACAAATGCATTCATAGGCCCTGATCATGCAACATCGCTTGTGCTACACCCACGATCATTATGTTCTTCCTCTCCACGACCCCATTTTGTTGTGGGTTATGAGGCACTATGATTTCTCTTCAAATTCCTTCTTTGCTGCAGAAGTCTTTGAATCTGTTAGAGATGTACTATCCACCATTATCGCTCCTTAGAGCCTTCACTTGCTTCCCCGACTCTTTCTCCACCAATGCTTTAAACTCACAGAACTTTGAGAATTTTTGATCCTTCTTCTGCATGAAGAAGATCCAACATTTACGAGAAAAGTCATCAATAAAAATAACATAATACTTATGTTTTGTTGTTGAAGCAACTGAGAATGGTCCACACACGTATGTGTAAATTCTCTCCAGGATCACCGAAGCACAGTTCTCCTTTTCATGAAAGGTGGAATTTACATACTTCCCCATGGTGCAACCCTTGCATTGATCTAGCTAAGCAAGTGTTCCCATTGGAAGTCCAGTAGATATTTGTTGCATGACTTTCAAGGATCCATGATGAAGATGGCCCAATCACATGTGCCATAATTCGCCCTCATCCTGGCTCACCACTTTTTCTGCCTTGCCCATCATGGAAGCGCAACCATCTACCTCCATCTTGTATAGATTCTTAACTCGAATCCCTATCTTATTGATTTGACCCATTGTTTTATGTCGTAGGAAGGCTTTTCCATCGTTGTAAACAACATCAAAGCATCTATCCTCCAACATTGCGACTGAGAACAACTTTTTCTTCAGACCTGGAATATGCATAACATCTTTCAATTGAAATGGTTTACCTGAATCCCTATGAAAGGTAATGGTACCAGTGCCATTCACACTGTATCATCCATCGTCACCCATCTCTATATGCATTTTGAGATCTCTCTCCTCCAAGTCACTAAAAATCTCCTTATCTCCCATCATGTGGAAGGAAGCGCCACTATCCAAATACCACACTGATCCCAATGCACTTAACGCCATGCATGTGGTCAAGGATAAGTCAATTTCAAATTGCGAGACAAGGCCCTCACCATGTGCAGATCCAACAACCTTCTTGTTCTTCTTCTTCTACAGATAGTTAGTAGCGATATGCCCATGTTCGTGACAGTGAAAACACTTCACTTTGGACAAATCCAACTTCTTGCCTTTAGACTTAGATTTCGAATGGAATTTATTCCCCTTCTCTTTCCTTTCCTTGGCAGCCAAAGCAAAATCCTCTTCATCATCATTCTTTTATGAAGATCCATCTCTGGTGCTCCGCCTTAACTCCTCCTGCACTAGATCCAACCATAGTCGTTCCTAATCTGGCAATTTTTCCCTTCCATTGACAGAGTCTTGATAACTATGCCAACTCTTGGGAATTCCTAGGAGAGCCAAGCTCACCAAATAATCATCAGCGAATATTATTCCCACTCCCCAAATCATCCCGACATTGGACAAACTTTGTGAGACAGTTTGGAATGGAGTTTCCCTTCTCCATCTTGATCTTCCTGAGTTTATCTTTGAGCGCCAATTTCATATGGTTGCTGCTATTTTGGAATAGATCCGTCAAAGTATTCCACATTACATATGGTGTGGATTTACAATGGACGTTTGAGACAATGTGGTCTTGTACTCTCTCCAACAGGATCCTTCTCTCCTTTGACACTTTCTTTTTCCATGCATCAAGATTTGTAGCGTCTCTAGCATTTGTCTTAGGAACATCTTTGTCAATGAACTCCTTCAAGCCATTGTCTTCAAGTATTGTCTCCATCCTATCCTTCCAAGAAATGTAGTTCGAGCTTCCCTTGAGTGCATACTCTAACCTCAAGCCATTGAACTCCATTTTGATCTTGAATACGATGTAGCACTAAGAAATTCTTTCTGCAAATTTGAATTCTATCGAATCACAAACTCAGCTACTGCAAATTCCTGTTCTCTGATACCATGTAGAAATTTTAATACAATTTATGTATTTTATGGATTCTCCTGATCTAACAATTATATGCCACTATTAAATACAAAATCGTTTCTACAAATATTCTTGCAGAATATAAAAATGATCGCCAATTGCAATATCAAGAAGAAAGATCAATCACACATAACATCGATTTTTTATTGGGAAAGAATAAAGATAAAAACCCCTCTATCATATATTATGTATATATCATGGATCATGAAACAATATGATACAAAAATCTAATCCAAGAGCTCTCAGTACAATATACAATCGTCTCACACTGTCATACAAAAATTGGCAAATTCATGTGCCAATTTATTGCTTGCAGACAACCTACCTCTTCTGTACAATCCCTGCTATTAGAAATCCATGCAATGAATGAATATCTCTTGCCTAGGTTGCGCAATCCTCGTGGGAACATCCACTATGTGTGTGGTTGCATGATTGCACTCACTATTGTCACAATTGATAGTCAAACTGTCCCTTTTACTTGTTATCTCAACTGGGTCTCCACGAGATCTGACATGCAAGTAGTTAACAGTGGTAAATCTCCAGTTGCATGTGATATCATTGATTGTGGATTAATTATTAATTAATTCAATGATCTCTCACTAGTGTAAGTTCAGTTACAACAAGTACAACTGAGCTTAACTCACTTAACTAAGTTAAACTACTTTACAACTCACATAACTACACATCCAACTCTGTTACAACTTCAAATCACTCAGTTACAACTAATTCAACTTGCATGTCCCACCAGTCAACCTTTGAACTCGAATTTCCTATAGCTAACTGATTTGCCACTTCAGTTAACTATTTCCAAGTGCTCATTGAGAATAGAATAATATTTATTGTCCAAATATTATTAAGGGATAATAATAGTCAACATACATTTATAAATAGAATTCGCTCACCATCTATAAATAGACATCATCTATAAATATTATTTTCTCATCATCTAAAAATAGACTTCCACCTAAAAATAGCATGAGGCTCCATCCTAGTGCAAGTGCATAATATTCACTAGGGTCTTCTTGTTGAATCTCAACACTTTATGGATGGGTTCTCTAGCTATAATCAAATTCAAACCCATCCAGCAGATCAATACAAAATCGCTTTTACTACCCCTTGGTGTACCTTATCTTATCACATCATTCCTTTTGGACTAAAAAACATTGGTGATACGTTTAAATGGGCCATAACCTATGTTTTTCATGATCTTTCTTCCATCATCCTTTCTTATTTGGAAGAACTCCCACCTTTTCCAAATGGCTCAAAACAGTTTTTTGGCAATTTTGGCAATTTACTATTTTTAGCAGGTTTTAACTTCCGAGGCCATTTTGAGGGTCCAAATGAAGGTGTTTCGAGATCAAGGTTCTCAATTATAGCTGAAGGAATGATTGAGCCCCCAAAATGAATCTCCTCGATGATACCTTTCCAATGAGCCGTCCCACGCCTAAAACGAAGATCGTATGCAAAAGTTATGACCCTGGGAAGTTGATGTACTCACTTACCCAAACGGGGTCGACATGACTTTTGGCGCTTCATCTCCTAGGGTTAGGTTTTTGGATGTCTAGGGTTTTGGTCATTCCTACTTATTGTAAAAAGGCCTTCAGAGCCTCATTGTAATCATCTTCTTGTGAATGCGAGTAGTCATCACATCTCTTCTCAGAGATAAGCTGCCACCATTCTAGCGAGTCTTTCACTCTGTATTTTTACAGACTCTATACATTTCTTTCATTAATAGAAATCGTGTATTACTATATATATGTGTTTATGGTTGCATCTCTGATACATTTCTGTTATATTATTGAATATCTGCGATATCTCTGTGCATTTCTTTATTATATCTCCGATCTCATTTCATGCATTTCTTTATGATATCTCTGATACATTTAGACGATTTACATATCGTCTTCCAACGATGTCGCCAATATGATATCCGCTTGAACCCCCTCAAGTGTGTATTTTGCATCACTTTTGGGTGCCTCCTTGGGTTCATTGTCTCCCAACATGACATCATGGTGGACCCCCTCAAGGTCCAAGCTATCATATAAATACCCCCAGCTAGTAATTTGTGCCAATTCCAGATCTTGCAAGGCAAAGCCAACTTTCTACGTCGCTTTGTCCCAAACTGCGACACTTGCGTACATGTTTTTCTCCACTTACTGCATCATGATATCCCATTTCAATGCGATAAACATGCTCAAACAAATTTTGATGATTTAAAATATGCCCTATCCAATTCCCCTTTGATTAGTCTCCTAGACTATGATCATGATTAAATCCTCTACTTATCAACCTCAACTGTCTCAGTAGCCAGGGTCCTCATACAACTAGGGGATGATGGGAGTGAACATGCCATTTACTACATTAATAAAAACCTTTCAGGGTCACCTTTGAAGTATAATGATGATGAGAAACTCACGTTAGCAGTTTTCCTCACATTCCAAAAAATTGCGACATTATATCCTACTTAGAACTACCAAGGTCATTGAAGATTCCAACCCCATGCAATAATTTCTTAGTCGATGACAGATTTATGGAAAATTTTCCTTGTGGATCCTTATCCTCCAAGAATACTATCTGGAGTTCTCAACTCCAAAAAGAAAGAAAGCTAACATCCTATTCAAACTCATTAGAACTTTTCCCTCAAACACTAAAGCTTCCCCCATCAATGAGGATTTCCCTGATGAACACCTCTTCTTTATCCCCTCCCATGACCCCTGGTATGATGACCTTCTCATCTTACTTCGTACACAAAATTTTGGGTCTCATTTCTCTCTAGATGATCGTCGACGCATTTTCCATCAAGCCCCCCAATACCTCCTCATCAAATATTTTCTCTATTGATGTGGGGTCAACACCATTCTTCGTCAATGTCTTACCATCGATGAAGATGACAGAGTCTTGAACGATTTCCACAATGAAGCTTGCAGTGGTCACCTCTCGGGTATGTCCACCACCCAAAAAATCATTCGAGCAGGGTACTCATGTGCCACTTTGTTTCATGATTGCATCCACGCTGTCAAGCAATGTGACAAATGCCAGCTTTATGCCAACAAAGCACGACCACCACCAGCTCTTCTACATCTAGTCATCACAATCGATCCCTTTTGTAAATGGGTCATCGACTTCATGACTTTCCCTCCTCCATCCAATAATGGACACAAGTACGTTGTCGTGGCAGTATATTAATTTACCAAGTGGGCCAAAGCCATGCCCACATTTAACAACACCGCTGACACAACAACACGTTTTTTCTTCAACCACATCATTTCCCGGTTTGGTGTCCCACTACAATTAGTTTTCGATCATGGGAAACCCTTTGAGAATGAGATATTTGTGGAACTCTCCTCAAAGTTAGGATTCACCCATGAGTTTACCTCCCCATAATACCCTCACTCCAATGGGCAGGTCAAGGCTGTCAACAAATTCCTCAAAACCATGCTACAATGTACCATCAACAAACATAATACCAACTGACATCATATTTTGTTTTCCTCTTTATAGTCTTATCCCATGATATTCAAAACTTTCACTGGTTTTACATCTTTCCACCTCATCCATGGGATTGAATCCACCCTCCCTATCGAGTGTGAAATCCCCACATTACACACTAGCGTTGAGATATTACTTGAAAATGCTCCAATGGAGCATTGCTTGCTGACCTTAGAGTCGCTTGATGAAGATCATTGATCTTCATTACAACACAATGAGGGAGATAAAAAATGGTCCAAAGCCACCTTTGAATTCCATGTCAACCTTCACTCATTCAACAAAGGTGATCTCATGTTATCCTATGATATCACCCATGGCACTCTCAGACATGGGAAATTCAAGTGTTTATGGCATGGTACCTACACTGTCCAACACTGCCTCACTAAAATCACCTACATCTTTGCCTCTACATAAGGCTACCCTCTCAAAGAACCTATTAATAGGTTGTACTTAAAGAAGTTTTATGCCTAAACGTAGCCCCCGTACCTTAGGTTTCTCTTTGTACACATTTGTAGAGTTTTTAGTCTTGTTTATCGCCACCACTCCTCATGTATGATCTATCATCCATGTTATTGACAGATGCATCATCCACCAACCTATCACATCGGTTATGTTGACTGTGCCAACTGTTGGACCCAAAATCTCACTTCGGCTGCTTGGCCCTCTATACTCCCTCACATGTACTTCTCTACTCCAGTGGCATATGTTTGATCTCGTCCACCAACAACCAAAATGAATACGATGTCATCATTGGTCTCCTCGATGAAGCCAATCATAGCCACATTCATCACCTTAGAGTTCTATTAGATTCCCAAATCGCCATCCTACAACTCAACAATGTATATCATGTTCACGATCGTTGCCTCTTTCACAAATACCTGCAAGTTAGACTCATATCTTGCAATTTTGATTCCATCACATTTACACATATTCCAAGACAACTCAATCAAGTAGCAAATCACATGGCTAACCTAGTATTAGATTGGGATTTATCACATTAAACAACATTTTATACATAGCATCATACATTTGTGAGAACACATAGAAAATACATCATACATAAAAACAAAACACAGAGAGCCACACATGATCCAAATATATCCATATATATATATATAATCAACGGTCATAAGTGTTTACAAAAATTATATACAATCTCTTGTAGGCCCATGAATCCCCTCAACCCTATGAGTACAAAAATGGGTATCAAGTACCCTATACAAAATTGGGCTCCCAAGCCCTTACCTACAAAAATAGACACTCATGGTGCCCCCAAGGTTCCCCCCCTAGGTCCTCTATTATCTGGAGGCACCCCACCAGCTAGGGACCCTCCAGGTCCAGGAGAAAGTCGACCAGTCATTGTTGCCCTCGACACTTCTGCTCGACGAATTAGGGTTTTCCACTCTACTGGTATTCCCACACACTACTTCGAAACCTCCTCATCCTAGATGTGGGCCCACATTCCCTCAAGAAAAACCTACAGAACCCACTCAAAACATCAGCATAGATCCTCCCGCATGAACCCAACATCTCCCTGTGTTATTGGATAAATCTGTAGGTGCAGACACTAACCGATCTCCTGATATGAAAATAGAAGGCTGACTTGTTATGCTATGCAAGCACCCTCTACTTCATTACAATAAACTTTATAGGACCTTGCTTCATGTGTTAAAATATGCAATATAAACTTATGTGTTAAGTTCATTCTTCTTCCTTTAAATGTTTATGTATGAGGAAATGTTCTTGTAAATGGCTAAATATGTACTTCAAATAAATACACAACAACAATACTTGTAACAAATAAACCATCAAACTCACAACAAGAACAAGTTGATAAAGGAGTTCACCCCCCTCCGGGCTACATCTCCTTGAGCCTCCATCAATGGACTTGGCTCTCTAGGATTAATTATTCAAAAGTTATTTTAAAAGCTGTTGCTCAACTCCAATGGAAAAACAGACTGTACCATTGAGATCAGAACACATAAAAACCCCAATAATGACTAATAGAACTCTGAAAACGAATCATGGCTCATCCGGGCATGACCTCTTCTACATGTGGCCATAAGCTTCCCTGAGATTCTCTTTGGAAACAACACCTGCAAAATTCCTCACCAACCTCTGAAACCTGTCCCAATGTGTTCAGAGCATATCAATTAGCCAAAAATGATTATTCAATCACAGAAAACAAACATAGGCTCACCAAACCATGTCCTCGATCAATGAGGGCTTCAAGCTCCCTGGAGCTTGCTGAAACTTCAATGGTGAAAAAATTGTAGAATAAGTTTTCAAATGGCCTTGATAACAACACCAATGGATTCAGGACGTCCAAAAACCCCTAGCTGGGCTTTTACGAAACCTCAATCGGCCAAAGGATGAAGAAGTTAGGCCTCCTCCATTTTTCTCCTTCAAGCTTGCTGTCTCTGGTTTGCCAAAATGCACCCTTGTTGAATGAACCCAACACACACGCCATTTAAAGCGTAAAAACCCAGCATCGGGCGCAACCACACCAATGGTGCAAATCGTAGAATGGTTAGGGCACCTCCATGCCCCAACCACCTAGCACTAAGGCACATGGGTCATACGACCTCGGGCTTTGGCAAAAAATGTTAACTGTTACAAAAACCATTTGAAACCAGGCCCCACGCGCTCCTGGTCAAGGTCACATGGCACAAAGCCAAACCGTGGCTTAACAAATCCCACGCGCCACTTTTGAAACCCGTGCGCCATATAACAAAAGTTATGGTCATATGTTAAATTCTATATAACCACGGGTCGGGGCTAAGCCCCGGCTCGACCCCGCGCCAATATAAAAAAACTTTAATTTAAATAAATTTTCTTACATACATATGTTAAGAAACAAAGCTTGGCACATTGGTCAAACAGTTATGTGAAGTCGTTACATGGGGGGAGGTCCGGGGGTCGAACCCCATGGCTCCCATAACATTTTATATATAACTAAATAACCAAACAATGAGTGACACGTGGCGCCCCCCGATTGGGCCACATGTCCTCATATCATTTGTCCATAAACGAACACATTTCAACTCCTTACTCGTCAGCTATAAACCAACCGACATCTGCCACATCACCCTTATATGGTCGTACGGTCCTGCCACGTCAGACCATACAGACTGTACGGACTGGTACAGTCAACATCAAATTTTTTGCCTGTTTGGCTTGGCGAAAAGATCGCGATAACTTCTCCATACAAATTCCATTTGACAAAGTAAATATATCGCCGAAATCAGGAAGACGAGACAGACACAATGGCACTATTTTCGTTGCATTTCGAGCACTTTGAATTTTGAGCAAAATTTGACCCCTGGTCCAGATTTTGATCACACCTTCCCACTGAAAGGATTTTGGACCCACAAAAGCTTATGATTATCTATCTGCTTTCAAGTTATATCAACTGATTCTAATTAAAAATATTTTTCGACAATCACCTGGATACCTTGACATGCCCTGCACTGCAACTGACTATGTCCTTCAACCACTGCTCTTTGGCTACTGCTGACCCACTATTCTCTCTATGCTTGGAAGACTGTCAACCTTCCCACTGAAAATCAAGTCCCTCTTGCGAACTCTTTGACGTCAAAACAATCATCTCTCCAATGGCTGCAAAAACTTCCTGCGACATCTTGTCACAAGACAATAAAACCATCAATCTTGAAAACAAATTATACAAGAATGAAAAATGATGCTAACAAAGTCTTTTTCTCTTCAAACTCTTGCATCTCGTACTTCATCAAAGCACATGGCGTTTTATTGCATCATGGTGTACTCAAAATCAACTTTCAAGTCAATAAACACCATCGACTAAACAAAAGTCGAAAAACATGATCAACACAACATAGTTGTCAGAAAATCATCAACACCAGTCGAGACTCATTTGAAACATCATATCAACCTTCCCAAACTAACAAGTCGACAAACATGATACACAGTCATGTTACAATCATGAGTCCTTCATGATGAACCATCACCAGGTTCATTGCTTACACATACACAAAAAAAAATGCATGTGCATGACTTTTCAACTCTCCTTCCAGTACAAACATAAGTACATAACCCGAAACATGTGGGTACATAAGAGTTGAAATGAAAAATATAAATGGCTGCAACAAGTGAACATCATATCCATCTTTTACATCCTCATGGTGACATTATGCAACAACAAAAATGCCTTCAAAATGAATTGCATTCACATACAACTTGCATCATGCAAGTTGTGATAAACTGGTGCAACTTATCATGCTTCCCATAAATGCACACATAACGCTGAAAAGTGCATTTACAACAGAAAAATGCAAGCCTTACTTGCTCAAGAAATCCAACCATTTCTTACCAAGCCAACT
>JZKD02S0457681.1:0-10973 GCA_000966675.3 Picea glauca | reverse complement strand
TGTATGAGGAAATGTTCTTGTAAATGGTTAAATATGTACTTCAAATAAATACACAGCAACAATACTTGCAACAAATAAACCATCAAACTCACAACAAGAACAAGTTGATAAAGGATTTCACCCCCCTCCGAGCTACATCTCCTTGAGCCTCCATCAATGGACTTGGCTCTCTGGGATTAATTAGTCAAAAGTTCTTTTACAAGTTGCTACTCAACTCGAATGGAAAAACAGACTGTACCATTGAGATCAGAACACATAAAAACCCCAATAATGACTAATAGAACTCTGAAAACGGATCATGGCTCATCCGGGCATGACCTCTTCTACATGTGGCCATAAGCTTCCTCGAGCTTCTCTTTGGAAAAAACACCTGTAAAAGTCCTCAATAGCCTCTGAAATCTATCCCAATGTGTTCATAGCATATCAATTAGCCAAAAATGATTATTCAATCACAAAAAACAAACATAGGCTCACCAAACCATGTCCTCGATCAATGAGGGCTTCAAGCTCCCTAGAGCTTGCTGAAACTTCAATGGTGAAAAACTTGCAGAAGAAGTCTTCAAAAGGACTTGATAACAACACCAATGGATTTAGGACGTGCAAAAACCCCTAGATGGGCTTTTACGACACCTCAATCGGCCAAAGGATGAATAAGTTAGGCCTCCTCCATTTTTCTCCTTCAAGCTTGTTGTCTCTGGTTCGCCAAAATGCACCCTTGTTGAATGAACCCAACACACATGCCATTTAAGGCGTAAAAACCCGGCACCGAGCGCAACCGTAGAACAGTTAGGGCGCCTCCAGCCCCCAACCGCCTAACACTAAGGCACATGGGTCATACGACCTCAGGCTTTGGCAAAAAGTGTTAACCGTTACAAAAACCGTTTGAAACCGGGCCCCGCGCGCTCCTGGTCCAGGTCACATGGCACAAAGCCAAACCATGGCTTAACAAATCCCACGCACCATTTTTGAAACCCGCGTGCCATATAACAAAAGTTATGGTCATATGTTAAATTCTATATGACCACGGGTCGGGGCTAAGCCCTGGCCCAACCCCACGCCAATATAAAAAAGCTTTAATTTAAATAAATTTTCTTACATACATATGTTAAGAAACAAATCTTGGCGCGTTGGTCGAATAGTTATGTGAAGTCGTTACATGGGGGGAGGTCTGGGGATCGAACCCCATGGCTCCCATAACATTTTATATATAACCAAATAACCAAACAATGAGTGACACGTGGCGCCCTCCGATTGGGCCACGTGTCCTCATATCATTTGTCCATAAACGGACACATGTCAGCTCCTTACTCGCCAGCTATCAACCAACCGACATCTGCCACGTCACCCTTGTACGGTCGTACGGTCCTACCACGTCAGACCGTACAGACTGTATGGACTGTACGGACTGGTACAATTAGCATCAAATTTTTTGCCTATTTGGCTTGGCGAACAGATCGCGATAACTTATCCATACGAAGTCCATTTGACAAAGTAAATATACCACCGGAATCAGGAAGACGATACAGACACAATGACACTGTTTTCGTCACATTCTGAGCACTTTGAAATTTGAGCAAAATTTGACCCCTAGTCCAGATTTTGATCATCTCCCTAGATCCATCTGGATCTAGAACAAAGAAAGACAGAACATGACTCTTTCGATAGATTTTGACCATTGAATTAACTAGGAGGCAAGAACAAATAACATACCTTATTATCGCTTCCTATGGTCTTTGTACACAAACCAACCAAAGTGAAGATATCACAATCTATTCAACAGTCAATCTATGTATATGATCAAGGAATTATACAATAAAGTGGAAATAGCTTTATGGGAAAGGGAAATGCTACTGTATCATATTAATGGAAAGTAAAGATTACAACCTGAGCCTTGATGTCACAAACTTCCTTTCGATGGCCCTTGGCTCCGACACACACACTTGCTCAATCCTTGCATGAAGAAGATCAAATCCTCTTGATAGACCTGTTATAGTCTTCAAGCTATTGTTCAATGCTGAGTCCTTCACACAATTATTTCACCAATTCTCCAATGAATCTTGCTTAACCTTTTCCAAGAGAATTCCCTCAATATATAGGAGAGAATGAATTAGTTACTTGGATAAGAATGGTCCCAAAATATCAGGGAATCCAGTACTAGGATAACCATTTGAATGCCATCTCATCCTTCTAGAAGATTCCCTTCTAGAAGCATGGAGAATTCATTTTTTTCCTTGCTTTAGGAAGAGTTCGCACCCTATCAGTTCAACACAGTGCGAACTTCTCGCACCCTGGCTTAAGGTAGCCTATGAGAATCAGGCATTCTCGCAGGAAAATATACTAGCAGCCTGCGAGCCTTCTTCAAAAATGAGATTTCTGGAAAGAGAAGAAAGTAACTTTTGTCAGGAGAAAGTTCTTATGAAGAGCCTGAGTACACCATCATCAATACATCATCATGATGACCAAAATCATGGGTAACACCCTGTGGCTCTCTCGCTGGTCCAGCGCCAGCGTCATCTCGTTGTCACCTCTATCCAACCCTTGGCTCTACCGGTGCCTTTCGAGCTATCCCCCAGTGAGATGAATCCCCGAAAACCTTTGCCTCTCATCCTCGGGGTACCGCATCTACAAAAGAACAATAGAGATAGAATCAACATCCATATACATATATAACCAATGCTATCTATCAAAATCACAACACATAAAACTACAACACATACCTCGTTGGTCTCAGTCCACCCCAGGAGGCAACACCCTGTCTGGATCATGGCGATAGTCCATACCCACGTATGGATATCTCAGGATAACCTGTGGAATCTAGTGCCAGACTCGAGCCACCATGGTCGTTAAATAGTGGCCACCCTCCCCACCTCCATGTCGGGCCAACATGTGGGCCCACCGCATCAGTCACAGCTCTCATCGCCCCGTGAGCTCGAGCAGAATCCGTGGGTGCAACAGAGGCACCCTCTCTAAGAACCAGACCACTAGAATAGACCCGAAAGGAAATTCATCAGATTCGGCTTGATGACACTGGTTCATCTGTCCCACCATCTTAGTGTGCATAATCACACCCCATACAAACAGGTCCTCATCTAGGACCTACTCCACTACCCTCAGTTGACCACCAATGACTCGCTGAGTACCCAAGGATCCGTAGATTCTCACCACCATCGTTGCAATGCACTCAATAAGTAAGTCATCGATGGCCTCGATGCATATGAATGAACCTGACATAGGGTTCGGCCAAGTATAGTGGTGAGTCGCCATGGAACCCACTCGATCCTCCCTCGACAACTGGGGTTCGACAGTAAGTGCCCTCCCACGAAATGGGAGTCCCATCAAGAGGTAAACATCCTCTATAGTAGAGAATCAACTACTCCCTCCTCACTATGAAGCACTGTATATCAATGCTCCACATCCCGATCAAGTACTGTAGCAGGAACTCTTGCGATCATATCAAAGGGAAATCAAATAACTTGAGCAACCCGCAAGCTGCCAAGTGTCTCTGCATGCCCAGATGCTCTCTCACCACCTCCCGTAACTAGTCCCAGTCATGCTCTCTCAAGTGGATCGACATAGTGCTATGTTCTCAAGTGATCACCTGCATCCACACAAAAAAATTTGATCATCCTCATCATCCATCAAAAAGGATAAAAATATAAAAAATAACAAACCCTTGGCCTTTCCCATAGTGTGAGGCTTTCACCTAGACATGTGCACACATGTGCACACCTGTTCTTTCCACAACTGCCCACTAATGAAAAAATATTTGAGAAATAGTCACGCATGAGTGTGCAACTGTCATTCAGATAGGCACACATCCCATGTGCGCCTCTATTCCCAACCCTCGCTCCCACATGTGTGGTTTTGTCAAACACAACCGCACATTATGTGTGGGAAACTGATTTATACCCGTGCACATAGGCATGGGTATTCCTCCTTTTCCCATGCAATGGTGGGCCCCTACCCTTAAAATCCCCTATATGGCCCTCCGTATAACCCCTAGCTACAAACTAGGAAATTCACAAAGTGCGGGATGTTATGACCACTAACCTATCTCTCACCACTCCCAGATCAATAGCTTCATGCTCCCGCGATCTCAAAATATCCTCACAACTATCTCGTTAGTTCAACAATAGTGACAAGTACAAATGAGGTGGCATTATGGGCCCACCAGCCATATATAGCCCCTTTTTCCCAACTTCCACACTATGTTACGGGAGCCCAGAGTGTCTGTTTTCTAATTTGTTCTTAGCCATAGGATCCTGATCCCACCATCTACACATGCACATTCCTCGGGTCATCATCTACACTTGGCCCTAGAGGAGCATTTTTCTCACATCACATTCAAGTACGCATGCTCACTTTAAATTTTATCAAATAGATATTATATGTTCTTTATCATCAGATATTGTTCACGTCAGGTATTTGGTTTTCATGTTTCCAGGTACCTGTTCCAGAAGCTTATAGCCCCTTCAGGTATATGTTCGACACTGCCATTTAATTATTCCCTCTGTAAATAAATTGCATATCCCAGTTACACCCTTTGACATGTACCTTTTAAGGTCCTTACATCTGGATCTACAGTACCTTTACCTCTGTCACATTTGGGTATTGTCAATCGATAGCACTCTCCCCCACATGAGTTTTCCCATTTATAGTTCCCCTTGGCAACTTGAAACTCATGTTGATTTCACCCCTAGGGATGGGAGTCCCGATAGTCTTAAGCACTTCCGAGAATGAACCCCATAATTTTTCTCATCATATTTCTAACCTTCCCAATGGACTCCCAGGTCATATAATCTCGGTTCTATTGACTACACCTCTGCAATTTTATTATCCCTCCATCTCATCCACCATCAATTTTCCCATCTACAGATTGTCCTTCATCCATTTACCTAATACATAAACCCACCCATGGGGCCTCCATCAGTTCTCTTTCACAAACTTGCGCTTTAACAGGACAATACATCTTTCACTAGGGCACCCATTTTTGTATATGTATGCTCAACCCAAATTACTCTTTGTTTCTTTGGTAATTGTATAAAGCCTTTGTTTCCAACATATACATAGATTTTTCATCATCTCCCTTGATGGCCTTCTTTTCCTTGGAAAAACAACCCATGTCTCCCTTGGTTGGGGCATCCACTCTTTTTTCATACCAACATAATTCATGAACCCCAAGTATCCCAAGTCCATGTGCCCATGATCTCTAAGTTTGTCTACTTTGTTACCCTCTGGCATAGTTTAACCCCATATCTAGTCATCCCCCTGACACTATATCCAGTTTTACGGTTGCTTCCAATCATCTTTCAAAATTCCATAACCAAGGGTAGTCTTGAGTCTCATGACATCTTGACTTTGTTCATGTTACCCTTCAGTACCTGATATCACCTATTACTTACTGGATTTCACGAAGCCCTTTTCTTCTTGGAGTCAAGTCTCCCTTCTTGTCGACATCAACACAGTTTCCATAAGGGTGACAATATCTTGAATCTCATTACCTTTTCAATGAGGAGTCTCAAATGACACAGAGAGAATCATCATTTCTCTCTGATTTTGTTCATCCACATAACATTCGAATTCAACAAACTCTCATGTTATGGTGGGTCTTACTGTGAATATTGCGGTTGTTTCATACCAACCGAAAACCTCTAAATTCGTTAGGCCATCAATGCCTACGATTCATCGACAATTCTTATAGTCTTCCTTGCCTCACTTTAGAGTTCATTCACCATTCATAACTATCATCTTCCATTATCAACCACCCCCGAGGGCGCTGCAATTATCTACATCAACATACATCTTTAGTTATAGTCTCACATTTTGGTTTCATGACACAAGCATGGGGCATGGCTGCCTTGTTTGTACACATATTTTCTTTTTCTCCCTAGAGAAAGGTTTGGGTCACACAGTTTTCCCTCTCCCTCCAGTGAATCTCTCTTGCAGTTCCTCTCCTCACTCTTCCTTACAATGAAACTCTCATCAAAAGAAATGTTGATGTATTTCGACTATACATATGCTCCTAACCTCACACATCACAGGGCATCTATTATCACTGAAAAATCATCCGCAACATTGCACATAATGGTTGAAGAAACACATCAATGCCAATAGCAATTAGTCCACCTACAACACTAAATTCCATCAAAACGAAAAAAACTATACAATTGGGTAAAAAATCAAAGTACGCAAATTCACCAAAGGAAGCACGCGCATAGTGTGTAGCATGTGCATGCCAACACATCCCTCAACGCACACTATGCAAAAATGTGAAACTGCCTATGAGAAAAGACATGCACTTCTATGAACACCACATTTATGGATCTTGTTGGCCCCTCAACCACTTCTAGTTCGAACCCCAACATGATTTGACACTCATATCTGAGCGAAATCTAGCTTGGAAGTTGGTCAAGGGATAGAGGGTTCCCTAAAAGGCCCCTTATCCACACTAGGAACCAATTACATTTTTCCATGAATGGATGTTATAAATAAGAGCCATAGGTGTGATAATAAATCAATATCTTCAAAGTATTGTTATGCTGCAAGAATTCTTCTTTGATAATGCTCTTTTCTCTTTGAAGCCTTCAAACACCATTGCAATAGGCCATTCCACTCACCTCTTGAGGGAATAGCCATTGTTTTGCTTCACCATTTGTCATTTCTTCCATTGTAAGGAGAGAAGAGCTCTCAATTAGGGAACTCAAGATCCCTCCCAAGGAGGAAGAGGGGGACTCATATGTCCCTGCATTTCTCTACGGTGTTTTTCCTACTAATCTATTGATCCATTGGTAGCAATATGTTGGTCATTGTTTGATTTTCATGGTTATAAGTTTCTCAAGATTTCTAACATTTATTTCTTAGTTGTTTTTAGTTGTATTTTTTTGTTTTCATGTTTGTTTGGTTTGTCTAACCCACTCACAAACTTTTGTCTTGTTTAACAATCTTATCTAAACATGCAAGTGTTGTTGTTTTGCTCACCCAAGTGACAAAACCAACTCAACACCCTCCTTCTCCTAAAATGATTCCTTTATGCATTTTCAAAATGTTACTTCCCTAACCCTTGGACACGCATTAATAATTCGTTGAGGTCACTTAATTAACTAAAGTGACCCAGAACAAAATAAAGAAATATGTTGAAACTCTAACATGCAGACTGAAAAAAAATTGCTATAATGGCGGTGGCTTATCTCTAATAATAGATGTGATAGTTGCACTCATTTGCAAGAAGATGATTACAATAAGGCTCTGAAATCCTTTTTACAATAAACATGAATGTAAAAATCCTATACATCCAAAAACCTAACCCTAGGAGATGAAGCGCCAAAAGTCATGTGGGCCCCGTTGGGGTAAGTTGGTACATCAACTTCCCATCATCGTAACTTTTGCATACAATCTCCATTTTAGGCACCTGATAACTCGTTGGAAATTTCTATCTCAGGACTACACATTATGTTGTCAAACTCTAACTTCATCTAAAATTTGACTACGGGGAGCCCTAAAAAAATTGTTTAGGGCCTCAAAACAAAACCGAAAGTTCAATACTTGAAAACTAGGAAAACATTTCCAAACTAAAAAGCTCCCAAGATGAGCCAATTGAAATAGGTGGGTGGCCACAGATAACCACCTAGATCAGTTAGTCAATACACTTATTCATTTATAGTTTATTCTTAACTCTAAACTATCTATCGTCTATTTTTCTCCTACTCTAATGTCTAATTATGATTATCCCTCAAACACCCTTTATGAAAGAGAATATTTTCTTCATCTTTAACTCTTCTATTTTAACCTTTCCATACAATTTTTTTTTTCTTCTCTCTAATTATTCATCTACTACAACCATTCATACAACTTTTCTAATTCTTATTGCAATAGTCACCCCTCACATAATCAAGGTGTGATTAATACCTTTCCACTTAGTGTGATTAATACCTTGCCACTTGTAGGCCCTTTGAAATTTATAAGGTTGAAAACATTGCAAAAAAATCAAGGTGTGATTATTACCCTTAACACTTTCACACACCCTTGGAATTTATGATGATAAACACATTGAGCACATGATGAAGCACCTAATGGAGGTATATAAAAATAATGGATATAAGAAATGGAAAATAAAACAATTAATTCCCAAATAAAGAAAACAACGTGAGATTCATGATCATAGTAAGATTGAGGTAGAGAATATTGTCATCCTCTCTTATATGGAGGGTACGACCATGTAGGAAGAGTATTATGATGATCTTACCTTTAAATTCGTCGAGACTCTTTAAAGGGAAATGAGGTATTTGGTTTCTCCTTGCCAACATAAATGGGTCTATTAGATTTGTTTCTCCCAGGAATGTAGTGAAAATGTCTTATACAATTGTGTTATTCATCAACTTTAGTGAATGTTTTCTTAAAATTAATCATTATATTTAATAAAAGATATTAAAAAAACTAAAATTTAATCATTATACTTACATAAAAGATAAAAAAAAAAACCTAAGGTTTTAATGTTTAACATTTTTTATAATCATTATATAAAAAAGTAATAGAAATTAAAAAATATAGAAATTAATTGAATATGTTTTGGGTCATAGTATTTTTATGAAAACATAGAGGAAAATCAAGAAAATTCAAAAATATTTTATAAAAATTATCTTAAAATTAAAGACAATATACCTTATTCAATCCATTTTTTAAAAGTTAATATTCTTTGCATTAAAATAATGCTATGATAATCTACTTAAAGTATAAGAAGAATTTTATTAATATGAAGAATGAGACACTTCTTTTCAATACTTCAAGCATTTGAAAAAACTACTCAAAGCTTAAAAGAGGGTGGATATATGTATTGCAGATCTACTTTCTTGGTTAAATCGTTGCGAGATAATAGAGGGCGTTACCTTGCAAGATATCACTACATTTAAAAGTTATATCATAAACGACTTTAAAAATAAAATATGGAGTGGTATAGAGAGTAAGAATAAGACAAAGTTGATATACTATAAGAAACTTATTAATTTCAAGTTAGAAGATAAAACTATCTCTTTGTTGTTGTAGTCCAACAATGAAAATATATATTGCAAAGATAACAACCAACTCTCTTGAGCTTCATAGTGAAAGGGGGTTGTGGCTAAGACCTTAAACACCTTCGGAGTGGGCCCAAAAGAGTTTGTAAAGTTTGTGAAATTAATAAGGTAGAGGATGAAACACTTCCTCCTAGAATAACGCAACCCTTCGAAGTGGGCACACAATAGTTTGTAAAGTTTGTGAAATTATTAAGTAGAGCTTGAAAACACTTCCTCCTAAAATAACCTCACTAACCCAACTACATATAAACATTAGATATAATTTTCATAACATTTATAGTAACTCCAATATATATAACTTTTTAAGTTTTAAAAATAAAAACATCTAGAAAATTTCATTTCTAATTTATTATAAACATAAAAACAACTTAATAAATCATAATTAATTTTGTTTTATAACATTGAAGACCAAAATTTAGTCCTCCATTTTAATCTATGCTACACTATTTTTATCCCATCTAATTACATCAATGATAATCTTCTCCTAATGGTTTCTTGTCATATTTGTCTTACTTTCCATCTTCAATTTCATGACTTATCATTATGTATCAATAAAATATGTCATTAATACCAACTAATTATGTAAAATTAAATATTAAAACAATTATCCTTAACAACATGTCCACCCTAATTCATGTAGGGTTACATGGTGACTTACTACATGTGCCTCAAAGGAACCTTCACTTTAATTAAAGGTATAAAGGTATGCATTAAAAAAATATATTGGCCACTCCGTATGAGGATGTCCACCCTATGTTATGTACACTTAGGTGGTGACTTACTAGCTCTTCCTCAAAGGGCACTTTCACTTTAATTAAAGTATGCCTTTTTTCGGTTCGGTTCTACGACCACGTGTATGTAGAAGCTAATTCCAATAGAAAATTTACATGTTCTATCCAATTGTTACAACATCGATTGAGGGGTTCTTTACACTTAGACTTCTGAACATGCAATAAGACATGCAATATTCTCTTATTTCTGTTGGGATTGAGTCCATCAAACATAGATGGAATAATTGCTGGAAGGAACATAATCATACTCATCAAAATTGTGTGAGAAGAAAGGTGATATAATAGGACCAATACTTGTATTAATATAAAATTTAATTTTTATAGGAAAAAATAATAAATTACTATGTAAATATTTGAATAATATGAAGAAATTGAGATATTGAATTTAATATTGTTTAATTAAATATCATTTTGGTTTTGAAATAAAACTTAGTTAAATATCATTTTAGTGAATTAAAATCTAGTATTTCTCAAAAACATAAAAACATTTGACAAAAATAAAAATCTACTAGTTTTAAATTATCAACTAATTATTTTACATAACATAATTTTACTTAAATAATAATAATATCAACTAACTAATTATTTTAAGTAACATAATTTAACTTAAATAATAATAATAATGAAAGTCTTTCCAATTTAATTTATCAATAACACTAAAGAATGACTATCATCTATCCTCATTACCAATTATACAGTGTGTTACACAAAAAATTGCAACCTTCACTAACAATTATACAGCGTGTTACACAAAAATTTGCAACCTTCACTAATAAAGACAAGAAAAGAGAAATAAATTCATCGAGTGCAAAATTCCTTCATCCAACTAGCCTCCTCTGATAACTGTGAAAGACCCTCTACAAAACAAACAAACAAAGAAACGAGACTTTTTCACAAACGCAGAGACGGGTTCCCATGACAATCGTACAAATCCGTTGTGCCGCTCGGTGCGCGGGGGATTGCAAGTTATAAGGGTCATAACGCCGGGGGATTGCAAGACATAACGGTCCATAACGCCGCTCTGATCTTGAAAAGGAAACCCTCCACCTTCTCAGAGACTGTATCGCTACTAATACTACTCGCCTCCTCGGCATCGGTGGTAAAGTGGTAGCTG
>JZKD02S0457670.1:0-17444 GCA_000966675.3 Picea glauca | reverse complement strand
ATATAAAACAGGCCCCCTCCATATCTGGTGCATCCTCCAAGTTTAGAAGCCGACCACCCAAATTTAGTGAAGGTTGTAACCAATACCCAAAAGTGGAGGCCTGCAGGTTTGACCCCGGGACTTCCCCCACATGTAACGCCTTAACATTAGCGCCGAAGAACAACTCGCCCAATGATCCTGTTGGGAAATCAGTGTGCCTAGGTGCTATTTAAATCATGTATCCTCCCAGAAAGAAAGGGGGAGGTGCATACCGTACGACCTGTGGGCACGATTTTTGAGGCAAGGACAATCATTATTGCAGGTTGTAGAGGGCACAAAAATCGAGACATAATTCTTCTGGGCATGGGAGTGCCAGAGTTGGATTAATGCGCGGAGACAATCATATTTGGGTAATTCAACATCACGAATTCAATGGCGTTGTCTGTTTTCTGATCTGAGCATTATTTCTGCAACTTGATTTCAGAATGAGGTATACTTATGTATTTTTCCAAATTATTTTGTTGAGTTAATGAAAGAGCCTACCCATTTGAGAGTAGGACTTAGAGACATAGTCCACTAGGGACGAACTCTGTTATCAAGTTTTTGTTTTCAGATTTGATGCTTATGTCTCTTCATTTTTGAGTTTTCCCTTATTTAATGGTGCACTTTAATTTATGTTCATTTAATGCAATTCTTTATAAGTCACAATGAAAAGATCCCAGATCACCAGTCCAAACAACTTATGTGTATAGTAAATGTTTATGATTTCATCCTTGTGAAACCTTTCTCCAATATCAAAATGTATGTCTCCCACAACCTTTATGACAAAACTTAATATTGATCACATACCCAAAAAGAAAAAAATGTGAAGTTTCTTCAATTGTATTTCTACTACTTCTGCAAGTAGTTCTAGTCTTCTTCTAGTTTCATCATTCAATTGAATCTTTTGTAAGATACATGTTCTCCTTCCTTAGTGTTAAGTTTTGTACATTCAAATTTCCCACTTACCTGAACAGAGCCACATTTCTTTTCAATTTTGATTGGGCATTGGAAAGGGTTGCATAGGCATTTTCTCTAGCTGATTTTAATTCTTTAAAGTGTTTCATGGCTCTGTCATCTGATATCCTCTTTTCTTCCCTGAGCCGGATGATTTGATCTTGAGCTTCCCTTAATTTCTTATTAAGCCATCTTATGTTATTCTCTCCTTATGTGGGTGAAGTAGGAGGTCTTTCACTTGTTGTTGGCTTGCTCTGCATCTCTGAACTATTCTTCTTGACTAAGGATCTTGTTATAGGTGTTGTAGGCTTGGCAACAAATGTGGTCTTAGGGATTTGCATGAATTCCTTCCCCTTTGACCTTTCATTCTTGGGCTCTGCCTTGTTTTATTCTTCAAAGTATTTCTTAGCTAGCTTCCTTTTTAATTCTTTATTTTCTTGTTAAAAGTGAGTTATCACATGCTAAGCCTCTCTAAGATGTTGTTGTATTCCCCTAAACTCTGATTCTTTCTCTACTGATTTACCTTGTTCTTCATCCATATTCTGAGTTACAACCTCAACAAATTATGTCTACACTATGGGTATGGGAAGCCTCCTAGCAGATGACCTTGTGACTTCTTTACTGGGAGCCTATGTCTCCTTGGGCTCATCAACAAATAATATCCTCCTTCCTTTCTTCATAACTGGATGGCTTGGTGAAGAGCCCTCAATCTCTTTTCCTTTTCTCTTTCCATGTTCAGTTTTCTAATCTCCTCAACCACTAACAACTTTACGAAGGAGAAATGGAATATGCTACTCTTAAGTTGGTCGACCTTAGCTTGGACATTTTTTGCCATTTTTCCTAGGCGTCTATACAGGTAAAAGGGTAAGTTTAGGGGGATTTTCCCTATGAAATGCATGAGGAGCCTTATGTGGTACTGATATACCCTGTCAAACCTACCCTCACAAGTAAAATACCTTTGGATTACTCTAAACATCTTCTCATAGGGTTCCAAAACATACTCCCTGGAAACAGTGGCACCAATTTTCTACTTTCTATACTGAGGTTTGAGGAAATCAATATAAAACATAAGATCCAGAGGAATACCTTTAAACCATTTCTCTCCCTGTATGGGAATCTTTGTGGAAGCTAATATGGTCTCTTCTGATACTGGAAAGGTGACCCTTGAAATGACTATATTGACACCATTAGAGTTTAGGGAGAACTCCTTGGTCAGATGCACGTTATATCCCCGAATTATTTCACAAAATATCATACACCCAACCTGCTCAAACGACACTCTGTATGAACGGTATGAGTTTACCAGAGTTATCTCTTCGAGCTCATATCTCAACACATTTCCTCCCTTTTATTTCTTCTTTTCTTGTGATGTCATCTTTGCAAGGTAGATTTCAAACTGTTCAAGACAAATATATTTTGAAATTCAACAGGCAAGCTTGTGCAACAAACTAGCAGTGTTGGGGTTTGTGCTTGAATAGTTGAAACATATATATGTTTTATGAGAGGTGAACTATTCAAGGGATAAACTAGCATAAACAATTGGATCAAAATGTTTTTGCATAGTGACAAAGGCAATTAAAGGGATGCACAACAAAAATAGAGCAACATGTTTTGTGTAGCGAATGATAGCAACAGGGTTTGTGTAGCGAGGAAAATATGCACAATATTTGTATAGTGAGGGAGATCGTTTGCGTAGCAGAGGGCTTTGAATCTTTCTTGGGAGACTATGTCTTATGCATAGGTCGTGAATGGAGTGAAAACAAACAAAAGGTGGAAAATATGCATACATGAGTGGATAAGGAGTGGATTTTAAAAAGAAATTACTTTCCCAAAGATGACAAGACCTCTCAAGCCGATTTTAGTAACTTGCACAACAAATTTGAGGAGCACGCACTTGTTTGAAACTTGCCAATAGTACAAATGACATGGAGTGTAATCATTGTCCCTTTTCTGACCTCATCAGATGCGATGATGAATCATGATACCTCCTTTGATATGACCTTCATCCCTAACCTATGAATAGACCTTGACACATAATTTCCCATTTTGTGACATGATTTTAAACTTAGAGACACAAGGACCTTTACAAATTTTCAACATGATGGACTCTTATACCCCTTGATGGTGTATCATGAGATAGACACAACAATGTTTTACTCAACCTATGACTTAACTCTCTATTGACATGCATATTACCTTTATTTGATCAATGAATTTATGAAAAACACACTTACTATGACTCATTTAGGAATTCCTTGGTCTTCCCAAGACCAGGGCATGACTCTAAAAACTCTGGACAAACCTCTAACTCTAGCAATGAAAATCATGGTGCTAATAGGTTAGACTAACCCATCTTCTGCTTATGTTCTAGGATGATATTCCTCTCAAAGAGATAGAGAACATGTTGGGTTGTTTTATTGATAGAGTAGAATTGGAAGACAATTTGTACTTGTGTCCTAGAATTTGTGTGGAAGTGGACTTGGATAAGGGCCTCCCAAAGGTAATTGGAGCCATTTACAAGCCCTGAATTAATAATGAGAAAATTCCATTCAAATGTAATTCATGTCACAAGTGTGGACACTTCTCTAAGAATTGTCCAAAGACCCAAGAAAACAAGTCTTTACAAAAGAAGAATATGAATTCCACTAGTAATCAAGAACAAAATCCTTTCAATCGAGTCTCAAACAAGAGAAAAAAGTAGCATCCCAAGGTGATGCAACATTCAAAGGTAAATGAAAAAACTCCATCCATTATGGACATCAATAAATACGAGGTTCTTGAATTTTCAGAGGAAGTGGACAATGATAGTGCATCGACAGACCCAACTATAATCAAATTGGAGCCTAAAGATGGAGCAATAACATCTGAGGTCCTAGCAAAAAGAACAAATGTGGTAACAATGGGAACATAAGTAGATCCAATGCAAGATATACTTTAGGAACACAAAGGGGCTCCAATGGAAACACATAAGGATACTCCTATGGAACCAATCCTTTTGGATCCATCAGAGGAGGGAGTAGAGAAGGAAGAACAAGAAGAAGATGAATCGACAAAGGAATCAAAGGAAGCAGAAGAGAAAGTGGAGGAGAAAAAAGAGGAGAATGCAGGGGAACAAGACCCTCCTACTAAGATTTCAGTGCACCAAGCACATTCGTACGAGACTTCTGAATCTCTATCTTTCACCATGCCCTAAGGAAAGGATCTCATCCCTCTCCTCCTCTCACGAGGGGAAAGAAATCGAGGTGGGAACATAGAGAAATAGAAGCAAAGTCAAATATTATCTTGGGTCATCAATCAACCCTAGAATACTTACTTAAGGATGGGAGAACTTGCTCAAATAATTAATTATGTATTACAAATCTATATTGATTCTAGACTAGTTCTATAGGATGTGTACATGTAGGTCTCTTCGTTACGCTTCTAAAATAGATAGAGCAGTTTGGTCTTTAGACAATCATTTTGAATTTTGAAATTTTTGTGGAACCTCAACTTTCAAAAAACTTTTTACAATTGTATTACTATATTATCTAATACAAATACAAAAATTTCTTAATATAATTATTAACCATTTTATTAAAAAAATACAATCAATTTAAATTTACTTTTCAAATCACCAAAAATTCTTTAAATATTTAAAAAAAACTAATTTTTTCTTAAAAAAATTAATTATCTAAACTAAAAAAAATAATTAAATTTCTATTTCTAACACACATATATATATATATATAATTTGCTTAAGTAATGAGTTAATGGAATCCAACCATTAAAACGAAGAGGGAGGGTGCATCTCCCATTAGTGGACGTTGTCCCCCTAAATAGTCAAAATGCCATACTAACGAGATTTGAGATCCCTTATCTTTATTCATACTCAACTCTAAAGTAAATTAACTCTAAGTATGCATATCTAATAAAGAAGTGCATCCTTTTTATATGCGAATAAAGGATTTGATTTGTTAGACCAATGAGTTAATGGAATCCAACCATAAAGGTCAATAGGCAATGGGCGCATTTCCATGAGTGGACGTTGTCCTAAAAATAGTCAAAATGCCAAAATCATGAAATTCTAGATCCCTTATCTCTATCTATATTTAACTCAAAAGTTGTAAAGTGTTAAGGGTAAAGTTTTTTTTCCCAAAAGGTTGTGATGAAGATAATGTTTCGTATTATAATAATATGATAATAATATTTAAGATTAAAAATGTTTGATAAAAGTAAAAGTATTTTTTATTATAAATTATTAGCTAATTATTTTAGATAGTATGGTTTTCCATATAATGACAATGAGTTTTTAATTGTATAGACATAAAGTGTAATTGTATTAGTATTTGTAACATAACTTAGTATGTTGATTTTTTAACAAGTATATAATTAATAATGAGACAAGGAGGTCGCATACACCACTTTAGTGTGTGTATATATATATATAGCCCTTCAGGGTTAAAATTTACAAAGATGTACATTTCGTACTCCTTTTTAAATTTAAACTTATGACTTTTAAGAAGAAAACAAATATTCTTAACCATTGATGATGATGATGATGATGATGATTAGCGTCCACTAAAACTAAATTAATCTATCTAACTTTAAAAGAGTAAATAATTACTTATAATTTTTTATAATTTATTTTTATGCTCAAAAAACATTAAAAAAACCTCAAATTATATTTTTAAAATTACTTTAAAAATACTTTATATATATATAAAATAAATAATTATTTAATAAATATAAACATCTCTATCTTTTTATTCTAAATCAATTCATTTACAAGTAGGCAAGGGATTTCAAAATTTGTAAATATGTAAGACGAGATTACCAAGTCAAATTTTGTAATTTTTAAAATGTTTATTTTATAGATAAATTTTCATATTTTATTTTCATGGAAATAATTRTTTTAATTACAATTTTATTTATTAAAATTTATAATTCTTATAATTTATTAAAAAATTCATAAAATAAATAATTTTCTTGTTACCATTTTATTAATTAAAACTTGTTATTTCAATAWTTTAATTAATTTAAATTTATAATTCTTATCCTTTTTAATAATTTTGTTAATTTAAATTTACAATTCTAACAATTTTATTAAAAAATTATAAAAAAAACTCAAAATAATAATAATTATTATTTACTACACTAATACCCTTTCAAATTCTTAAAATCATAGCACTTTTCTAAACTTGGAAGTTCTACGGTGATACCTATCCACAATGGACCAACATTTGTGTGAGTGAAACTCTCTACAAAGAAGACATCAAAACAAAGAGGGTAAGAAAACACAAAATCTCAGTGACATGTGTTGCCTAAAAAGAATTTTATGGAAATTGGATTCCCTAATGAATCTTGTTGTTGAATGTTGGAGTCTTTCTCGAAAAAGCATTTTTCCTCCAAGGAAAATAACATGTGTCTCTTTCATTTGATTAGGGTTGTGGTTCTTTTTTAAATTGTTTACCATGTTTGTTTTGTTTATTTTTCTATGAACAATGTATTGTATTTTATATGTTGTAATAAACTAATGGTGGGAAAGAAAAGAGAAAAAATATTGAAGAATTGCAAGTTGTTCTTATATGTTGTAATAAACTAATGGTGAAAAAAAAAAGAAAAAATATTGAAGAATTGCAAGCTATGAATCAACAAATTCAAGCATAGAATGAAGCATTGATATCAATGGTAAAACAATTATAAATGGAGAATTAAGAGATGGAAGAAAAAGTGGCTAAGCTTTAAGAAGAAATTGAAGAGATGAAGAGAAGGGAATTTGAAATTTCTAGGAGGTATGTCTCCACTCTAAATGTACCAATGTAGATCTATCTTAACTCCAAATTTATCATGCACCGAGAGGGATCCAATCCCTAAAGGTGCAAACCTTTCTTCAAGTTTTTACAATTTAAAAAAAATTCACCTCGAAGGACTTGATCTCCCTCAACTCATAATAGATTTGGTGTTAAGATGGATTACGTTAGTTTTTTAGTTCTTTAAGTGCATTAACTCCATGTTAAGCACTGAAAGAATTGCACTGCAAAATTTCTCCCTCATACTGGGATGTAGAAAACACCTATCGACGAAATTAAAAAAAAATTACTTTGAATTACTTTATATATAAAGTTGATATAAAAATATTTTACTTAAGGTGAACATGAAATATTTTATTTATAGTCGACATTGCTTGCATTTGTTTTGTTATTAATATCTTTTTTAAATGCCACATGGCAATTGTGTCAACTCCATGTTGAACGTGGAAGGAATTACACATATTCCTCATACTAGTCTATAGAAAGCGCCTCATGGAACAACAACTCCATGTTGAACATGGAATGAACTACACATCTTCCTCATACTAGGTTGTAGAAAACACCTCTTGGAATAACAAACCCTGACTTAATCAAGCATGGTAATAACTTCATGTTAATCCCTGGTTCAATTTGAACCATTGAATGTATCTTTTGGAAGTTCTAAGCTCCACATAGTTAGTTGGTTTTAAATTGTTGAAAAAAAATGGTTTTAGTGAGCAAGGCTTTAGTAAGAATGGTCAAGGATTGAAGGATCCCATTGAGGTGGAACTCAAGGCACTACATTATCATGATACTAACATTTTTGGGGTTTTCCCATGCACTCTTCAAGGCAATTATGCATCTCAATCGAGGACCTAACTCAATTTTCTATTGTTCATCACATTAACCAAAAGAAGACCCAAAACAGAGAACCAAGTGAAAATTTATGATACTGGTAAGGCTCCCTTTTTCTAGATAATGTAGATTTATCCAATCAACATTCCTTCCTAGCCTTGATCATGCTACGGTTAGGGTTCTTGCATTTTGGTTGGCATCATTATAAAATGCAGTCTCACTATCTTATTATGGGATTTTTTGAATGAGTGTAGTTGTTACATCTCTTCCACTGGATAAACTACCACCATTCTAGCTACTTTCTATTACTATGTACATTGCAGTGTTTTTCACCATTTGATTCATATTTAGAATTTGGTTTTCACTATTATATTTGTGCTTTATCTGCAATATTGTGTTCTTTCATTGAATTTTCAATCTCAACCAAATTAATGGTATTAGATCAATATGCTCTCTATTGTTTTTATGTGCATGTCCCCAATGAGTTCAAGGTATAGAGAGTTAGGCTGTAGTATACCTAAGAAGGTAATATGGGGTACCTAAGGAGGTAGCCAAGGAGAATAAGGATATATATATATAGCTAGGTATTTATATGTATGGATTCCATTTTTAATAAATAAGGCCCATGTAATAGTGTGAACATAATGAAAGGAAGAAGACTTACTAGAAAGTTCTTCTTACAAGAATGTTCCTAGGAGGTCAATGAATGTAGGAGCGCTTACTAGAAGGTTCCACCTACTATATATCTCCTAGGAGATATATAGTACTATATAAATAAGTAGAAGCAATGTAATGGGCATGGTGAAGAATATTGTTATTGTAACAAGTAAGGATTGATTGGGAGTGCATTCCTTCCATAAAGAATAATAGAATGTGTTACCCTGCCTCAAGGGTTTTCTCTATGATTTCTCTTGTGTTTATTATTTTATGTGAGTGATTTGGTTCTCTCTTATATTTTCAAAGTTGAGGTATATAACATTTGGTATCAAAGGTCTTTCTTGGGCCAAAAAAATGGCAATTTTTGTTTTGTAGATTTTTTCAAAGGAAAAAAGGGGGCGATGCACTTCAAATTGCATTCTGAAAATTTGTGTGCAAAATTTGAAGGAACATGTTATAGATATGAATTCTTCTTCTCAAAAAATAAAAAATAAAAATCGCACAAAATGGAGTCGAGGAATTGGAGTTATTGAAAACTATAATCAACAATTATTTAGGGTTTTTTCGAGGATGGCTGCACGATTTGTAGATCAAATATATTTTGCTAGAGTGTTGAAATGTAACACCCCAATTTTGATCCCCAATGCAAAATTATGTATTTCTAAGTATTATGCATGATCGTGTGCCAAGCGATCCAATATATAAACATTGTACATTGAAAATAATAAAATGAAATATACTACTGATTGTAGACAAGTAAGGACCAGAGTAAAGGGGGGCTATGATTCCACAAGAAAGGGGGGATTAATGGGGGTTTTGAAGGGTTTGCATATGCCTCGAGTATTAATCCATATTCATTAATTGGTTTTTCATTTATAAATTTATTCATTTGACATATTAAGCACTCAAATCATTAAATCCATGTAAGAGGTTGAGTGAGGAAGTCACCTCACTCATTTAGGAGAGTAGGGGTTGAGTGTAATCATCTTGGGGAGAAAATTAAGAGTCAAGCAAGCATGGAAAAAGAGAAAATTTGAGGAGGAAACAAGGACATTTTTTTCTTTTGGCAAGAAGTGAGGAAGACCAGAGTTGAGTGTGGAGAAAAAGTGGCCAACCATAGTGGATATTGAAGAGAGCTTGCTAAAGGTGAAAATTATGTTGAAAATGAGTTTGTTATGCATGTGAGTGATTCTCTATTGAGAAAATTTACCCAAAAGTGAGTGAGCTTATTGTGTGAGCACTCCTTTTTGAAGTTGGATTTCCTGGATCCCCTAGTAGATATAATCATGGTTAGTCTATGATGAATCCCTAGAGGGGATGGTCATTGTCTAAGGGACTGCAGTGTAGAGAATGAAATATCATCCCTTTGGTTGTGTAGGCTGATGGGGAAGAGATCTGGGTGGTCATAATTGTTGTAGGAGTTGTGCTACTATGTTTTCAATGAGTTATGAGCTACTATAGTGGACTGCAGACACCCATAGGAGATTATCCATCCTTGTGGATTCATATCCACAACTTGGGGATGACTTGTTGCTGAGAGAATTGGAGCAACACGATCTATGGTTGGGTGGAATTCCCTTTGTGTTGAGAATTTGTTGTCACTGATGTCAAAAGACAGGGGGATACTACTCACACCTGAAGCTTCCATATTGCAAATCAAACTAGATAGAGGAAGAAGAGAATGTTTATGTGTGTTAATAAGATTATGTATGATTGTGAACAATCAATCTAAAGATGTAAGGTGAAACATTTTGTGGCTGAGAGATTACAATTTGTTGAAATCTGAGGGAGAAGAGGAATCTCAGGCATGTGTTGAAGGGTTGAGCTATAATTTCCCTAGCCTTCCAAGTCGGGCCACATCACAAAAATCCTTCCAACTTTAGCTCTGATACTATAATGTAACGTTACCAATATTACTATTGATGAACGAAACATCAAATGGTCTAGTGCGCAATTAGCATTAAACTGCACGAAATCACTCGAGGAAATGCACACAAACAAAACTAGTTTGTGCCACACCACATTCCCTCCTTATTTATACATATTATAGCAGCGGAAGTAACTTGAATTAAAAATTGTGCGCCACACAATATGGAGCACCCGAATACCACAACATACATAATTGTTCTTATTCACTTGCACGTCTTACTTTCCTGTATGCTCAGACTATGTTCCAACGCACACAACAAATCCAGTCACTTGTGCACATAGACCCCTTTTTATGCACACAATAATTCTAGTCTCCCTTAGGAATCTCTTGATCAATTACCTGGATTATCTTAACGAAAATTACTTATCAACTAGCCTACTCATCATATACAAATATTATGCTATATACTCACATCACACTTACAGAATAAACAACATTAACAAAATAACAACCATTATTCATATACAATGTTATTCAAATAATAGATCATAGTAGATACAAATGAATAAGCACACAGTAAGAAGACAAGCACATAAGAACACTTGTCTTTTAGGAAAAGTCACCAACTACGCACGTGACTTAGACTTTCCTCCCAGCCATAGACATTGTTGTTCATAACCTTTCAGCGACAGGTCACCCCCGAGTTGGGATCAAACTCCACTAGGGAACAAGGATTCATAATGCCATTCTATGGTCTAACAAATAGTAGAATGGATCAGTCCAAGGTGCCGACTGCTGCAACTAGTCTACAGTCCCTAATTCCCCACATGCATGTCCCACCCCAGGAAGTGTTCCCTTTCTCTATTCAAAATTCATTCGGATACCCCACTTCCCTTCCATGGCTTCAACAATAGGCTGGATTAGGAAGTCTCAGAGAACTGCAATTAATTTCCAGTGCACCAAGGAATAACTCCCAGCCAATTTCTCACCTAGAGAGATTTCTCACGAGACTGAAAACCCTCCTCTTGGACAAAATGTGGGCCTGAAAACCCACTTCTTCAATCATACCAAGCTTTTCCCAAGCATAGGGTTAAGACATTCTCATAATTACAACAAAATATAGACTTCTACCCTTCTAAACGATGGAGGAAAAACATGGATCTTTTCCGAATGAGTGATAACCCCCTGAATTAGACTAAGGCTGACAATATGTATTACATGCCTTCAATTTGACACTTGTCAACTTAAGAATTATCTTTATCCACTTGGTGACTCATTCCCAATCCCTTAGGAACTTGGGATAAATAATATATCCATAAGGTTACACTTTTCAGAAATATTATTAAAATATTCCCTTTGTTTTCCCTTTTTCGGTGGAGTCATCCCCCCATATATTTTCTTTTGAGTCAGTCTGAGGGTAGTTATGTAATATATTAATAAATTGAGTGTGATGTACTTTACAATAATAGGCACACTAGCCTAATTGTGTCCCAACTCACCAACCCAATAATCATGCAAGCTCTCTGGCCTCAAAACATATACATATGTATATACATCTCAAACATTCCCACGCATTTACTTGTGTGCATGCAACACTGTGGAATATGTGCACCCTCCCTTGATGTCCAATATACACACACTAGCTTATGTATGCTCAACAATATGGGATGTGCACACCTTTTCTTAGATAACTAGCCTCATTCACTCCATAGGTGTGCGCAATACCAAAACTTGGTATCACGGCTCACCATCCTATATGTACATTAAATTGACACTTATTTCCAATGGATCACTAGCCTATATGGATCATTACATCATGCACTACTCTAGTGTGCGAAAAAACAAAACAATTCACCAACCTATATGCACAACTATAAATGGGGTTTGGATTAGGGACATTACATCCCCCTCCCCCTTATTTATGCAATTTCTTCAGTGCATTATATACACATATACATACAGAACTTAAACAAATTTCAAAAATATGAGGATACTCTGCTCCCATAGCATCCTCGCGCTCCCAAGTTGCATCCTTAGGACCGTACCATGTCCTTTGGAGCTTTACCAAATCCATGGCTCGATTCTGGAGCTACACGACTTTATAGTCCAATATGAAAATTGGTTGCACTCGAAAATCGCCTTCTGGCTCCACCTGAATGACATTCCAATCAATGACGTGATTAGTATTAGGTACATTCTTCTTAAGAAATGACACATGGAAAACATTATAAATACACAAGGATGAAGGAAATGAAATCATTTACGTGACAGGACCAATCCTCTCTAGGATTTCAAATGGCCCACAGTAACACACTGATAACTTAGAACATTTCCCCAACCTCAGGGAACTATGTCTTGCTTTCACTTTCAAAAACACGTGGTCCCCTACTTTAAACTCTCGATTGGTGTTGCCTTTGTCTATGCAACTTTTCTGTCTATCTTGGGAAACCTTTAAATTATGCCTTATTTTCTCCACTTGCTCTTCCATTTCTTGGAGCAGATCTGGCACAATTACTATGCAGTTAGTTGGGTTATCCTAGCTCATTGGTGTGTTTCACCTTCTACCATAAAGTGCTTCAAATGGGCTCATCTTTAAATATGCTTGATGCCCATTGTTATAAGAAAACTCTATCAAGTGAAGGTAGTCTTCCCATTTTTATGGTTTATCCATCACATACATCCCAAGCATATATTCCATCACCCGATTTACCCCCTCTGCCTTTCCATCTGACTCAAGGTGATATGCTATGATAAAGTTAATATCTGTTCCAAATCCTTTGAATATCCCTTTCCAAAAGTTCGACGTGAACTTAGGATCTCTGTCAGAAAAAAATTGTCTTAGGAACACCATGCAACCTAGCAACTTCACATATGAAAATATCAACAATGTTAGTTTCCTTGTGCGCTAACTTTACTAGAATAAAATGTGAAAAATTAGTAAAATTTTCCACCACCACCATAATAGAATCATGTTTCTTGGAATTCCTAGGAAACTTAGTTATAAAATCTATCATTATATCTTGTCACTTCCACTCAGGTATGGGAAAAGGTTGTAGAAAATGTCTATGCTTATTTATACAGATTATAACAACATAAGTAACTTGAATTAAAAATTATGCACCACACAATATGGAGCACCTAAATACCATGATGTGCACAACTATTATGATTCACTTGTAGATCTTACTTTCCTAAATGCAGAGACTACATTCCAACGCACACAACAAATCAAGTCAGTTGTGCACACATACCCCTTTCCATGCACACAATACTTCTAGTCTCCCTTAGGAATCTCTTGACCAATTACCATGATTATCTTGAAGGAAATTACTTATCAACTAGCCTACTCAACATATACGAATATTATGCTAAATACTCACATCACACTTACATAATGGACAACATTAACAAAATAAAAACCATTGTTCATATACAACATTATGAAAATAATAGATCATAGAGGATACAAATAAATAAGCACGCAGTAAGAAGACAAGCACATACGCATACTTATCTTTTAGGAAAATTCACCAACTATGCGCGTGACTCAGACACCCCTCCCAGCCATAGGATTTGTTTCTCATAATCTTTCAGCAAAAAGGCACCCCTGAGTTGGGCAAGAACTCTACCAGGGAAAAATTATTCCTAATGCCATTCTTTGGTCTAACAAATAACATAATTTCTCATTCCAATATGTCGACTTCTGCAACTAGTCTATAGTCCCTCATTCCCCATATGCTTGTCCCACCTCAGGAAGTGTTCCCCTTATCTACTCAATAGTCCTTCAACTACCCCACTTCCCTTCTAGGGCTTTAACAATAGGACATATCAAGAAGTCTCAAAGAACTACAACTAATTCCCAGTGCACCAGGGAACAATTCCCATCCAATCTCTCACTTGGAGAGATTGCTCATGGGCCTAAAAACTCGCTTCTTCAATTGTACCAAGATTTTCCCAAGAATAGGGTTAACCCATTCTCATAATTACAACAAAATATAGACTTATATCCTTTTGAACGTTGGAGGAAAAACATGGATCTTTCTCGAATGAGTGATAATCCCCTGAATTACACTAAGGCCAACAATATATATTGCATGAATTCAATTTGACATGTGTCACCTTCAGAATTAACTTTAGCCAATTGGTGAATTGTTCCCAATCCCTCATGAACTTAGGATAAATAATATATCCATAAGGTTACAATTTTTGGAAATATTATTAAAATATTCCCCCCCTTTTCCCTTTTTCGATGGAGTCATCCCCCCATCTATTTTTGTCTGAGTCAGTATGCGTGCAATGATTTAATATATTAATAACTTGAGCGTGATATACTTTACAATAATATGTGCACTGGCCTAATTGCATCTCAACTCACCAGCCCAATAATAACACAAGATATTAGGCCTAAACACACACACACACACACACACACACACATCTCAATCATTTCCACACACTTACTTGTGTGCATGCAACACTGTGGAATATGTGCACCCTCTCTTGATGCACAATCTACACGCACTAGCTTAGGTATGCAGAATCCACCCACACTAGCTCAGGTATGCACAACACTATGGGATGTGCACACCTTTTCTTATATAAGCAACTTCACACACTCCATAGGTGCACACAATACAAAAAATTGGTATCACGGATCACCAACCTATATGTACATTACATTGACACTTATTGCCAACGACTCACCAGCCTATATGGATCATTACATCATGCACTACTTAGGTGCGCGCAAAACCAAAATGACTCACCAACCTATATGTACAACTATAAATGGGGTTCAAATTAGGGACATTACATGAGAAACAATGAGCTTGGAAAGAGAGGTCACAGTTAACTAGACCAACATAAATGGTGACAATGATCAATCCCACATGAACAAGGAAAAATGATTTCAATGGGTTTTTAATGAAAAGGTGAAGTAATACAATTTGAACATGAATGAGAGATTTATAGAAACCTGTGCAAAGAGTTACATTTTAGTATGGGGCCCAATGTATATCGTATATTGGATATCACATGAGAATATAGTGTTAAAGTTTCGGGGGCCCGATGCCCCAGTAGTTCGATATCAACATATTAGATATCAATTAACCAGATCGAAATATTAGTGCATTGTTGAAGGTTCTGAGGGTCCATTGGATTGATACCCCAGTGGGCCAGCTCTGATGCCACATCAACAACCTCATTAGTGACACATGGAGGCCACACTATTCTCCATGCCAACGTCATAATAACAACCAAGTTAGTATGATTTTCCATGAGGAGGCCACCTCATCTTCCACGTCACATCAGATACCAAATTTGGGTAGAAAGTTAAAGTGGAGTGTTAAATTTTTGTGAGGCCGATGACCCAGTGGATGGAGCACAGTGTGACAAGGTTCCATACCAAATCTAGAAGAATGGTGAAGGTGTAGTGTTGAAGAGTCAGTAGGCTCGATTTCCCAGCGGTGGTTCCCAACATATTGGTATATCAGATATCATATGAATGAGTGAAAGGGTAGTGTTAAAGTGTCGAGGGATCGATAGGTCGGTGGCTGATGCCACATTTGTGCTATGTAAGGCCATGAAATAATATCGAGTCAACATGGTGTACTAATAAGAGCAGGAGGAAGTGATCTCGTCATATCCATATCATTTCCACATCATCCAGTATAGATGGAAAGTGATCCACGTGGAGATCACATCATCTTCCACGTTAGAATACCGATAGATCATCTATTAGAATATCAGAGGAGTAGTGCAATGTTAAATCCCAGTGGCTCGGTAGGCTAACTAAACCAGTGGTTAAGAAAATAGAAGATCAACGGTGAAGATCAAACCACACGGTGGAACCACATACCTAGAATGGATTAAATCTCAATCATTAATCAATGGGAAGGATCAACAACTGATATCGAATTGAGGTACCAACACATATTTGAAGACATGAGCTCAAAGTTCTAGTGGCCTGGTGGGATGGTAGGCTCGGTGGCCCAGTGAGAAGTGTATATTGTATCAATAAAAAATATTGAGGATGCATGGTTGGAGGATCGGGGGGTCGAAATCCTGGTGACTTGGTGGTCCCGATGATGAGGTTGTGCAAAGTGGTTGGTGAATAGATCGACGATTGAGAATTTGTTAGGGACCTAACCTCCCTAACCCCTCACATAGATAAAATAATATATTTTCCATGTAATAAAGGCCACAATTAGTTAATAAGGCCTACTTAATAAATATGAACAAGTCAATGTAAGAAGACCTAATAAAAGTTTCCGCTTCTAGAAAGATATTCATCTAGAATGTTCTTTAGAAGATAGAATTAGTATAAATAAGAGTAGGAGGAATGAGAAAGCTTTGTCTTGCGAATTATTGTAATAGAGCATTGCTCTGTTGGAGGTTGCCCCATCGAAGAGGCAAGTGAACATCGCTCCCATTTCAATGAAGGTATCATTTTGGTGTGTTATTATCTACATTTTATTGTTCCGAACTGGTAATTTTGAATATGTTCATGTTTCTACTTAATATCACTTAACTAGGTGCATAATAAGTGGTGTTAGAGCAATTTCCTTGGAAATAATTGTGGGCTAATTTTTTTTCCAGGGTAGAGACGTGTTCCGACATATTTAAACTACAATGATTTGTTATTAAATGTATAAATCCATAGTTGGGGAAGCATACCTACATGAAATACAAGAGGTTTATAATATCACATTGTTGAACACCCTTGTAACCCATGTTGGTACCCCTTCGAGTGGTAGCGCATCATAAAACACCTGTATATGAACTTACACTTCCAAGTACCTCTGGTATATTGGGAGTGCCCCTAGGTATCCTAAAAACAACCATAGATCAACTGATCAATCTCTTAATTATTGTAGTTCCACCGTGAACAACACTCGAGAAGGTGCTCTCTAGTACATGGGTAATTGGGTAGTACGACTAAGGGAATGGTCTAGCTTCCTTAGTTGGTTCCCTAAGATATTGGGCCTAATACTACTATTCGACCCTGTATGTATATCAGAGAGATATAATGTAGGGAAAACCATTGTTTGTAGGAACCTTGAAAACCCTAACCCTTGGGACAGAAACAAAATAGAAAGGAACAAACAAGATCTATTGCAAGTGCAACCTTGTTTCCTGCATTCAGGTTGTGAAATTACTACACATTTTTTCCTGTTAAGAATTTGGGAATTTCTACACTGTAGTATTATTCAGATCAGAGTATAAATCCACAATAGTGAAAAAAAATATGGGGCCTACCAACACCCTTATTTGAGACTTGTCTCATTGGATTCTCCTTTTTTCCCTGATCATTTTCATAC
>JZKD02S0457659.1:5866-17445 GCA_000966675.3 Picea glauca | reverse complement strand
GCACATTGATTTGTTTTCATTTTCAATGCCCTTTTCTTTCGAAGACATGCCATTTGGAAATTGACCAATTTTTATATAAAAGATAATATATTTGTACCATTATGATGCGGTTGATAAAGAACATGTTTAAATAGAAATATCTCCATTTACTACCTCAATCCATGTCATCGATTTACATAACCCTTGTCCTCTAATTGCTTTTAGTGGCTTGATCTCAATGTCATTTTATTGAATCTTGGCAAGCTAGTTTTCCAATTTTCCTTCTCTCAACTGTTGATTTAGAAACATCTTCACTAGAGATATTGAGACATAGGCTATGAAATTAGATGAAAGAATATAAGTCCTAAAATGTGCCACCACTTTGACCAAGGAGAGATCTTGCTTCTCTATCTCCAAATATTTCAATCCATAGTCATGCAGAGTCTTACTCATCAAACTTATTGGAAATTATTATCCTTTGAGATTTCTTTGTGTGAGTATTGAGGCAATGGTTTCATCTGAAGAAAAATAATTATTATAAAATCTTGATCAAAATTAGGACCGACAAGTATTGGAGTAGTGGTGATTGCATGCTTAATCCCAGTGAATGTTGCCTAAATCTCTTGAGTCCATTCAAAATTCTAATCTTTTTTCAATAGCATATTAATGGGATTTACAATATTTGCATAATCTAGTATAAATATCCACACAAAATTTATCTTTCCAAAGAAATATTGGAATCCGTTTTTAGATGTCGGGGGATTTAATTCATTGATTTCCTTAATTCTTTCTCGATCAATATAGATCCCATCCTTACTTACTATGTGCCCAAAAAAAATTCACTCTGATATAGAAAATAGACACTTCTTCTTATTTAGGGATATACCATACCATCTACAGCACTCAAAGACTTCCCTCAAATATCTGGTGTGTTCTTCTCTAATATTTGAGTGAATGGTCAAATCATATTGATAATCAACCATGAACTTTCCAATCAAATATTTAAAGGCATGATCCATTACTCATTGGAAAGTTTCTCCAACATTCTTTATCCCAAAAGGCATGCATATATATATGTATATGTCTCCTAAGGTGTGACAAAAGTAGTGTTTGGTCTATCTTCTTCAGCAACCAAGATTTGGTTGTATCTAGAAAAACCAACAAGCATGGAAATCAATGTTGAACCAATCATTGGTTGTAGAAACATCTCCATTTTTGGGAGTGGATAATTATATTTGATGCTTGCTTTGTTTAAATCTCTGAAATCTACACAGAGGAAAATTTCTCCACTCTTCTTTCTAACTATTATTGGGTTTGAAAACCATTATTAATGTCTTACGAGAACACTTATTCCAACCTTTTTTAATTTTTCTAATTCAATCTTTACAAGGGGCTTCAACTTGGGATTGATTATTCTTAATTTCTTCTTGACATGATTTGCTCCTTCTTTAAGAGGTATGATGTGTTGAAAAATGGACTTGTCATATTCTTTTATATCATCATATGTTCAAGCAAAAACATCATAAAACTCTTTAAACACGGAAGTATATTGATCAATTTCTTTCTTTGTGTAACCCGTGCCAAGATTTACATGTTTTGGAAAATAAGGAGTGTCAATGTTTATCCTATGTGTCTCCTGCACTTTTCTGACATATGTCTCCTCCTTTGTATCAACAATTTTTGTTTGATCATCTCTTGTGAAAAGAGATTCAAATGCAATATAATCTTTTGAGATAGATGCATGATTCTGATCATCCAGGCTTTCAAAAGAATTATTTGAATCAACAAGAAACTCAACCAATTGTTCATCGTTTTCAAAAACTTGCAGATAATGTTGGTTGTCAGGAACTAAAGGCTTGAAAATTCTCTTTATGTGAAATGTATTTTGATTCTGGGAGTCATCTGGATTAAAAGGGATGCAACAACCACCAGTGAGTTAGCCTTCTGATTTTTATCTCTTGGGATGAAAGATATATTAAAAGAATTGAAAAAGTCCATAAATTCAATTACTCCTTTCGCATAATGCTTCAGCCTTTATTTCTTGATCTTGTACTTCTTATTAATATGATTTATAACCAATTTGGAATCGCTAGTTATTACCAAATTTTCAACTTTCATCTGTAATGCAAGATCCATACCTTGTATCAGTGCTTCGTATTCAACCTCATTATTTGTGCATGGAAATTCAAGTCCAATGGCATGATGATATATGACTGATTGCACACTCTTAAAAATAATCCCTACTCCACTTCTAGATTTGGAGTAGGAACCATTGAAGGACATATTCCAAAAACCTTGAAATGAATTTTCCTCTTCTTTCTCTGGAGGGATGATTTGTTCAGGACTAAGGACATCATAATTTATGATTGCTACATCAATAGAATTTTCCATCATTTCATTTTCTTTCTTTCTGAAGGATATTGGCTTTTTGGCTTCTCTAGGAATTCTAGCCATTGTTCTATCTTTGGATGTACATTTTATCGTTCATTATGTATCCTCCAATAATTGAGGACCAATCTCTTCCCATAACAAATCCATATTGCAAAATCTACCACTATGATGGTAAATATTGTTATGATGTGGGGTGCTCCAATTATCCACGCACAAAAATCTTTAATCTCTCCATAAGCTTGGACCTTTATTGAATCAATTGTATAAATTATTTCCCCAGTTTCATAACATTTAGTACATAACATTCCAACTTCCCTCCAAGACTGATAGGGGCATAATATTATTGGTTTCTCTACTATCTACCAAATAGTTATGCAGTACAACATCTTGGTTCTCTATAGTTATATAAAATGGTGGAACTTTTCCCCTTGGCTTAACTGATGTAGAATTTTTTTGTTGCCTAGAAGTGGTAACAACAACCATTGTTCTATTGCTTGGTTTATCAATAATATTCAAAATATATTCCATTTGTTGTAGAATTTTCACTACTTCTATGAATGGCAAAGTGATTCTCAAATTGGTCAAATCGTCAATTACATTGTAAGTCATTTTTTTTGTATCTTTCACTTGATTAGCAACTATTTGTTGTTTTATTGTCTCTGCATGATTTTATTTTGTCTTTTCCTTTTCTTTTTCGATAGCTCCCTTTGTTTTGAATGTGTTTACTTGTGCTCTTGTTTGCACGATATTTTATTGAATAATGAAAAACCCTTGTTGTTCATTGAAAATGTAAAAGGATGATTCACATTCATCTGTTTGAACTGATTCAAGAATTTCAACTTGAACGTTATTGACCTCTTGATCATAATTCTCAAAATTTTCTTCTTCAAAAATTTTCTCGATTACAACAACATTAGGGTTTGGCACTCTGGGTGACCTTTTCATATGCTCTTCATCTCTATCGTTTCTTATTCATTGTTCTTGGATAGGGTTTCTTCTTTGTTTTTGGATAAGAATTCTTTGATTATGATTTGCAGGAACAAAATTTCCATATCTTCTTAATCTTGTTATCTTGTTCTTCATCTATCGAATTGTTCTATTCATTTGAGTTATTTCTAATATTTTATTTGTTTATTGAGTTGTGGTTGGATCATTTTTTAAATTAGGGATGACTCCCTAGATAAATCCTCCACTAACTCGATTTTAAACTTTTATTGATGTGGATGATCCTTGATCTGATATTGTGAGAGTGTTCATTTTCCTCTGGACTTTCCTTAAGATTATCTCATGATATACCTTTGTCTCTAACATGAATTCCTCAATTTTTGTTTCTTTGTGTCTAATGCATTTATTCCTGAGGATCTGATGGCATAATTTACATTGATGGAATCACATAATTATAACAACCAAATATAACAGGGGCATTTGGTCGTTTCTCTTTTGGAATCTGATTCAATGTTTTGAAAAATATTAAATTGAAGTATTTGATTCTTTCACCCTTCTTCAATTGAATTTGAGTGAATTGTGTGAGAAAGGTATGGTATGAAAATGAGGGTGCATACATAGTAAACAAATATGGTCCATATCATTGAATGATGAAATTGATTGAGCAAGAAGAGAGAGGTACCACTCATAGGCTTGTCCTGTCAAATACTACAGGAACACTCTAACCATGACATCATCGTGTTCTATCAAATGGATGTCACAAACTGCCAATAATTGATATAGATATCTATTTGGATCTATGCTTCCATCTCCTGAGAAGATTGGTAGAAATCCTTGTGAAAGGGTCGACAACTGATGTTGTTCCCCTTGCAGAATAAAATGGCTTGACCTAGCCCTTCTTCTTGGGACTCTTTGTCTTTCTTCTTGATTCTTAAGAACTTTGTTTCTTTCTTCTATGTCTCCCATTGTTAGAGTTATTCATGTTTATGTTCTGTAGGTTTCGCCAACTTATGGAGGTTGATGTTGTTTACTCTTTCTTCTTGTTATTGGTTCTTTATATGATTCTAGCTTCTTCTTTAATTTTGATCCCTTCTTTGTCTTCTCGCAATTTCTCTTTCTTCCTCGTGGGCGAGGGTTTCCCATGTTCTTTCGATCTCTTCTCAGCTTCTTGTTGTGGATAATACCAAATCGTAAAACTGATGAAGAACACTTGTTTGATTTCCTAATCCAAATTGTAGTTGGGGTTGATTAGGTTCAGGATGAGTCATAAAAATTATGGTATGTGAAACCAACCTTTTATTCTCTCCAATATGGTCTCCAAAAATGTTGATGTTAAGATTTGTTAAGGTCCAAACAACAACCTCATGAGGATAAAATATCCCCCTGCATTTTTATAGAGGTGGTACTCCTCTGTTTTTTCTTAAAAGATAAATCTTGAATATCTTAAGATCAAAATATCAAAATGGGAGAATACTAAATAGAAAACTCCAATATTTATCGCTCAATGAAAATGTAAAATATTATTCATTGAAAATTAATATATATATTCACAAAATAATTTCTGAGAAGAGGACCATGAATCTTCAAAAATTAAAATACAACATATGCATAAATATTGTACATAAATAAATAACAATTACAGGAAAAATAATATGATTCTCACATCCATCACAGTATCATAATTTTGATCACATTCATGGGAAAGAAAGATAAAGACCCACAATTGAGAGAACTTTAAAAGATTTTTTTCATTCAAAATAGGAAATAATATGATAGTAAAAATTTAAATATCTTATGCTCAAAAACTCAGAGTTCAAGATATCATTAAAGTTTAACCCAAAAATAGTTCTTTGGGATTTTAAAAAACAACAGTAGTCTTTAATAGTCTAAAAATAAAAATGCATTCATCCAAAATGGATTTGGATTGGGCTCCCATGGACCATAAAATGAAAGTGGAACAAGGTTAAATTGTGATGTATTTATCTAATTCTTTATCTAGTGGTCGGTGTTCCTTTTGTATTCTCTTGTGTTGCAATTACATGACCGGTACCAACTACCTATGTTTGATTTTCTTCAATTATTTTTATTAAATCTTTCTTTAATCAATTTTCAATGTAATCCCTCATAGGCACGATGATTATCTCTTTCCCGATTTTAATGTCGAATATTGTGCTTTCAAGATCTCTAAATTGAATTGAAATTTGGTGTAACGTGTATCCAATATCTTCATTTTTATTCACATAACTAACTAGCCAAATTTCGACTTCTTGCTCTGTGTACTCGGTCAAATTGCTAAATTTCTCTGCTGACACGACCTTCAATATCTCCAGATGTTCTTCAAATTGTTCTCTTGTCATAACGATAGAATTTAAAATTAATTTTGGGTCTTTAAATTCTCTTGTGGTTCCTGCCAAGTCTAACTCAATCAATTTTAAATATAATCCCCTTTTTCTACACTTAAGGTGTCACAGTCAACCAATATTTCCTTTAAAGTCTTTATTCTATTGATTCAACATGATTTTAATTGTTTTATACGATTGTGGGATGGTAAAAATTCTTCCTTTCTTTTTAATTCATTCATGTCTGAAACTTTTAAAATAAACGTAATAACAATCCCTTTATAAAAACCTTTATCATTCTCAAGATTGACGTGGAGCCATTGTCTCAGATTTGTAAGTTTGGATCCCAAAGAAACAAATTTATTCACCAATTCCCATGCCTCAAGAATGAGAGACATTATTTTTTTTATGGTCTCCCCAATGTATCTTCTGACAAAACCGAGAAGCCTTGATGTCCCTCTTAATTTTGAACTTGAATCTGGTGTTCCATCAAAGTTCCTCCAAGGTTGAATAGTAGCAATCGAGCTAGCGAATATGGGTGATGACATCAAGGTATTCTCAAGTTATTTAATTATTTATTTTAAATTGAAATTTTCATTATCCATCTCATCAACTGACATTTTAAGAGCTTCCCCTGTAACTTCATGGATACGTGCAATTCTAGAAGGTGGCACCCCATTTGAGATCTAACTCTGAGTTATATTTTTCTTGTACCTTTTTATTTTTTGAATTAATTCTTTCAAACATTAATTTCTTGGCACTTCTATCAAACATAGCATTGTGTACAGTCAAATATTCTTCTTCAAAGAATATTGGTTCTTGTGTCTCCAATTCGGTTGCAACCTCTCAGCTTTGTTTAAGTCTTTGTTCTTCATCATGAAATTATATATCTTCAATATTGGCATCCAAATCCATTTCTTCAAGAAAAACTTCATATTCAAGTGTGAACTCCTCTATTCCTTGTTGATTGGTTTGCCTTTTTCTTTTACTTTTTACAGGAAGTTTGTGAGGTCATTCCAAATTTCCCTTAGGAGGTATTTGATCTCCTCCATCATCAAAATCATTGATTGAATAATTATTTTGTTCTTGTGTCAGTACTTGAGAATTTCATTTTTGTGATCACTTCTTTGAGATACATTAGGAGAATGAGTACTCCTTTCATTAACAACTCTTCCCCTTTGTTTATGTTGGTCTATAGTGTTGATGGAAATCTCAATGTCGTCTAGTTTCTTTTCAACAAACATTGCTTGAGGGTCCTATTTGTCTCCTTCCTCCACTCCAAATAAAAATGAATTAGCAAGTGAAACACTAAAATTGACAGATGTCATATGATCCATAAACAAGTGGTTGGTGTCAAACCCTTTGATTTTTTCTGCAGATTTTAAATTATACTAATCAAAATGCACTGCAAATTCATCAATATTTGAAATACTTCTCAACAAATTTTCCCCAATTCTCCGAGGTAAATGAATGAATTGCTTATTTCTATTTTCATGAAAGAAGTGAAGCCAAGATCTATATTTTTTGGAAATATCCACAACAAATATCTTGTCAGATACATAATACGGGAGTTCATGGGTTTTTCTCGAGAACAATAAACTCTGATAACACTATAATGTTTCATGGCTTCAATTATTCCCTTTTTGTCTAGGAAAGTCACTACTTCTAAAGATAGTCTTGATGTTTTCAGCCCAAAGATAAGTTTCTCGTAGGAAAAAAATATGTGTTATGAACTTAATAAAAATGATATGTAGCCTTATGTTTCCATAAGGCTGGGTACCACATATGTATTGGGTCAATTTTACAATTAACTCATCTTCCCAAATTCAAACCCTTGAAAACATGACAGTAGGTGATAACGAAGATTAAGTATGAAGATATGTAAAAAAAAAATGTTCTTTTTTAAATTTGATAATTGAAAATATATTTTTGTAGAAATAATCTTTTCCTAGTCAAAAATTGAGTTTTCATGAACTATAAAATGTACAAATGTACAAATCTAGTCAGGGAATGGTAGTTGTAGTTTTTTGACCGACTACTTTGGCGAAAATCCATGTTATTTCTCGATAATTTGTTTTTAACAAACTGACCTTAATGTTGGATAAGTCCCCTGACATCATTGTTGGATCCTCAAGATATTCCTGTAGTAGCTCCAGTATATTATTTCTTTCCTTCGGGAAACTCTTGGCCTCATCTCCTTTGAATGTAGTTGTTGGCTCTGGAAGTTTCAACATTCTATTAAATATTGATGGTGCTAGATAAATGGGATATTTTCCTTGAAGTTGAATTATCCTCTGATATTTATCGTATTTATCTATGCACCAGGAAACTATTTCTTTGGAGTCGAAAAATTCTAGTACACAACCTACTAAGACAATCACTGATGTCCATGATTTGTTCACATTCATTTCCTTCAATCGTAACAATGAATAATACCAGTATGATATTGACCACTGGAATCTTTGATCCTCCCGCCCAAACAAGTTTAGAGTATCCCCACAGAAATGTTCTCTTTTTCTTGTTGTCATACTTGATGAAGTTGGTGGACTATTGTACAGTCACTTTAGAACGTTAATTTCAAGGTAATCCCTTTTACCTAACTTGAAGCGATTCTTTCGAAAGAAATATTGATGTGAATTAAATTTGAATCAATGGAGAATTTCCTCAAGAAGTATGCCATTAATAACGACCTTTTAATATTTTAATCACTTTTTATTTTTCGTAAGATTAGCATTAAATGTACTTTGGGGAAAGTGATAATATGAGACATGTATTACCGCAGAGTAATGAAGGATAGAATGTGTGTCAAGAGATGTTAGAATGAAAGGAAAACTTGTGGGTACGTAAACCTACAGTGAATCAAGAAATGACTAAGTATGAGACTTGGTTGGATGTGAGGGGAAAATAGTTTTGAAGAGATATGACCCATGAACCCACAGTGAAATCGAAAATCGACTAAGTATTTAGATATTGAGAGAGAGAAAGAGAGACTTGAGAAAATCACTATAACATAAATCGGCTGATCGAACCTGTCGTGGTGAAAACAAAGTGAATCAAGTGAGTGGCTCATACCCACGATAAACATTTGAAAAATATTCCAAGTATCGTGCAAGATGAGGATCGTGGAACATGGTGGTGCATTTTGGTAACAATGGAGCTTCAGACTTGAATGTGAAGAAGCAAAAAACTTGCGAGAAACACAAAAAGAGACTAAGTATCGGTGCAAAATGGATACGACAGAACACAATGATGCATTTTGGAGGTGGTGTAAATTTGTACAATGACTCATGAACCTGTGAAAAAAAGAAAATTTTCTAAGTGTTGAAATGTATAAGAGAAAGAATTTTTGAAAGACATAACACATATAAGGGTCAACAGTACCCAGGTAGAGGAGTAGTTCCTGAGAAACCATTCAAAGTGTAAGTATATTTGAATGAGATGGTATGGGTTTTACTTCATGGTTATGGTGTCATTAACATGCAAGGCCCCATGTGGGTTCATCTCCATTAGTGCCTTTGTAGAGGGAGTGCTTGGTTCTTGAGTTACCCTTTCCTCGACAATGTGTGTATTCTAAACCTCTTTTTTCCTTTTAATATTATTTTATTGCTTAACAAGTCCCCTTTTTAGTTTCATGTGTTTATTTTTTTACTTGGATTAAGTCCTTTAAATTTTATATGCATTTAGTGTATTAGGACTAGGGGTGATTGCATCATATCAAGGAGGTAGAGATAAATCTAACTTTGGATTTTGATTTGTCATTTTTCATATCATTCTTTCTTCTTTCTTTTATAGCATGTTTTTTTATTCCTTTTATTAGTTGCATCAACCTTGACATTCTATCCCTTCTTCTCATGGGAGGGTGAAGGCACAAACCTTTTTTATGTACATGTAACAACCATTTCCAAAAGATAGGACAATGGAAGGAAAATAGATGGTATCTTTTAAGTATGGAAGGGAGTGGTATGTTACCCTTATCAAGGCCTCCCAATAGTACCTATGTTCCCCAAGAGTGACAACATTACACTAGGACACATATGATGGCCACCAAGGTGAAACAAGGGGAAAAAACATAACTTCCAAGAAACCATGATCAATTATTTAACTTCAACCCATGATCCTCACCTAAATTCATAATGTATTAAATGTAACACTTTATATGAAACAATGATGAGTGTACCTCATGTGTGTTGGACCACCATCATCGAATGAACCATGCTAATCACGTGAAATGAAATGGTCTGTGATGAGGGGGGAGGCATCTAAGGGGATACTATCTGTGGAGAATGTTGATAATTATCTCTGGTACCACTGTCTTCAATGTGTAACATGAGAAATGATCTCCTCTAGTTATCCCTAAGTGAGAGGGGGTAATAGGTCCCAGAGATAAAATTCAAAACAAGAAAATTAGGAGATTATCCAACCACAATGTTGAAGACCCATTAAAGATTTGTTGCAGCCCTTATGTGTAGACTTTATGGGAAGCATATGCCTCAACCTTCAAATAATCATGAGTTCCTTATGCTACATACAATCACAAAAACTATTCACGTATTCAACTGGGATGATATCCTCTCTACCACCCTAGAGGAGACCATATCAGTAGCAAACTGCACATTGCCAAGGAAACATCCACATTTTCACATGTCTTCCTACATGTTGAATATCGTCTACTTAGTACATGCCTATACATGTATGGGTTGGAGTTGGAAACTGAGTGACCCCCCTATTCATGTCTACTGCCAAGACTTGTGGGAGAATAAATACCATGTTCACTATCATAATATCCATGAACATTTTTCAATTCCTTTTTTCTAGTTATTGTTTTGTACCCTAACACCATGTATGTCAGAGAAGGAAATGCAGGTTGTTGATAAAATTAGAGATTAGTATGTACTTTATCATGTGACCTACATCAGGGTCTATGGATTTACCAAATCTCCTCACCTATTTCCAAAGTTTTTTCTTGACAAATTGGTCATGTAGGAAGTAGCGTACCACACCCTTGTGCATAGACTTGGACTAGCCCTCTCTAGGGACAATAAATTGCTATGGTGACCATTGCCTTTCTGTGTGGTATCCTATAGTTTCAAGGATGGAAAGGAGTCAAGTCATAGCCTAAGGCATATATCCTAACAACATTACATTTCGGGGAGGAAATATTCCACAGACACGATCCCCTAAAAGTTGTCAATGAACACTGTGATCTTTGCAAGTATAAATGGATCTATGAATTTGAATCATGGAGGGATGAAGAAATATAAAAAAGGGACAATATCTATGATGAATTCATTTATAGGATGAGAAGCAACTCAAGGAAAAATACAAGATGAGACATCAGATGATCAAACACACACACAAGATCTCAAGAGACAAGATGATGACAGAAGAACTTTTGAATTGATTCATCCCCTTGATATAAAAGTGACAGAATAATTCTTGGATTGTGACCTTGGAATCCAAAAAGCAAAGAAATGGTAAGTTGGTCGAAGCATGGTGTTCCACTGTAGGGTGTGTGTAGGGGAAATATGAGCACGGGTCGAGCCTAGCATCACTTCGAAGGAACAATGGTGTAACAAGAGAGTTAAGAGGACCTTGTTGGGTGGGATAGTTGATCATTGGAGACTCACTGACTGGATAGGCACTTACCATATTGAAGACAAAGAATAAAGAGTAACAGGTCATTGATTATTTGCACACTTGCTAGGGACGAGCAAGGATTTGAGTGTGGAGGAGATGTTGGGAGGCCTCTTAGGCCCTTTTAATAGTCATCATATATTAAACATTAGATATTAATTAAATATATTAAGATATATGTAGTAAAGGGTAAATATATAAGAGAACTTAACGAATGATTAGTTGGAGTGGGTGCAACCACTCCAACCATCCATACAATGTATAAATACTCTTGAAGAATGAATATGAAAG
>JZKD02S0457637.1:0-17445 GCA_000966675.3 Picea glauca | reverse complement strand
AGGTCATTCTGACATTAAATATCATGTAGAGAGAGTGGAGACATGATGGAGCTAGCATAAGTGAGTCTACACTTGGGCTAGAAAGATTGGTGATCTCAGTAAAGGAAAAGTCTGCAAGGTGGCGAATCTAGCCTTGAAGAGAGGAGAAAAAAAGGTCGCACGTGTGGAGTGAATTTTTCATACCATAGGTGGTTTTCAGGAGGACGAAGCACATATATACACGGGTTGCAGAAGGATAAATCATGTATAGGGTATACGCGATTAGCAGTGGATCAAACAATGTATGGCCGAGGGTTTGTAGAAGATGAATCGTGTATCTATTTTTCTGGGCAGGTACAGATCCGTATAGGCTGACAAGTTACGTCAGCAAGCCGTACAAGGGTTCTATAGCAGATTCATGTGTAGAGAAGATTCCCAGGGATATTGTTGAGGTTTGGCTTTCTAATTTGTATGATTGTTGGAGAACAAGGTTGTTCTCAGTTTTGGTGACTTTGGAGGACATGGTTGTCCTTAGATTTTGGTGACATTGTATTGGCTGGGAGGGCTGGTTTTTCCCTTAAGATTTATGATGATAATAAGATTAAAGAACTGAAATTGTGTCTCATGTATATTGATGATTCATCTATGATCTTTGTGTTTCCACTGCATATGTTTTCAATCAATAATTTCAATGTAAATTTGTTTAGTGATAACAACTAGTGTTTTATTGTTAGATCACTTGGAAGCGATTAATAAGCTAATTTTGAATTATTTTAGGCATATTCTTGTTGGATTGCCTCAAAACATGAGACTCCCCAAAGCCATTTCCTACATATATTTCCCTTTTGTTCAACCAAACACTTAACACAGCCCAAGAAAATAAACACCAAACAATTGTACATTAAGGGAACTACATTTCCATCTCTAAGGGCACAATCCTCAAAATATAACAGATCAAAAGATAACTTATAATCTACATATTTGTTCCAGCCACAAATTTACCCCATTAACTTGTATTTTCTCGTCAAATCACTCAATAAAATCTACTCACATTTATGTTAATCAACATGCATAACCACCACTAGAAACTAATCAATCACCATCAAAACATAAGCTAAAAATCAGATATGCAAGTACACAAAGTTTGGAGAACAATGTATGATGAGATTGGATAGCAAGGAAGGTCTTCACCATGCATGGTGTCTTAGCATGGAGGAGCACAATGAAACTTAGCCAGTTGATGGGTTAATATTTTTCCTAAAATTGTACTTAGGAAAAAGTACATTCAATGGGTTATATTTTAATGTTGACTTAATAAGCACTTTTTATAAAGTTAAAGTGAGAAATAATTTAAGTTGTGGTCTTTTAATCTTGACCATTGATCTCATAAGGTGTGTCAGAATCAATATTGATTCTTGGCCCTCCATCCTTTTGGATATAGGGTTTCTCACTTGCTCATTGAGTAAAATGGAGATCAACTTCGAAAGGGGTGCATTATGAACAAGAGAGGGACGATTTTCTAAAAATAGACGGAGAAGAATTGTTTGAGGGTTTGGAGAGAGAGTTTGCAAGGAGACAAAGGAGGACCCTTCACTGAGATTGGCACACATCTTCAGCATTGCAGAGGTCATTTCCTACAAATCTAAGAGCCATTGTAATAGGTGATGCAGTACCCACGCAAGTAGTCATACAGTTATGCAAAGACTCAAGCAGAGGCATCTTCTGGCACGATTTGGTTCAAGAGGATTTGTAGAAAGGTTGTACATTTGTTGAGGAGGTGATACGTTGAGGTTTTCCTTGGTATTTTGGTTGGGCCAATTTTATTGTAAGAGATATCTATATTTTCCTACTCAATAATAATAAAATCCAAATTTGTTGCACTGGTTTTCCCTCCAGGGTTTTTCCAGGGACGAATTGTCCAAAAAGTACTTGTGTACATGTGATGTGATTGTTGTTATATTTTACTGTTAAGTTCTTGGTTATTATTTTATGTTGTGTATTATTTATTTGTGGAATAAAACCTGGTATAATCAGTTAAAAGTAAAATTAAATGGTTTAGAGAACTGGGTTTGAAGAAATTTCACATGATATCAGAGCGGGACTATTAAAGAAGCAGTATCACATGTGGATTTGTTGAAGCATGAGGAACTAAGGCACGGATCAAGGAATCCATACAGATTTGCAGTGTTGGGGTTTTTGCGCTGGGGCAAGGCAACGTAAGGGTTTAAGCCATGAGGATTTGAACAAGAACACTTCTTCAAAAATGGCCATGAGTATGAGGGTTGATGAAAGGATTCAAGGGGCCCAGAATTACCCTGCCTGGAACATACACCAATGACTGCAATTGCTCCTATAGATGCAGCTCAACTAGCCATCTGGAAGAAGGGTGAGGCAAAAGAAAAGAGTTTGATTCTGGATGGGATAAAGGATCATGTGGTCCCACATGTTTCAATAAAGACTACCGCAAAAGACATGTGGAAGGCCCTAAGTGACCTATACCAAAAAAAAAATGAAAATAGGGTGATGTCTCTACGCAAGCAGTTTCTCGGGACCAAGATGGCCAAAGGTGAGGGTGTGATTCCTTATCTTACTAGAATAACTCAGAATCAGAGATAAACTTGCAGCAGTTGGTGAAAAGAATGATGACTATGAGTTGGTGCATATTGCATTGGATAGTTTTTTGAAGTCATGGGATGTCTTTGTCCGTGAAGTAGTAGCTCGGGAGAAGTTATCTAAATGGAAATGCCTATGGGATGATTTTGTGCAGGAGGAGATTAGACTTGGTCAATCAGGATCTTCATCTTCACCACATATTGTGGATGAAGAAGGCTTGGCTCTTGCGAGTAAAGGCAAGGGCAAGAAGAAGAAAGGTAGAAAGAATAACATTGAATTTTCTAAAGTTAAATGTTTTTAGTGTCACAAGATGGGACACTTTGCCTCACGGTGTCCAGAGAAGAAGAAGAAGAACCAATCGCAGATGGCAGTTTCTATAGTAGTGGATGAGTTTGCCAAAAGCTTCGAGGAGGATTTTTGCATCATAGCATGTATGTCTAACGCAGTAGTCTCAGAAATGTGGTTTGTTGACAACAGAGCATCTTGTCATATGACAAGGAGCAAGGATTTTTTCACCAGGCTATGGGAGGGAGGCATGAATCTGGTCATAGAGCTTGGAGATGAAAAGCACTACAAGTCACAAGGGGTTGGCACAGTTTTGTTTCAGAATGAGTTAGGTAAACTACTCCAGTTTGCTGACGTACTATATGTTCTAGGGTTGACTAAGAACCTCATCTCGATCTCTACTCTAGAGGATAAAGGGTATGAGGTCAGTTTCCGTAAAGGAAGGGTGTTCGTCAGGCCAGTAGGGTCAAGCGAGAAGATGAACAAGATGATTGGGATTCGAGAAGAGAAGGTATATAAGCTACAGTTTCATTTAGGGAGAGCATTGGTCAGTACAACCACATACATGGGTGATTTGTGGCACAGAAGGATGGCGCACTTACACTTTGGTGCACTGGGGCACTTGAGACAGGTAGTCACTAGATTGCATAAAATATATTCCATACCTCTTAATATTGCTTCCATTATATCCTTTCTTCTTCCACCCAATCAGATTGTAGAATAGATATAACACATGGTGAACCCTTTGTTTCTTCTTCTTTCCTTGAAAGTGCATCTACCACAATACTATGTTTTCCTTTTTTGTATATAATTTCAAAGTCATAACCTAGCATCTTTGTAACCCATTTTTGTTGTTATTTTGAATATAATTGTTTCTCCAAGAAGTACTTCAAATTATCATGATTTGTTTTTACCTTGAAGTGTCTTCCTACTAGGTAAGGGCACCATTTCTTAATTGGATGTAGTATGGCCAACATTTATTTTTAGTAAATGGATTTCAGTAAGTTTTTACCTTTAAGTTGGTTTCTTTCAAAGACAAGGGCCCTTCCTTATTGCATTAAAATTGCACCAATGTCATATCCAAAGGCATCACTCTCCACAATAAATGCTTTTGTGAATTCAAGTGTGGCGAGGACAGGATTTGTACACATAGACTCCTTAAGTTTTCAAATGCCTTGGTTGATTCTTGAGTCCAAGAAAATGCTTCCTTATTTAATAATGGTGTTATAGTTGATTCTACTTGACCATATTTTTTGACAAACTTGCAATAATAACCTATCAATCCTAAGATTCCTCTAAGTTTTTTCAAGGTTTTGGGAATTGGCCATTCCCTCATAGCTTTGATTTTGTTAGAGTCCACTTTTACACCTTCATGAGATACATACAATATGACCCAAATATTCCACTTCTTGAACCCCAAAGGCAAACTTGGAAGGCTTTGCATAAATTTGTTTCTCTTTCAATAGTTGTAATACTATGTCAACATGTTGTACATGGTCTTCCCAAGATTTGTTGTATATTATTATGTCATCAAAAAATACTAACACAGAGTTTATAAGGAAGGGTTTGAAAACAGAATTCATCAAGATTTGAAATGTTGAAGGTGCATTAGTAAGTCGAAATGCCATAAACAAAAAATCATAATGACCTTCGTGTGTTCTAAAGGTTGTTTTGGGAATGTCTTCCTTCCTCATTCTGATTTGATGATATCATGAATGAAGTTCCAACTTAGTAAAGAAAATTGCTCCATGTAACTCATCTAATAAATCATCAATGAAAAGAATAGGAAACTTATCTTTGATATTCATTTTGTTGAGTTGTCTATAGTATAGACACACACGCCATGGACATCCTTTTTCGTAACCATCACTACTGTTGAAGAGAGATAACTTTGGCTAGGTTGAATGATGTCGACCTTTAACATTTCTTGGATCATATGTTGAATCTCACTCTTCTGTGCATATGGATACCTGTAAGGCCTAATGCTAGGTGGTATACTTTCTGGTTGAAAATGAATAGCATGGTCATCATCTCAAGTAGGTGAAAGACCCTTAGGAATCTCTCCAAACACCTTGGAAGGATCGTTGATAACTATTTGGAGATCCATTGGAGTAGAGGATATAGATGTTTGAACATCTAGTGAGCACAATTGTGCAATTATACCATGGTGTCATGTTTTTAGTAATTTTTCATACTATTAGAGCTTATCATCTTAGAGGGTTTCCCATGGATAACTCGAAGCTCAGTTTCCTTTCCTTCTGAGGAAAATATCATGAAAATATATTGAAAATTAAGGTCCACAATTCCCTATGATTACAACCATTGGACCCCTAATACAACATCAACACTACCCATTTAGTAAAGAAAATTACTCCATGCAATTCATCTAATAACTCATGAATGACAAGAATAGGAAACTTATCTTTGATAGTCATTTTGTTGAGTTGTATATAATCTAGACACATACGCCATGAACATCCTTTTTCATAACCATCACTATTGTTGAAGAGAAATAACTTTGGCTAGGATGAATGATGTCAACCTTTAACATTTCTTGGATCGTATGTTGAATCTCACTCTTCTATGCATATGGATACATGTAAGGCCTAATGCTAGGGGGTGTACTTTCTGGTTGCAAATGAATAACATGGTCATGATCTTGAGTAGGTGGAATACCCTTAGGCATATCTCCAAACACCTTGGAAGGATCGTTGATAACTATTTGGAGATCCATTGGAGCAGAGGATATAAATGTTTGAACATCTAGTGAGCACAATTGTGCAATTACACCATGGTGTACCTTTTTGAGTAATGTTTCATACTATTGGAGCTTATCACCTTAAAGGGTTTCCCATGGATAAATCAAAGCTCATTTTCCTTTCCTTCTGAGGAAAATCTCATGAAAATATCTTGAAAATTAAGAGCCACAAATCCCAATGATTGCAACCATTGGACCCCTAGTAAAAAAAATTGCTCCATGCAATTCATCTACTAACTCATCAATGACAAGAATAGGAAACTTATCTTTGATAGTCATTTTGTTAAGTTTTCTATAATCTAGACACATACTCCATGAACATCCTTTTTTGTAACCATCACTACTCTTGAAGAGAAAGAACTTTGGCTAGGTTGGATCATATGTTGAATCTCACTCTTCTATGCGTATGGATACCTATAAGGCCTAATTCTAGGTGGTATACTTTTTGGTTGCAAATGAATAGCATGGTCATGATCTCGAGTAGGTTGAATACCCTTAGGTATATCTCCAAACACCTTGGAAGGATCGTTGATAACTATTTGGAGATACATTGGAGCAGAGGATATATATGTTTGAACATCTAGTGAGCACAATTGTGTAATTACACCATGGTGTCCCTTTTTGAGTATTTTTTCATACTATTAGAGCTTATCACCTTAGAGGGTTTCCCATGGATAACTAGAAGCTCAATTTCCTTTCCTTCTTAGGAAAATCTCATGAAAATATCTTGAAAATTAAGGGCCACAATTCCCAATGATCTCAACCATTGGACCCCTAGTAAAAATTATTGTTCCATGCAATTCATCTAATAACTCATCAATGAAAATAATAGGAAACTTATCTTTGATAGTCATTTTGTTGAGTTGTATATAATCTAGACACATGTTTCATGAAAATCCTTTTTCGTAATTGTCACTACTATTGAAGAGAAATAACTTTGGCTAGGTTGAATGACGTCTACCCTTAACATTTCTTGGATCATACGTTGAATCTCACTCTTTTGTGCATATGGATACTTGTAAGGCCTAATGCTAGGTGGTATACTTTCTGGTTGCAAATGAATAACATGGTCATGATCTCGAGTAGGTGGAATACCCTTAGGAATCTCTCCAAACACCTTGGAAGGATTGTGATAACTATTTGGAAATCCATTGGAGCAGAGGATATAGATGTTTGAACATCTAGTGAGCATAATTGTGAAATTACACCATGGTGTCCCTTTTTGAGTAATTTTTCATACTATTAGATCTTATCACCTTGATGGGTTTCCCATGGATAAATCGAAGCTCGATTTCCCTTCCTTTTGAGGAAAATCTCGTGAAAATATCTTGAAAATTAAGGGCTACAATTCCCAATGATTGCAACCATTGGACCCCTAGTAAAGAAAATTGCTCCATGCAATTCATATAATAACTCATCAATGACAAGAATAGGAAACTTATCTTTGATAGTTAATTTGTTGAGTTGTCTATAATCTAGACACATACGCCATGAGCATCCTTTTTTCATAACCATCACTACTATTGAAGAGAGAGAACTTTGGCTAGGTTGAATGATGTCGACCTCTAACATTTCTTGGATCATATGTTGAATCTCACTCTTCTATGCATATGGATACATGTAAGGCCTAATGTTAGGTGGTATACTTTCTAGTTGCAAATGAATAGCATGGTCATGATCTCAAGTAGGTGGAAGACCCTTAGGCATCTCTCCAAACATCTTGGAAGGATCATTGATAACTATTTGGAGATCCATTGGAGCAGAGGATATAGATGTTTGAAAATCCAGTGAGCACAATTGTGCAATTACACCATGGTGTCCCTTTTTGAGTAATTTTTCATACTATTAGAGATTATCACCTTAGAGGGTTTCCCATGGATAACTCAAAGCTTAGTTTCCTTTCCTTCTGAGGAAAATCTCATGAAAATATCTTGAAAATTAAGGGCCACAATTCCCGATGATTGGAACCATTGGACCCCTAATACAACATCAACACTACCCATTTGGATGGAAATGATGGGACTATCCACTAAATACTCCCCCATATTGAGATTAATACTATGGAACTTCCCTAAACAATTTATGGTAACTCCATCTGCAATCATTACTTAAAACTCTTGTGCTCGAAATACAAAGAAATTGAGACTTTTTTCTAATTTGTAATAAAAGATGTTATGGGCACTACTAGAATCAATCAACATTGTTACGTTTTCCTTTTTGATGTATCCTTCTACATTGAGCGTTTGTGAAGTACCTATGTCATCCAATGCATGACAAGATATCGTTGGAGTAGTCTCTTCTATATCTAGGTCTTGTGATGGTTCCAATTCTTGATATTTTTCCACTTCATAATCTATGTAGAATAATTTATTGTCACCACATTTATGCCCCTTACTGTACTTGTTCTCAGAATTGAAACATAGTCCCTTTTCTCTTCCTTCATCCATTTGTTGAGGTTTCAACCTTGTCAATTGAGTGAGGTTAGGAGAGGGAACATTTTCCTGTCTATAGTTGTTAGTGGCCACCCTTCTAGTAGTTGTATTTTTTTTCCACTTTCTTTGCCATCTTGAAAGCTTGTTATAGGGATTTAGGTTCAAAGAGAAACATCTCATGTTGATTTTTCTCTTTTAAAGCTCCCATAAAGAGATATAACAAATTATCCTCTGGAATGTTCTTTTCCCTGAGAGTGATCTTTTGGAATTGTTGAATGTGATCTGTAGTTTGAACTTTTTGCCAAAGATTTATCAATTGGATAAATAATGTATTACTCTTAATATACCCATAATGTGATATCAATTCATTTGTAAAAATGGACCAAGAGATAATAGAATCTTTTTTTTCTTTCATGAAGCCATTGATACGAAACAAATTGATAATTTTCTAAATACAAGGATGCAAAAGTTACCTTTTGTAAGTTTGACACTTGGTGTAGACCAAAGAATTGCTCCATATGAAATATCCATGTTATAGGATATTTACCATTAAACTTCCTCATATTGATCTTCAGAATGAGGTAGTTCCTTGGAAACACATCAAAACCTCGATGATATGGATCTTGGAATGATGAATGATTATGAGATTCATTATTTGTGCTCTCCAATTATGATAAAATACTCCCAAATGTGATTGATTCTCAACACTGTAATTCTCCTTATTTTCATGATTTCCTTGGATCTCCATATCCCTTTTAGGGATCCTCTATAAGGGAATGGTTTCTATGGACTTCATGGATTTTTGTATTACTTCCTTATTTTCATCCATCTTATTTTCCATCTCTTGAATTTTTCTTTGTGTGTTTACTACCCCATCACTTTTTATTTACCCGACACTCAAATCATTAAGTTGGTCCTCCAATTTCCATAGCTCGTTATGTATCTCCTCATTTTCTTCATGAGTTATAGATGATATTTTTGGAGGTTTAATTGGTGTTGAATTTTTTTTTAATCCATGTGGAATAAACGTAATAATTCTCCTCTATTTTCTCTTTATCACACATTTTGAATCACCAAAAACAGATCTTCCAATAAAAAGTTATGCCAATTGTAAGTTACATACCTTTAAACCCTAAATTTTGGAGATTGTTTGGATGGTTGACCTTTGTCCTGATATATCTGTGAAATTTGAATCCTTGTGAGTCTAACATTTTGTCCTGTAGTATTATAATATAACTTCCTAACCTTTTGAAAATTTCACAGTGTGAACCTTCACTGATAAAAAGTTATAGCAAAATTACCAAAATGATTTATGTAAGACTAATTTCAAGATTAGTAAACAAACTCAACTTCCACAAGATATATCTCATAAATTTATTGATTCAAAATCTGAAAATTTTTCCACATGAAAATTTTTATGTCTTCTCATGATTCTTAAAATTTCAGAGTCTTAAACTTCACTAAAAAAAAATTATAGCAAAAATAAAAAGATGACTCATTTGAGACTAATTTCAGGACTAGTCACTAACCCTAACTTCCATAGAAGATATCTTTGAAGATATAATGACCTAGAACCTAAAATTTGGACCAAATGTAACTTGTTATGTTTCCTCAATCTCCTAAAAATTTCGTTGTTTGAGTCATTCTATAAAAAAAAATTATAGAAAAAATTCCAAAATGTCTTTTTTGAAGGAGGAAACACTAGGATCATATGCTTTGCAACCAAATGTTATGAACCAACGCCTTGAGAATGATAGAAAGTCAATGAATAATAGTCCACTTCTAAGGGGAAACCTCCTTTTACAATATATTCAATGTAAAAGATGAAATAAGTTGATCCTAAGATTAGGTCTCCTTGGTATGTATATGTGTGTGTGTATAGGAGGCAAAGGGTACAATTATAATGAAAGGGTACAATGAAGGTTTCTAGCTGACTGATCCAAGAGGATATAAGGAATGCTCATAGAGGTCCAAGAGGATCCAAAATGCTCACAAAGGTCCCAAGGGATCCATAAATGCTCAAAATTCAACTATCTCAAATTGTCTCGAAAACAAAATGATTGAGTAGAGCTCGTCATCAGCTTTCCAACGACGCAAACAACGCCTCAAATGAAGTTCATATGCAAAAGTTATAAGCGGTGAAAGTTTGGGTCAAACAAGAAAAAGTCAAAGGTCAAAGGATGAAATCAACAGTGAAACTTGGCACATGTCTGTACAGAAAGTGATGTGGCAATTTAGTTGGCATCCAGTCAGCAGTTGAATTGGCAAGTCCATACTCCAAGTGGTCTAATTATGTGATGACACATGACATTGGATAGCCAATGAGAGACTACCACATAGTAGCCCATCATTGGCTAGTAATGGTTGGTTTTGTGTAAAATTATGGCATCCGGGGGAATAAAACCCATAACCTTCATAGCCTCCATACCTTAACAAAGCTCCCACAACCAACATACCACACATTGGGACTTAACTATATGATATGTTTAATTATATTTGAGTTAGTATAAGGTTTTGTATGGGGGAAGAAATGGGATGAGGGCTAGCCCCTATCCCCTGGTCATACACTACACCATATGACCCATACCAATCCACGAGGGGATTATCAAAGTTCACGCAGGGAGTTTAGTGTTCCAACGGATTTAATATATATCACACACACACACACACACACATATAGTTTCAACCATCATTTTAAAACGTTAACAAATATAACCAACGTATATACTTTGGAACGGAATAGAACCCAGAACCTCAGCCAAGTTAGTGGATGGTTCTAACCAATCTGACAAACTAACCACATATTCTCGAATACCGCCAAATATAGTAATGAATCTCCCAAGAAATTCGGGTACGGTTGGATAGGATCGAGCCTATTTAATGGGCACACAACCCAATGTTGTACACACATCCCTATGCATATATTTTGAGGTGTGTGGATCTCGAGACAAGGCACAGATCCTGATACTATACGGATGGTACATAAGTATATGCAAGTACAAGTTTAATTATTTGTTGTGTCGTAAAGCATGTCAAATGGTAGCTTGACGAAATTTCAAGTATTTTATATCGATTTTACATGATTTTTCACAAGGATCATGAATATGAGGTTTATTTTGTGATTTGAATTCATTTATAATAATAATAAAAAATGCTCAATTTGTCCTTAATGGGCATTTAATGCATTGTTTTGTGTGCCAAAGAGCGTGAAATTGAACTAGTTTGGAAATTGGTCGACTTTATAGTCAAAAGTTTTAGAATTTCACAAGTATTTCAATGGTATAGTTATTTTCTTGTTTTGAGTTATGGAATTTAAGATCATCCATTAAATCGGTATATGTGAGTCATTTTACATGTGATTTTTGATATTGAGATGGAGAAGGCGATTTTCATTGGATTGAATGGAACTTAAAGATGAAACAAAAGTATGTAATTTGAGTTATTTTATTTTCTGTTGTGTCATCTAACCATCATAAAGCAAGCTAATCTTCATTTTATGATTTTTTGGGTTCAAAGCACATCATTAGAATTCTGCAAACCACCCCAATACGATTGGTAAATTATTCCAGATCAAGTTAGATACTGCATGTATATATGTAAGGCAATAAGTGGTGTCTAAGGATTTTTGGATCATTGACCTACTAACATAACATTAGAAATGTAATAATTCAATATCTAGGGTTTAATAGGAGGTTTTATACTTAACATGGGGCTTTGTCTAGGGCTTAAAATTTTCACAAGGTGAGGAGCTCGGTTGAATTTGACCTTTTTGGATGAGCTCTTAAATATGACATTTATTTCATTCATTCTCCAAAAGAGAGAATTTGTATATTGGTCCATTGGGTAAATGAGAACTGGGTATTAAATATATTGAATGCTTGACCCGACAATGCAAAGACACCCATGTATGTGAAGCAAAGATATCTTTGTACTCTTCCACTAGATTGTATGCATGCTTTTGCTATGTAGAGATACCCCATGCAAAAAGCAATGCAAAGGCACCTCTGCAAGTGCAGCAAACATATATATGTACTCTTCCACTATTTTGTCTACCTGCTTTTGTTGTGTAGAGAGACCCCATGCAAATCCCATGGAATTTGGAATGATCTTCCATTCACTTTTTGACTGAATCATGAATCATGAAGACGAAAAATATTTCAGTCTAAGAGATTACATTCATGCATTTCTTCACTAAGATCAAAGTTATTGTGGTAGTTGGAACTACATATGGAATCTTGTAGAGTTGGCCTCCAAAAGTAACAACGACTCTATAGGGCCTAGACTTGTAAATAATGTGATGTTTCCACATATAGGGTTGTTTTAAGAGAACATTAAAAACTTCAAGTGGGTGAGCATCCCTGATCAGAATCTGGACCAGGGGTCAAAATTTAACCCAAAAATGAAAGTGTTCAGAATCACCTCAAAATGAACAGGTATGTATCCCTCGACATCATGAACCCAACGCACTTCGAACGGGGTCAGACGGACATCAGATGAGTGAGATATCACGATCTGTTCGATTTGCCAAATAGGGAAAAAAATTGCTCTGTACAATCCGTACAGTTGCTGACGTGGCAAGGTACGAATCAAATGTGGCAGGTGATGTAGCATGATGCTAAGTTGGAAAGCTACTGATTTGGCATTGACATGGCAGAGATTGATTGAATCATTTGAGGACATGTGGCAGTTTTTGGCCGATTGTACAGTGACACGTGCCCCAGACATGGGCTGCCATGTGGCACCCCATTTTTTGGTAATGGTGGTAAAAGGTTATTAGAGTCCGTGGGAATCAAACCCCGGGCCTCCCCCCAAGGTTCAATGCTTTGGCAATGTGGGCAACCACTAGCCCACATGGTGGTCCTTGTAATACAAAGGGTTTAAATATTATTTAAGTTTGACTATGTGGTATGTTGGGGCGCATCTGGGCTGAGGCTTAGCCCCAGCCCCCAGTTGCGGTGAGTTATCCCATGTAACCACACCTCAAAAACCAAATGCGCACGCCCAATGGTCATGCAACCTCCTTTGCATCCGCCGCCACTTGTCAAGTACTCATGCCATCTGGCATTTGGAGCCTTTTTTTCGCGTTTAGACTTGGCCACATGGTCCCATGCATCCAACACCTCCGCGAATTGGGGGCTAGATCCGCTAATGGTGCTACATTATGGCATAAATTGTGGAAACAGCATGTCTGTTGGGTTTAGGCACGAGAAACGCCCAGAAGCCAAGTTACTCATACACAGGTGTGAATTGGCGAACCAAAGACAGCAAGTTTGAAGGAGGAAAATGGCAGGAGGCCTATCTTCTTCAATTTTTGGCCAAATGAGGTGTCAAAAAAGTCCAGCTAGGGGTTTTTGGATGTTTTGAATCCATTGGCACTATTTTCAAATCCATTTGGAGACTTATTTTGCAGTTTTTTTTACCTTGAAGTTTCAGGAGCTCTAGGGAGCTTAGGGCCACCATTGATGGAGGCCATGCTCAGATGAGCCCAAGTCTATTTTCTGTGACTGAATAGTCATTTTTGAATCATTTTTATTCTCTGAACACATTGGGACAGGTTTCATAGGCTTTTGAGGAATTTTACAAGTTTTTTTTCCACAAGGAATCTCAGGTAAGCTCAAGGCCACATGTAGAAGAGGTCATGTCCGGATCAGCCATGGTCCGTTTTCAGAGTTCTATTAGTCATTTTTGGGGTTTTTATGTATTATGAACCCGATGGTACAGTCAGTAAATCCATTGGATTTGATCATCATATTGTAAAAGAATCTTTGACAAACTAATCCCAGAGAGCCTAGTCCATTGATGGAGGCTCAAGGAGATGTAGCCCAGTTGGGGTTGAACTCCTTTATGATCTTGTCTTTGTTGTGAGTTTGATGGTTTATTTTCTGCAAGTTATTTTTTTTGTTGTGTTTCTTTAAGCAACATATTTAACCTTACCAAGACCTCACACATAAACATTTAAAAGAAGCATAAAATTGACACATAAAACCTCTTGCACAACTAAGACATTGAGCAAGGTCCTAAAGTTTATTTTGATGGAGTAGAGGGTGCTTGCATAGCATAACAATTCAGCCCCCTATTTTCAGATCAATCCCATAGTACCTCATGTTTGAAGGGCATGAGATATAGGATAGAAATTATTATAATCTATGTAGATGTTGTGTGATTGGTTTAACCAACTGATGATGTAGGGTTGGGTGTGTGGATTTACCAACAACTTCAATATTTTGAAAAAAAAAATCTAAGATCGGGTTCTTATGGTTACCCTTGTCAACAATGAAACGTAGTGAATTTACCTTCACCCACATCTCTGAATGGAAGAGGCATTCACCTTCCTCAAGTTCCTCTGGCTCTTCTGGTTGGACCTTGATGGTTGCAATGGTAGCATTGGGTTCTACATTGATGTTCCACTCTCTTACTTGGCTCAAAACTAGAGTATGAGCCAAATTTCAACTCTAAGGATTTCATCTTAGATATTAATGACTGCTTCGAGTGAAATTCATTAGTGTTCTGCATCGGGATTTTGTGGAAGACACACCACTTTCCAATGTCACTATTCAATTTCCCATTACCCTTCTTTGCCTACAACCTGGAATAGTTGTCATAAGGTTGGTTATCCTTGATATGTCCTTTTCTCTATGAGTTAGGGCACCTTTACCATGTTTATACTATGACATGTTTTCAAACTGAAACTCCCACTTATTCTTTTACTTGACTTTGACAACATATCGATAAGTGACTCTCATTGAGGAAATCCATCTCTATTTGCATGTACATGTGTAGGCCATTGTCGTACTTTAGGACCAAGTGTCACTTAGAGTCTTTGATTCCCAGCTTTGAGTGCAAGGTATGGAAGATATTGATGTAACCCAACACCATCTAGTCTTGATTTTGGTGCAAGGTTTTCCATTCATGTACTAATCATCATAGTTCCAAATAGCGTAGAATTCCTCCTTAATGGCATAAACAAAAGCCACCCAAGTGGGTTTTGTCCTAAATGTTGTAGAATCATCTTTGGTATGTCTCTCCTAGTAATTGTCCCACCAATATTTGACATGGGAAAGGGACTTACAGAGTGCAAATATGATCTTGTCAATGTTAGAAAAGTTTTGAACAGAGTAGTAAGCCTTTAATAGATTTAACCATTTCTCTAAATCCCTTGCATCTATTTGGCCTTCAAATAAAGGGGTGTGAAATTTAATGTCTACCTTGAAGGGTGTTGCACCTTCAAAATGACTATTGAAGGTGTCTCTATCAGTGTTGTTAATAATTAAAGGACATAGGTAAAATTATCCATCATTTGGTTCCTTTATCACGCAAGGGCTTCCTTGAGCAACAACTTGATAATATATCTTGCTCCATCATCTATATTTTCTTCTGACATGAGAGGCTACTTGGGCCAATGAGAGTGATCTTCCCTAAGCTCAGATATTTCTAGACCCAATTCCCTATACCCGACCTCTTCAAGGAAATTCATGGATGAAAAACATAGCATATTTCTCTAATACCATTGTTTTGGGTTATATAGAGAAGGAAATAAAGGAAGAAACATAAATGGAAACACAGACACACATAGAGATTGAATAGAGCACAATAATATGATGAAACCCTATTTTTATTAATGAATGAAATAGGAAAAGACTACATAAATCAAAGAAATACAAACTAGCCAGCATGGTGGTAGTTTATCCATGAAGATAGATGTGTCAGTTATTCTCATTCACCTAAAAACATTAAAAGAGGCCAAAAAATAATTTTAACATAATGTGTGATGCCCTAAGATGAAAAAACCTTAAAGGTCCAAAACTCTAACCCAAGGAATTGATGTGGCAAAAAGGAATGTGGACCTCGAGGAGGCTAGTTGATACATCAACTTCTCAGGGACACAAATTTTTCATACAAACTCCATTTAAGGTGTTTGTTGGAACATTGCAAAGATGAACCCAACATCTATGTGTTTGGTAAGCCATGCTCTATGTCAACTGTAAAAAATGCAAGGGAAATGCCTGAAAAATGTGCCAAAAGTTTGGGACCTAGAAAGATATAGTAAAATTGTCAAGATATGGAACCATTTTGAGTTAGTGGAATAGGTGGGTGGCCACCAGTATCCACCTAGATTAGAAATGGGACTTCGACCTAAGACCAAAAAGAGGAAAATGCACCTAGAGCAATCCTCATTTTCTTCTAGGTCAAATTATGCATAGACTAGATTATTTTCTTATCTAAATCTAAATCCTTCTCACGAATTTCCAAATCCAATAATCCATTGTTCCCTCTATCTCCGACCACAAATCAATCTCTTATCCATGGTAAAATATGAATAGCTTTGGCCCATCCCTTTTAAAGTTAACCCCCTCTTAAAACAATGTCGATAAGTTTGGTATATCATCAAGACAACTTGGGACCTTCCAACCTTAAGATCCCCCTCTTACATCTAGGAAAGAAAGATTAAATAAAATAAATAGATTTGAGAATGGGCTAAAAATTCCTTTGTCTCCCTTCCTAATATCTGAGAAGAATGCCAAGTAAGGTTGGAAAACTTCCAATCTGCAATGGAGGATGCAATAATCATATAAGAAAAGATATACAAAGAGAAAGTTTGTATTGGTCTAATGTTGATATCCCAATGAGATGAAGAGGAATATTGGAGTTTGAAATCCCACAACGTTTGGCTCAACACCAAGGATAGAACACCAAATTGTTCCCCAAATAGGCTATATCTTAGAAAATATATAATCATGTGCCTAAAATTTCCTTACCCAATGGTGCCAAAGTATCCCAATGTGATAGATAGAGGTAGGCCATGATAACCAAATCAAATCATTACACTTTGGGAGCACACTGGCCACTTAATAAGCATGGGAAGAAATGTTGAATGTCAACCCCATGTAGTGTCAGAAAAATATAATGAAATTTTGATGGAGGCAATCATCAAAGTTGAGATAGAAAAATCCATTTAGATAATGGAACTAGATAAGTTTCTAGGCATGGTTGGGTTTACTACTCACTTCCATTCAGGGATGATTTTAAGGATGGAAATTTATTTTAAAATGTAGAAACCTTGGTGAATCTTACTAATCCTTCATATGAAAACTATAAATGTTTGGCGATATTTTTGTAAAAATATTCAAATTTCCAAGGATTTAATATAATTTGTATAAAATTTTGACTATTTTTAAGGTAAAATGATTTTATTCTATATAATTTGGGCGAATCATTTTTAGAATAGTGAATCATTTTTGGGGGAAAACCATGGAAAATTAGCCCATGAGCTAAATTTAGCCCCTAAAATCATCCCTGCTTCTATTGTGCATGTTGGCCTATATCCAAATCTAACTTCCATCAAATTCTTGAAGGCACTAGAGGAAAATTAAGGGTGGG
>JZKD02S0457604.1:0-17445 GCA_000966675.3 Picea glauca | reverse complement strand
TAATAATGACCAATAAATAATCACATATATGATCACACCAAAGACAAGTGGGAGTTGCATATCCCAACACTAAAGCCCTTGAATCTAATTGTTCCTCTCTCTTTTGCAAAATAACAAAGCCTTCAAAGCAGACCTTCAACCTAGAACCAAGAACACCAAATCCTAGTCTCCCTCCTAAGGTAAGGTTTCTCTCCCTTCCATTCATAGTATCACTAAGCATTTATCCAAAATATTAGCCAAAACGAACATTGAAACTCTCTTCAAGTCTCACAAAATGCTTAAGCCATTATACATAAGCATTAAAGACAAATTTAACCCCATGCTTTCTCAAGGAGACTATCGAATTCCTTGTTCTTGTGGAAAAACCTACATTGGCCAAGTAGGTTAGTCTATCCAAACTTGCCTCAAGGAACATATCGTCGACACCTTTCATAAACACATATCTAAATCTACTATTACCAAGCACTCTCATAAGTCAAAGCATTTGATTTGCTTCGACCAAACCAAAATCCTAGCATCTACCTCTCATTACTCAAATTACATTGTCAAAGAAGTTGTTTAAGTTGATAAACATCCAAATAATTTTAATCAAAAAGATGACTATAAACTAAACCATTCTTGGAAACCTATAATTTACTAACTGCATTAATAAGTTTTAGTTTTTCCTCTCATATTTCTTCATTTATTTTAATTTGTGATGATATAGTTTGTAGTTACACCTCTTGTTCTTTATTATGACATCTTTATGATTACATCAACTTTGTTTGATGTTCTTTGCCTTTCTTTTCTTATAATTATGATTTTCCCCTTCTTGATATTTGTCTTTATTTTTTATTTTTAATTAATCATTAACCTTATTTTATTTTTACATTAAAATTGTCTTTCTTTATAAAATATTCTATAATTTCTCTACTCTAATTTGAATCCATTTCCCTAACCTAAATTCCTATTCCCTATAAATTAATAATTATATGTTAACTTTCTCTTTGTAAAATATTCTATAATTTCTCTAATCTAATTTGAATCCATTTCCCTAACCTAAATTCCCATTTCCTGTAAATAATTATATGTTAACTTTCTCTTTCTTATTTTTGAAAATTATTATCACCTAATGATAAGTAGAGTATGATACACTCTAAAAACTTAGATTTTAAATATTTTGTTAACTAAATTCAAACTTTGCGTATATAAATTATTCTTATAAAATGGATTGCTTGTCAAATCTGAAAGATGTCCGGATGTCCCTTGTTGTAATTGAGACTTATCGGATACAACTTTTGAAGGAACTCCATTTGTAGGATATGATGTTTTATCCCACTTTATGTTTAATCAACATGTATACTATATTTCGAAATTAAAAACAAGCTGCCCCATCAAGAATCCCACGAGCGGATCTTAACTTTTCATTGTTCCTCAAGTTGACATTGAAATTACCCTCATTCATATTGCAGGTCTTGTCATTTGGATTATTCTCCATCCCAAATTAAATATTTAATCATATATATATATATATATATATAAAGTCTTTTCTTTGCTAGTACGTAGTATCACGAGTTCGTGTGGCTACTTCTTCATCACATTAAGTACGATATGATGTATACGATCTCCAAGTCTAAAATGATATTATATTTTATATAACTTATGAATATATATTTTTTTCCTTAACAAGTGGCTTCTACTAAAATATAAATGTTATCAATACTCTCAATTAACATAATTTGTATAATGGGGTTGCGAGGGGCTAGCAGTATTGATGGAGATGAGTGCAGGAGAGCTGAGTTTGATTTCCCATTTCAGCCTCACGAAGCAGATGATGCAAGGCTTGTACTCTTGCCCTGATTTGACATCAGAACTGGATATGGCGAGGTTTAATCAGTTAGAGAGAGTGATCTTCTGCACAAGGTGGAGGATGTGCCCACGATCCCTCATTATTTAGGCATTCATGATCAGAACGAACTATGAAGGTTGGGTTGGTTGGTTGTTGGGCAGTATTTCGGACATGGAAAGAATAACTAGTTGTGGTAGCACTCTAGTAGTTGCACAACTCTGGTGTATTGGGAATTACTCTGATTTTTTGAACAGTTCGCTAGGTTTACTTCTCTCTCTAGTCTTTCTTGATATGGATCAAAGAGGTCAAAAGCCTTGTTCCCCCTCTGTGAGGTCGTTCCACACAACCAAAGAAACTGTGGTTGTTGTATATTTTTATGAAGATTTTGTTCCTAAGGAAGACAAAGCCACAATGTCGGGCTTGGAAGCAGAGGTTCGTTTGATCATGGATTTCAAAGATGATGAGGAGGTGGAGTTTCAGGCGGGAGGATTAATCCCTAATCTTGGTTGCACCAGGACCAGGAACTCCAAATTATTTTGTACCCTGGAATTGTACTAGCATACAAAATGATGGTTTCCTTAGGTATGCTGCCAAAGGAGGACTTTCGCCAGCTCAAAGGAAGAATGGAATCCTTGGAAGCTCATAATTCCTACCTGATCGAGGTGGTGACTTGACTCGCTCGTCGTCATGGAGGTGCCTTCATGCCTCCAATTGGGAATCATCCTGGTCCTGAAACATCTGATGTTGCTCCTTGTCGAGGCAACTCGGGTCCCACCTTCCCTCAGGTTCTTCATGCTCAATGATTGAAGGTTCTCTGGTTTTAGTATTTCATTTTGTTATCTAGTTTATGATGTTGTAGCAAAGTGTAGTAGTGGATATAGACCAGTTGGGATTTATTCTTTTAAGGTTTTAAGACATATGCTACGTTCTCTAGTTTGGTTTCCTCTCTAGGACAAGATTTTTTTCTATGTTTTTTATCCCAAGAGAGTGTCATGGTCTCTTTGTGGTTTGGAATGGTACTACCTCTCTTGTAATTTTTTTTCATAATTAATACAATAGATACTTACAAAAAAAAACATAATTTGTCTCTAAAGGCAAGGAGAGAGCACCTTAGTATCCATTTCAACCAATTATTTGTTTCTTGATTTAAACCTTTCTTACTCATCTCCAATTTATTGAGAGAACTTCCACCTTCCTATTTGTCTTGGTTGTGAAATTAATCAATTTAAATAAAAATAATTCTCACCATCATTGGCAAGAGGTTCAACTTTATATATGTTGTTTGTTCAGTTTCTAAGGGTCTCGTTTCCCATGGAAATCGCAATAGTCAATGGCAAGATTATAATTAAAATAAGGAATCTTACATAATCGACATATTTGAGGGTTATTTTTCATTGTATGAGAAATTTCATTAAATACGTTCATCAAGATTTATTGGTCTTTATTTGAGTCTCTTCTCTCCTTGATCTTAAATGCATTATTAATGTAATGTACCTAGGGGGGATAATATGGGGTGCTTAGGGAGTTAGCCAAGAAGATAATGAGTGTAATATGGTCATAATAATGGAATAGACCCACTATGTAATTAAAATGAAATAATATGCTCACTATATAATTAAAATGAAATAATATAATAATAAGGGGTAGAATGTAGTTGGCATAAACCCCTATATTCTTCATGAGAAAGTATAAATACACATGGGTATCATTGTATTGGGCATGTGTTGGATTGTATTGTCTTGTAGCCAGCATGGCTTGTAGAGTGTTTCCTTCCATAAGGAATAATTGATGGTATTACCCTACCTCAAAGATTCTTTTCTCTATATTCTTGGTGTTGTTTATGGTGAATGCTTTGGTATCTTTGGTGTTAATAGTTTATCTTTGAAGGTTTATAGTGGATTCTCTCTTATATCTTTGAAGTTTTACTACAGGTGGTATCATAGCTCTTTCTTAGGTAAGAAGTGGAAATTTTTTTTGGCACAAAGTGGAATATTTTTTTTTCTCTTTTTGTATATTTTTTACGGAAAAAGGAGGACGACAATATTTAGGTCGATTTTTGAAAATTTCTGTGCAGAATTTGTAGAAACCAACCATGGGTTTGAATTCCTCTAAAACAAATACCCAATTTCAAGAAATAAAATCATCCAAAATGGAGTCTGGGGAGTGGAGATATCATCAATTCAAACTATGCATTTTTGTGGGGTTTTTCGATGACGACCATAGATTTCATAGATTGGATATCTTTTGAAGAGTGCACAGATTTTAGTCAAAGTAGTGCCATTAGTTGTAGAAAAACCATGGAATTTCATAATTGGGGTTATAATAGCCAATCCAATAAGTACAACTAAAGTTATGATCATTTTGCAATTTCAACTTCAACCCTAACTACATAAAGGAGCTTTGTTGCAAAGTTAGTGATTTTTCTTTAAAACCCTAGTTCTATTTTTGGGTTATAGCACGCAAGATGCATTTTATAGGAAAATACAATGGTCCTAGTATTGAAGAGTACATAAAAGAGATTAAGTCATATTTGGGCATGTTTTAGAGAGTGGTTTTCCCTCTTCAATTATATGGTGATGCAACCATATATGGAAAGTGGAGAGTACTAAACCATGATAAGGTGACAACACTCTCAAATGAAGCATATGAAAAAGCATTTTTAGATAGATGGTCTCATGTTGTGAAAGAGAATAAGAATAGCACTAGGGGTTTATTTTCATGTGACAACTTCATATTACATGTTCATGGATGTATTCAACAAGAAAATATATCGTTTCTATAAACCCTAGTAGCAAGCATAACGTCATCAATGTTAACTTGACTAAAAGATTGCAAGTACCCGCAAAGAATATTCAAAGCACAAAGGTTGAAGGAGAAAATATTCAAGTTTTTAAATATTTGAAGATTACCATGGATAAATATGTGTTTCACTCATATTTTTATGCTAGAGATATTGATGATGTGGATATTATTTTGGAATATCATTGAATGGACTCAATTGATACAATTAATATTAATGTGCAAAATAAGCTTTTGAAGTTGTGGTACAAGAAAAATAAAATAGCATTGCATGATATTTCTCTTTTTAAGCAAGAAGGGCCCAAGGGGACACATGACAAAGTTCTTGTAGGGAAACAAATTGCAATAACTAATGACACCTCAAATGAAGAGTTTGAGCTTGAATGAGAAGAAGAGCTTATAAAAGCACTTGAAGAAAATCCCCAAGAAGGGAATAAACAAGAAGAAGAAACTAAGGAGATAAATGTCTCAAAAGAACCACATGTTGAAAAGTCAAAAAAAGAAGAACATATAGCTAAGGTTGCTATATATCGCCACCCCCATCACTTAAATAAACAACAATTATCAAGGCAAGGGCATGAGAGACAACAAATTTACTATGGATCAACACGAAACTAGAAAGGCAATCAGCATGGAGGCACATGGAGGAATAAAATAAATGCATGGAAAAATTAGAATAGCGTAGGGAATACATGTATCCCAAGGAGAAACTAGAATCAAGATCGAGGAAAGGCCAAAATTGTTGTCCACATTTTACTAGGATCAATGGATTCTCGTGCATGGTACCAGTTGACTACATTGCTTAGTAGGTCATATTATAAGGCTTCTTCCCATGTTTTGAGGATGGAACATGTCAAGGGGGATGGAATGTAGTGTACCAAGGGAGGATAATATAGGGTACCTAGGGAGGTACCCGAGGGGATAATGAATGTAATATAGCAATAATAATGGAATAGGCTCTCTATGTAATTAAAAGGAAATAATATGCCCATTATGTAATTAAAAGGAAATAATATAATAATGAGGGGTAGTTGGCATCGATCCCTAGGAATACTCATGAGAAAGTATAAATACACATGAGTATCATTGTATTGGGCATGTGTTTGATTGTATTGTCTTGTAGAAAGCAGGGCTTGTAGAGTGATTCCTTCCATAAGGAATAATTGGCGGTGTTACCCCAACTCAAGGGTTCTTCTCTCTACATTCTTGGTGTTGTTTATGGTGATTTCTTTAATATCTTTGGTGTTAAGAGTTTATCTTTGAAGTTTTATGGTGGATTCTATCTTATATTTTCATTGAGTTCTCTCTTATATTCTCTCCATTATATGATGAATTCAAAAATATTTCCGATGGGGTGGCCCACACCTTGACGCAAAATGGTATTTGGTTTCTTGGAAATAGGTTTTTGCTCTTAAATTCATAGGTATCTTGGGTCTATGCTTTATGTATATTTTCGATCAAGGCTTATCCAATAATATCTTGTATAAATGGATCCATGAATTTTTTTCTCTTTGGGATCAAATATGGAAAGCTAAATATACAAGTAACATTTCATGGGATGCAATTCCTAGAACCCCCAATTTCCCCTTAAATATCTTATATATGGAATATAATTCAAGGAAATATGTCATTGCTATCACATAAAAACTCTTGGGATTTAAGATACGTTTAATGAGATAGGTTCTATGAATAGTCTTGGAATCAATTTTTGTCCCTTAAATAACATTTGACCTCTCAACCCATCTCTATTCCAGATGATCATCTTCATGAATGCACAATTCATCATTTTGTGGCATCAAGTATTTCATGAAACCTTAGTGGATCACTCACTACATTTTAGGGAATGGAAACACCTTATTTATTGGCCAACATGACTCCCTACCCATTTTACCAAGTTTTTATGGCATGAACTATAGTAGAGGCATGACATAATCATCCATGCTCTTCACACTCATAATTAAGTATGCACTTCACCAACTTAAAATTCATACATTAAAAAACTTATATTCCAATTATGACTAGAGATTAGGCACCTAAAAGTACCCAATAACTTGCTAATGAAAACTACATGTCGATTTCTAAATAGAATTTGGTTGGAATGGAAATGTCCTATTTATTGGACAACATGACTCCCTACCCATTTTATGGAGTTACTCTAGCATAAATTGTAGTAGAGGCATGGCATACTCATCCATGCTCTCCACACCAGTAGTTAAGTACACACTTCACCAACTTAAAATTCCCACATCAAAAAATGTAGATTATGATTAAGATTATATGTTATGCACCCAAAGGTACCCAATAACTAGATAATGGAAACTGCTTGCTAATTTCTAAATAGAATTTGGCTTGTACACACATTTTCATTGATTCATCCTTAGGTTCAACATTTACATAATGCATAGCATCAATTAATTTCCTCAGTGGATGCATATGAAAATAAACATTAAAATAAGGATGGCATTCTAATTCATGTCTATATTCATTCCCATGAAGACTCGTAATCATCCCATGTACACAATTCACATTCCAAAATATGATTCAATTAATTGAGCACATTGAGCTATATTAAACACAAGTACTTATCTTTTATCATATTGTTGTCCACAATTATTTTTGTGTAGGAGAGAGTCACCTTCCAACTATAGACACTCATTGTGGATACCACCCCCAAACCAAACTATGATTCCACCAAGGAGAAGGACCACCTACAGGGTCTAGTTTCTATTCAACCCACTCAAATGTGCATATGAATTAGCAAAAACTAGACAACTACCACGAATTGTCTTGATGAAGAGATCTCTAAGCATCCCAACAAGAAATCATTAAAGCATGTATCTCTTCCTCTCAGTCAATCATGACACCAAATCATGCATTTCCCTTCTATACAACTCATTCCCTTGGGAAATCCATCCCAACAAGTGAAACAATGTAGGAAAGAAGAGTCCAAGCCACTGAGTTTCCCTTTAGGAGTCATGGTCTAGTATACTTTGGTTTAGATACAATGTAACAATTAGCTCTTTCTCTAGATTCTTTGGGGGTTATCACTTCCTTGCTTAACATATATTCTTTACCCTTTAATATCATCATAGATATGAGGGTGTACTAGTTGCTATCGTTCCCTATCCCTTCTTCTCATTGTATCCATGGATTCCTTCTCATCAACCAGCATGAAAATAATCTAGCTTAATACGATCCTACACAATGTCAACAACATATGATAGGTGTAGGTTAGATGTGCATGTGGTCATGGAATATCATTCAAATTCTTGGTAGGATAATCAAGAGAATAATACTCCCCCAATTCAAAAATAACTAATACACTTTTGGGGTTGACATGCTAGTACATGTCCTTTTCCATAATACATAATAATTATTTTGGACACAAATAAAAGTGGTGGTGAGTTTATGAGATGACACATGGAAAATAAATGTTTCCCCATGGGTTCCCCTTTCCTCTTCCCCTCTCATGGAATCAACACTAATTGTGCTCCTTGAAGCTATGTTTGGTATTTTTCATTATATTTCATATTAATTTTACACATACTTTTATGCACCATGATGAGATCATGACATAGTTTAGAGATAAGAAAATATCAAAGAAATGTTTATGTCCCATGGTTTCCATAATTTCCTAGCTTATGTGTTGTGACATCCATCATGCACCAACCTATGTACCATAATTTCCATAATGTCCTAGCCTATTTCTAAGGACATTCATCATGTCCCAACACATGTCCTATGTTTCCCATTATTCTCTAGTTGGGCCTTGGACTTGGGCTCCATACTAGGAATATGTACAAGTCATTTAAGATATTTATGCTATTTACAACATGAGTATTTTATAACTATGCTCACTAGGCTTGACACTTATCAAAATAACTATGCCATAACAATTTAATTACATGCAATCCAAGGTGGTATAAAAGGGGCTTTACATTTGAAAAAATACCCACCAAAGGTCTCGGTATTTTACTATGTATATATGTGATACACAAGGTTCGGGGCCATTCAATGCCTACCAAGCATATCGATGTATTATGATGACCCTTCCATGTGGTGCAAGGAAATAAATATAGAAGATAGTTTGGAAAGATGACCAATGACTAAACATATCTACTTGCTTATAACAATTAGCCCACAAATGCAATAATACATGGAAATGTATTTTTAGGAACATATTTGAAGGACCTCTAATGTATTGTGTTTGGAAAATGCAAAGACTATAAATCATTTTTTTTTTTATCTTTCTAATTTTCATAAGTCATCTGGACTTGGATCAAAAGGATTGCATGTGCAGACACATCCCAATTTAATTGGATGTTATTCAATTCCTTTGTAGATGGTCATGAGGCCCCTTTAAATCCATACTTCATGAATACATAGTTCATCATGTTGTAGCATGAGGTAGTTCATGAAACCTCAGTGGATCACCCACTACATTTTAGGGAATAGAAAGACCCTATTTATTGGATGACATGACTCCCTACCCATTTTACCAAGTTGTTATAGCATGAATTGCAGTAGAGGCATCGCATGCTCATCCATTCTCTCCACACTAGTAGTTAAGTATGCACTTCACCAACTTAAAATTCCCGCATTAAGAAACTTAGATTCCAATTATGAATAAAGGTTAGGCACCCTAAAGTATCCAATAACTTGCTAATGGAAACTACATGCCAATTTCTAAATAGAATTTGGTTTGAATGGAAAGACCCTATTTATTGTCCAATGTGATTGCCTACCCATTTTATTGAGTTACTCTATCATGAATTGTAGTAGAGGCACAACATACTCATCCACTCTCTCCTTACTGGTATTTAAGTACACACTTCACCAACTTAAAATTCCTGCATCAACAAATGTGCATTCCAATTATGACTAGATGTTATGCACCCAAAAGTACACAATAACTAGCTAATGGAAACTACATGGAAATTTCTAAATATAATTTTATTGGCACACATATTTTCATTGATTCATCCTTATGTTCAACATTTATATAATGCATAACATCAATTAATTTCTTTAGTGGATGCATATGAAAATACACATTTAACCAATGACTACATTATAATTCATTCCTATATTCATTCCCATGAAGACTCATAATCATTGCATGTGCATAATTCACATTCCAAAATATGATTCAATGAATTAAGCACATTGAGATATATTTAGACACAAGTACTTATGTTTTATCATAATGTTGTCCATGAAATTTGTTGTATATTAGAGATTCACCTTCCAACTATAGACACCTATTGTGGATACCAACCCCAAGCTAAACTATGATTCCACCAAGGTGAAGGACCACCTATAGGGTCAAGGTTCTATTCATCCCACCTGAATGTGCATAGGACTTAGCCAAAACTAGACAACTGCCATGAATTCTCTTGATGTAGAGACCTCTAGAAATCCCAACAAGAAATCATTCAAGCATGGAACTCTTCCTCTTATTCAATGACAACACCAACTCATGCATTTCCCTTCTTTACAACTCAATCCCTTGGAAAATCCATCCCAACAAGTGTGACAATGTAGGGAAGAAGAGTCCAAGCCACTAAGTTTCCCTTCAGGAGCCGTTGTCTAGCATACTTTGGCTTAGATACAATGTAACAATTATCTCTTTATTTACATTCTTTGGGGGTTATCACTTACTCACTTAACACATATTATTTCCCCTTTAATATCATCATAGATATGAGGGTGTGTTGGTCACTATATTTCCCTATCCCCTCTTCTCATTATAGCCATAGATTCCTTCTCATCAACCAACCAATACAAGGGAAACTTTAGGGGCTAAATTTCACCCATGGGTTAATTTTGCATGCTTTTCCCCAAAAAATGTTTCACAATTCTAAAAATGATTCACCCAAATTCTATAGGATAAAATTATTTTACCTTAAAAATAGTCAAAATTTTATACAAACTATACAAAATCCTTAGAAATTTGAATATTTTTACAAAAATATTGCCAAACATTGTATAGTTGGCATATTAAGGACTAGTAAGTTTCGTCAAGGTTTCTACATTTAAAAATAAGTTTCCATCCTTAAAATCATCCCTGGTTTAATATGAACTCAAACAATATCACTAACATATGATATGTGTAGGTTAGATGTGTATGTGGTCATGGAATATCATTCAACTTCTTGGTAGGATAATCAAGATAATTAAATACTTCACCAATTCAAAAATAACCTATACACTTTTGGGGTTTTCATGCTAGTACATGTCCTTTTTCCATAATACATAATAATTCTGTTGGACACATATGTGAAAATGGTAGTGAGTTTATGAGATGCCACATGTCAAAGAAATGTTTCCCCATGGGTTCCCCTTTCCTCTTCCCCTCTCACGGACTCAAATCTATTTGTGCTCCTTGAGGCCATCTTGGGTATTTTTCATTATATTTCATATTCATTTTACACATACTTTTATGCATCATGGTGACATCACGGTATAGTTTCTAGGAGACATAATCAAATATCAAAGAAATATTTATGTCCCATGTTTTCCATCATGTCCTAGCCTATGTTTTGTGACATCCATCATGCGCCAACCTATGTAGCATAATTTTCATAATGTCCTAGCCTATGTCCCATAATATTCATCAAGTCCCAACGTATGTCCTATGTTGTCCGTTATTCTCTAGTTGGGCCTTGGCCTTGGGATCCATACTAAGAATATGCACAAAGAATTTAAGATATTTATTATATTTATAATATGAGTATTTTACAACTAATCTCACCAGGCTTGACACTTATCAAAATAATCATGTCATTATAATTTAAGCACATGCAATCCAAGGTGATAGAAAATGGGATTTACATTTATCAAAAAAATCCACCAAAGGTCTTTTGCTTTTACTATGTATCTATGAGATACACAAGGTCTGGGGCCACTCAATGCCTCCCAAGCATATCAATGTATTATGATGATCCTTCCATATGGTTCAAGGAAAAAAAATATGGAAAATGGTTTGGAATAAGGACCAACAACCAAATATATCTACTTTCTTATAGCAATTAGCCCATAAATGCAACCATACTTCAAAAGTGTTTTTAGGCACATATTTCAAGGCCCACTAATGTGTTGTGTTTGGAAAATGCAAAGACTAGATCATATATTTTTTTTATCTTTCTCATTTGCATAAGTTATTTGGACTTGGATAAAAAAGTTGGCATCTGCGCACACATCCCAATTCAATTGGATGTTGTTCAATTCCTTTGCAGATACTTGCTAGGCCCATTTAAATCCATTCTCGTTCAACTTTGCAATATGATGCTTGATTTTGTTACATAAAATATTTTGTTGGAGATAAATAAACAATTTTTTTGAAGAAGAATTCAAACCTCTCCAATTTATCTAGTTTAAAATATCACAACAACTTTATGAAACTACCTTAGCAAACTCATGGTTTTGGAAAAATATAAAACAATAACTACAAATGTACCAAGAATTCTCTTCTAGAAGAGAATCCTAGTGCATGTTTTTATTCCTCCCTCTCTTAACACTCCTACTATGGCTGACATCTCTCAATAAATGCCACATACCTTTCCCTCTCATAAAATTAACTTTGATGGTGCATCTAGGAAACCCATGCCCTACTTGAAGATATGATAAGGCATGACCATTGTGAACTAAGCTCCCATTATAGATATAATATTGTAATCTTTTATTTAAAATAATGATGACATTTTATCCCTTAGCCTAAAAACAAACTCAATTTCTACAATTGAGATGGTTACATATATAGGATGACCCTCAACTATAAACAATATTAACTTATTCAAGAAAAAACAGTATAATTTATTTTCTCCCTCTTAGTAAACATTGACTACCCTCTATTACTATTATTTGGTTTTGTGATAACATCCCCTCACTTAAATATTAAAATTGGATCTTACACCTTACAAAGTCTCATTGACCAACTTTATCAATCTAAAAGGCTAACATTTTCTCTTACTTCAATATTAGTTATCTAGATGATATCTATAATAATTTGCAACTCTTATTACAACATATTCATAAAAATTGATTGGATATTAATATTATTATTATTTATATAGAATTGTATGCTCTATGCTAGCCTAGTATTCGCATGAGAGTAAATAATCTTTGAATGAGGCATCGGTGTATACAAATTCTATTCGCATGAATAATATGCAGAAAGTGAAGAAATAGGTCAAGATCAATAAGGCAAAAATTAAGGAAGTGCCCTCGTGCCATATTATTATACAAGTACTATTAGGAGAACATTTGACTCCCTATGTGTCATATTATGAGAGACAAGTACTATGATTATAAGAACTAACTTTGAATGTGTATATCATCTATTATGTCCACCATGTAGGGGGCATATTGTCGTTAATGTTGTTACGGCTATGTCACAACCTTAGGAGTTTAACTAACATTGAATATCTATATTATTTATGTCCACATAGTAGGGGGCATGCTTTTTTTAATCTAATAATTATGCCCCTCATAAATTCTTCTCTCTACATCTTTCTAAGAGCAAAAAAAATCATCTAAAAATGGTGTATATGTCAGTAGAATTCCTCGTGCACTATATGATTGGATATTCTAGTTACATCACAAAGTTTGACATTTAAAAGTGGAATCAAGCACACATCGTAATCATACACACCATTTGTCACCTATTAAGCTTATGTCAGAGGATTATACTTTGACATGAAATAAAAACCTTCCATGCAAAAACAAAAAAGAATGAGCCATAATTTACACAAATTTCACCTCAAAGAAAGTAATATCCTAAGTAGCGCCTCATTAATGGGAGAGCTTTTTTGAAAAGCCAAGTAGCTCCTCGTTAATGGGAGAGCTTTTTTGAAAAGCCAAGTAGCTCCTCGTTAATGGGAGAGCTTTTTTAAAAAGACAATTTCTAACTTACTTACATGAGCTTTTCTTATGAAATGTAATGATAGTAAAATCTCCTTAGCAATGTAAGAGGTTTTTTTACCAAATTCCAACTTACTTATATAAGCTTTTCTTATGAAATGTAATGGTAGTAAAATCTTTTTTAAAAATAGGATGCATTTTTCTTAGTTTATCATCTATATAATTATTTAATATGTAGTTTATTAAGTATGGAGAATGATAAGGTGTTTTTCCATGGTAGTTAAAATAAATTTATATTGATTTTTATATTATTATATTTATTATTTACATAAATTTTATTATTATTTAATTTTGTATATTGTAATAATCAATAATAGTTTATTTTATTTTATTTTAAATATAATGGATTTTAATATTTTTTCATTACTTGCATTATATATCTCAATCACACTAGGTTGTAGACTAAATAGAAAGATTAATCAAATTATATGTTATTATTTTTATGTTAAAATAAATTCAAAGATCAGTTGATGAAGAATCTTACAAAGGGTTATAAACAAGTGTTTAACTTTTTAATCTTTTTATGAGTTTCCATATACTATAGTTGGCTTGCAACATTTATATCAAAATATTTCTAATAGGAATTTGTCGGGGGGCATTTGTTCCACTAAAGTTGCCTAGGACTTGTACCTAACACCAACTACAAACATAAGCATAAGAATTAACATTAACAAAAATACGAGCACGAGCAACCCGCAAAGGGAAAATATGTCACTTAAGATCCCTAAACCCAAGTAAAGTCACTGACTAATAACAACACCATACCTTCACCATCCATATAAGCCCCATTAACCAAGTACTTAACTTTTGTGTTATCAAGTTGACTTATCTTGTCAATGAAACTATTTGAAATCAATATTGTTTACCATGTCATTCCAACTATCCTTGATCACGAATTATTTATTTAATACTCACTACTTCCTCTTATGTTTTGAAAAATACTACACATACATACATACATACATACATATTTCTATGGAACAATTCCTTATGGAGACCCTAATGGCACTTGGGGTAAAGTTGTTGGAAGATAACATGTACACCTAACCATAGGAGAGCTAGGTGGATTCGACCTTGTGACCTCCTTAGACATTATGGCTTTGAAATGGAAATTCAATTCACTTGAGCTAACCCTTGGGGTTTTTTCTCCATGGAAACTTTCCTCAAGGAAATCCTCTAGGCACTTCCTCACATTTTGTGAATAGTGTTTGGGGTAAGTGCCTCGAAAAATAACATGTATGCTAGATTTGACCTCATGGCCTCCTTGGGCATCATGCCTCACTACTAAATTTGGAGTTTAAAAAAATGTTGATATGATGTTTTTATGTTTACTCGTTGAAATTAGTTCTTTCAAGAAAATTTCCGTTGACATAATTTTGTAAACATCAATATATTGGCATTCTTAGTAAATTTTGTCAATATATCAACATTTATGTATGCCAGTATGATAATGGGCTTGTGATATTCATCTCTCCCATAAACATTATGATAATGACATCTTTAGGGTCATTAAATTGATGCCGTAGAAGCTACCATAATAATAGGGCTTCAAAGTTGATCCTAGATAAATGTTTTTATATCAACATTTGTGATTAAGAAAATTATGATGTTTATGTTGTAGAATCAATGTGTAAATGTCGATATATTGATCTTAAGGGGAAGCATTTTACTATGTAATCCCTGCCCACATTTCTTCAATTTTACCTTTTGAAAAACATTGCTAATGATGCAAGGGAGATATTCCTTTGGTTTTGAGTTCAAGCCTTACAATGATGAAAATTCATGGTTGTACTAGCTTGTCAATGGTGACAATTCATCACCATTGTTGAGCTATTATGACAATGAGTTGTGATCATTTCCCAACTTGAACTCATGACCACAAGCAAAACTATTACAGATTGTTGGTATGGGTCATTTTCAAAGGGAAAATAATAGAATTATGAGATAGGGTTTTGATCTGTAAACTGCCATGGATATTCCACTGGACAATTCATCACAATAGATATAATAAATAAAACTGAAATCTACGATATGAAGGTTAAATTCCTTAGATTCCAAAATATATATTTACTGATTTTTTGCTTATGCATGAAAGAGATAAAATGTAGAAAATAGAGAATATGTAGATACACTCACTCACCATCCATAAGACAACACAAATATTTTCTCTGGGAAACCCTTACGGGAGAAAACCCAGATGGAAGGTGAGGCTTCTTTGCTCTCTTTTCTCTGGTATTGAAATAATGCAAGTGCAAAGAAGAAGGCACTCTCTATGGAGTTACTTGAGACCTATGGCCTATTAGGACGCTACAAAAATTACCCCAATATGTTATGCTCTCTAAATTTCCACTCCCAATTGAACAAAATACAATAACATAGAATGGAACCCCTTCTCCTCCTAGTGGCCTGGTATTTAACATAGCTCGATATTCATCTAGGGGTAGGGTTTTGACTTCCTCAACCCTCAATTGTGACAAGGTTTTGGATCTTATAAATTATTATTGAAATTACATACGTGGCTATCCCCATATGCATGAATAACAGGGGCTGACATGGCATCCTCTCATACCATGGTGGTCAACAATGTAGGTCAACTTAGAGGAGGCATAAATTTTGCATATGAGTTTTGATTGACACATGGTTTGCACTGTTGGAAAGGTATAGGAGTGTATAACACCATCAAGGGGGTGTGCATAAGTTTTGAGCACCGGAACCCAAAAAAACGTCGTTTAATGCCTCAAAATGGCTTTTGACCCCAATTTTCCAAATTGGGACCTACGACTAAAATGACTCTGCAAGCTGATTCCTCTAATTTTTTCCAGTTTAAAAGAATCAAGATAGATGAAAAATAATATAATGATCCAATCCGGATTAGGTTTGTATAGAAAAACACAAGAAAAGAAATATAATTTACCTTGGGTTTTGAGAGAATGTTTCCTTGCATTTGGTCTCTATCTTTATTTCATGTAAAAATCAAATGTCAAGTGCATCACAATCACTTATATGACCATTTTGAGTAATTTTACTATGTGTATTTATGAATATATATAACATCTAATATGCTATAAAACATAATGCACACTTCGAGACCAAATCTCAATGTATAAAAACAACATCAAAATTGCATCAAACACAAGGTGTAGTTTCACTATCAACACTTCTACCACTGACAATAATATTGATATGTAAATTGCCATGGATATTCCATTGGAATAGTTTGTCACAATAGATTTGTCAAGTTTCTGCAATCTATTATTATGTAGTTCTTTACTTCAGATTCATATTAAATGTTACTTTCTTAATGCATGAAAATATTGAAATAATTGAAATTAAAATGAAAGAATCTAAGAAAATAACACACCATCCACATAATGAAAACAATATATACCTTGGGAAAACCTAATATGGTAAAAACCCCTCTAGAAGGTGAGGTCTATGCTCTGCTCTTTTCCTCTCAATTATTGAAATCCATATACAAAGAAAGGGACATTCATGATAGAGTTTCCATAGACTTTGTGGCTAATATGTACACTACATCATCTTCTACTTCCTTTGTTTTGCTTCAATATCCCACTCTGAGATGATATTATTAACTATGGAACAATACACAATACAATAATAAGGGAACTCCCTTCCTTTCCCAATGGCCCAATATTTAACATAGCATGATAGTCATCTATGATTAGGGTTAGGGTTTTTTCATTCCTCAACCCCCAATTAATGTTAGGGTTTTGGACCCTCTAGTATATTCTTGAAAGTCCACATGTGACTATATCCACATGCGCAAGTGATGGAAACTGACATGGCATCCACTTAGTACCATGGTGGTCAATAGGATAAGTCAATTTGAGGGAGGCATAACTTATACATACGAACATTGATTGAGGTGATATTCA
>JZKD02S0457570.1:266259-280368 GCA_000966675.3 Picea glauca | reverse complement strand
GATTTGATTTAGACTCCTAGGAACATGAAAATATGTAATATAATCAAAGTTGCGTTCCAAGAGATGTACCCTAAGGAATCGTCGGTGTAAAGTAGGATCGTGCACATGGTATATTTTGTTTAGATGCGACACAACCAGTTGAGCATCTAGATAGACCCGGAGACGAGAGACACCCAATGACAAAGCATCACGAAGCAACTCAATAACTGCACTATACTCAACAACATTGTTTGTGGTGTCACCTAAGTATATCCCTCCGAAAGATAACAATTGACCCTGTGGTGTAAATATTACCCAAGCTACGGAGGCAAGCCTCCGCGTGTGTCGACTAGCACCATCCGCATACCCAATGACCACCTCGGACTCGCTTGACATCTTCCATAGTGACAAAAGATAACATTAGAGACACGTCCATGACACGTTTTTCAAAAGAAACGAAAGAAAGTAATAGCACAAAGACTATACATATGTTACAAAAAGTTACCCACAGTGACCCTATGAGTAGTACTTCTTGAGGTAGAGCCCATTTCTAGGCTCCGCCAAAGCATTCCCTTCAAAATCGACCAGACGATACGCACCCTTTTTTAACACCTCCTTAACAATGAAGGGTCTGAACCACATGGGTTTAAACTTTCCTGCCCCCAGGGGGTCCTTATCTTGGTCGTAAACCAGGACAAGTTCGCCCTAAGAGAAAACTCGAGGACGAACATACCTATCATATTGACACTTAACCTTATGTTTATGAGTCTCGTTAGCCAGTGCCGCATCACGACGTTGTTCATCAAGCTGCTCTAGGTGTATTATCCATTCTTCAAGCGGAGAAGTGTCTGGCAATAACTGTACTGCCAACTTCAGAGATGGAATTTGACATTCAATGGGCAGGACTGCCTTCAGCCCGTAAATGAGTTGGAAAGGTGAGAAACCGGTTGCAGTCTTAACTGATGTTCGGTAAGCCCATAATGCCAAGTATAACATCAAATGCTAGTTTTACTTGGCTAAGTTGATGGTTCGCTGTAGCATTGTCTTAAGCGTTTTGTTAACAGCTTCCACTTGCCCATTGGCTTGGGGGTAGTAAGGTGATGATTGTTCTTGCCGTAACCCAAGCTTTGATGTTAACTCAGACATCATTTGGTTCTGAAAGTGACTGCCATGGTCAGTGACAATCTCTCTCGGGACTCCGAACCGTGCTATAATCTGGTTAAATAAGAAGAGGGCTGCAGTCTCTCCATCATCTTTGAACGTCGGCATAGCTTCAACCCACTTAGTGAAGTAGTCGGCAGCTACAATGATATAGTGGTTCCCCCTAGTTGATGGGGGGTTGCAAGTAGTGTAATCAATCCCCCACTTGGTGAAGGGACCGACGGTGATAACAGGAAACATGGGAGCTGGATGTGCCCTCATCTTTCGTGAGAAGATTTGGCACGGATGGCACTTCTTGACCGACTCGATACAATCTTTGATAAGCGTGGGCCAAAAGTAACCAGCTCGTAAAATATTTTGGGTTGTTGCCAACCCAGATAAGTGACCTCCACAAGCTCCTGTATGACAATCGTTGAGCACTATGACGGCCTCCTCATGAGTGAGACATCTACGCAAGATGCAGTCTACACCTCTCCGATACAAAGTATCATTGAGTATAAGATAGTTCTTGGTCTGATGGCGTATCCTCCGACGCTCATCACGAGAAGCAGAGGTAGAACACTTCAAAGTCTGGAGATAGATCAGTATATCTCCGTACCAGGGGTCAGACGATTCGATCAAAAACATATCCCCCCGGATATGCGATTCCTTAGGCACAACGTCACCTGACTCAACCGAAAGTTCTGAAATAAGTTCTGTGAAGACCAACGACTTTTTGGACTTCGCTGAAACGAAGTCTAAGTCAAATTCTTGGAGGATGACCATCCATCTACTGATTTTTCCGCTGATAACTCGTCGTGTCAAAATATACTGAAATGGATTCATGACGGAAACGACAGTGGTCTTACGAAACAAAACATAATGACGGAACCGCTGAACAGCATGTACTGCTGCCAACGCAAGTTTTTCAAGATGGGTATAATTAAGTTCCGGTCCTACGAGGCCTCGGCTGAGGTAATAGATCATGTATTCAGAAAATGAATCATCTTCCTGAACTAAAACCATGCCTATGGTTGACTTTGCGGCAGCCAGATATAATAGGAAATCCTTGTTATAATTTGGTGGCTGTAGAAGAGGTGCGGTTGTAAGGGCGTGTTTCAATGCGTCGAAAGATCGTTGTGCTGCTTCGTCCTAGAGAAAATGAATGTCTTTCTTCAGTAAACGCATGAATCCCTTGGTAATTTTGGCATAGTTGACGATGAAGCGTCGTAAGAAGTTCGCCTTGCCTTGAAGACTCTGAAGTTGTAAAATTGTGCGTGGGGGGGGCAACTGTACTATTGCCTCCACCTTAAGAGGATCGACCATAATCCCTGTGGTTGACACTATGAAACCTAACAAATGTCCCGACGTGACGCAAAAACTGCACTTGTTGGGATTCAAGCAAATCCTGAAGTAGCGATAGCGTTCAAAGATGAGTCTGAGGTGTGTAGGATGATCTTTTCGCTTGCGAGAGCATGATGCTAAATCATCTAGATAGGCCTCGACTATATGTTTGAGGTCATGAAACGCAAAAGACATGGCCCGCTGGAAAGTGGCTCTAGCGTTCTTGAGACCAAAAGGCATTTTTCGATAGGCGAACGTACCCCACGGAAAAATGAATGTCGTTTTGTGTTGGTCCTCGGGTTTGATTTGGATTTGGTTATAGCCCGAGAAACCGTTCCTGAACGAAAAGGATTCACAACTGGGGCACTCATCAATGATCTGGTCGATGAATGGGGTTGGATAATTATCTTTTGGACATGCCTTGTTCAAATCACGAAAATCGGTACAGACACGAATTGTGCCTTGTTTTTTATCAACTGGCACAGGGTTTGACACCCATTGAGTCAAGTGAATAGCGTATATGAACCATGCCTTAAACAATTTCTCAACCTCTGTCTTAATGGCTGCTGCTTTCCTAGGATTAATTGGATGAAGTTTCTGTCGAACATGCTTAGCATCAAGATACGTAGTGATATCGTGTTCAACTATTTTTGGATCAATGCCTGGCATTTCCTCGTAAGACCAAGAAAAAACATCGCGGAATTCCTTAAAAAGATCGGTGTAAATCTGAATCTCTTCGGGGGAGCAATCTGCTCCGACAAAGACATTTTCCACGACGCCATGGTTTTGGGAGATATCGATAGGTATCGTTTCAGCGATAGTCGCCATATTGCCCTCAGCATAAATATCCTGTGTAGCTAAGAGGTTAATGGGACAAGGCTGATTTCCCGTCATGGTGATAGTGAATTCTCCTGCCTCAATTCGATGTAACTCTGGGAGGAAATATGATCTGTGATGAAGATCGTCCCAGGGTTTATCTGGACTAGTCATTGCTTCGATTATAGCTTCATCAGAAGGCAAGACTAAATCTAACGAATCGATATCGGTAAGAGAATCCTGAGCCCAGATAGGCTCGAAGAGTGGATCCGACTCTTGTGTGGGAATCAGATCAGGAGCAGCTGAAGTTTGTTGGACCAAAGAGTACGCTACTTCTGCGGCCGACAAGGGCGTGGCCATGCTAGCGTGCCCTGTCTCATCCATCGTGGCTGATGGGGAAGGAAGAGTCCACGGATCCTGAAAGTAAGTCGTGCGAAACGATGAAACATGGAAAATCTCAGCCTTGTGGTGGTTCGATATAAATTTGACATCGCCATGAGGAGGTGGGTAATCGAAAGTACCCATCAAAGATGGGCACAAACCAACTCCTATGTTGACGACACCGGCTTGAGGATTATCAACCATGGGAACCGTGGATGCCCCCAAAACTGGGTCAGGTCGAGAGAAGGATAACTGATCGATGGTCACTATCTGGCCTTCATGTGGAAACAATAAGACTCGGAAGATTGTAGCGACCACTGCTTACATTGCATAAGTCCAACTACGACCTAATAATAGATTGTAGTCGATGGGAGCATCAACTACTTCTACTTCGACGCACATGGTCTTCCCCCCTAACTAGACAGGGAAAGAAGGAATGATGCCATGCGGTCGGAAAGAACAACCATCGAACACAGTGAGGAGAGTAGGTGACGGAGACAACTCGTGTTGACCAATGGCTTTCCAGCATGCTAATGACATAATGCAAGTCGAAGCGCCATCGTCTACCACCGTGCGAAAGATATTCCGTGTAAAAGTTTTCGTGGGGTGAGCCACTACTATGTGAAACGCGACGTGGTAAGGCAAACGAGGTTTCAAGTCATTTGTATCTAACATGATGGTACCCGGGTTACAAGTCTCAGTAGAGCCTAAAGTGGTCAACAAGGCCTTCCTTTGAGCAGGGCAACTTTGGAGGACCTCCAAAGCAGACATAGCACAAGGGGTTTGGGATAAATCTTCCACCATAGAGTAGTTCTGGGTGGCCCTTGCATTTGGATTGTGAGAAGCCCTTTTAAATGCACCCTATGGGATGCGCGTCATTGTTTCACCCAACGTCTTCTCGATCTGCAACGGAAGAGATGGGATCTAGACTTCCTTGCCTTTCTCAGGGGCATTTGATTTGCTATAATCGTGCGCTCTAGTCATTATGAAAGCGTCACTTTTCACCATATATACGTTCGTGGAAGATGAATTGTTTGGGGGAGGGCAGTTTTCTTGGCTGCCCACCCCGACGCTTGTAGAGGCTTGAGTTAAATTTTGCCCATGCTCAAAAGGATTAGTCAACACGACTTGCTGCTGTTGCATGACAAACTTCTGGGCCTCTGCAAGTCGAGGGCATAGGTGAGTTGGGTGGTCCTCCGCACATAGGTTGCATGGATACCTCACCTTCCTCTTTTCTGTGGTGTCCTCGCCAGCATTATCATTTGGTTTTTTATCCCCCTTACTCTTCTTGCGTTGTTTTTTCTTCCCTTCGGGCTGTTGGTTGGCCTTTGGGTTAGTCGTCTGTACAGAGTGTACTTTCGACGTTTGAGTAGGAGGAGCAGCCAAAGAAATAGTCTGGCTGGCCACTGAGTGTTGTATAGATAACTGCTGCAATTTTTTTGTCAATTTCTCAGCGGGCTTAGTTTGTGACGAACCAACGATACCATCGGCATGTGGTCTGGATCTCTATCTGGTTTTGTCCAGAATCGATCGTGGTGCATCCGGCAGGATGTTGTACAATAGACCAGACTGAGAATAGATAAGCTCAAACTGTTGAGCCCTCATGATGGCATCCTCCTCGGAGAAAACCCCTGAAGTTGCGATGTCTTTTGATAACTGTGGAACTAAAGACTTAAGGAACCACTCAAGCAGGAATGCTGGTGGGACTGGTACCTTGATAAGACTCTTTCGGTGTCGCCACTCTCGAATATGATCCGAGATATGGTCTGCAGTCGTCTGCTCGGAATTGGCTAGAAACTCTGTGCCGACGTCATATCTCACAGGTAACTGGAAATGGTTAAGGAAAGCCATAGTCAGTTCGCCGAAAAAAGAATATTGTGAACGATCAAGCTCTATGTACCATTTCGCAGCACTCCCAATAAGAGTGCGTTGAAACAATCACAACTGGATGGAGTCCTCTTTTAGTGAGTTAGATGAACACCATAAGTGGAAAGTAGTCATGTGATCACCTGGATCTTCATTAGGCTTGGCCTCGAACTTTGAGATGTCCGAAGGCAACTCTGTTGGCATAGGAGGCCAACGTGGATCGTGACAGATGGGATCATTTAACAACCATGTCAAATCGGGCAAGTGTAACGTTGCCAGGAATGGTAGTTTGGGTTGTTGCTGATAGCCTAGATAAAAGGGTCCTGGAGTTTGACTGGCACCAGGTTGCCAGGAAAAGTTTGGCTGCTGGCCCGGGTTCTGGTAGAAACCATGGCCCTGACCAACGTAGGGGTTTTGCATCTGAGGAGACATCATTGGCTGATTCCTCATGAAGGACATAGGATGTTGGGCATTCATCATGTTTGACGGACTTTGGGAAGGATTACCCCATGCCGGTCCCGACGGGAGAGGCATAGAAGTCTGTCCGGGGTTCCATTGACTGTGGAAAGAATTACCCCAGAGTGACATTCTAGATGAAGGAATGGATCCTTGTCCTGAGTTCCAAGGTCCTGGTATATGTGTCCCTAGTGCAGGAATAGTACCCTGTGCCGACGTAGACTGTTCAAAAATAGGTGTGCCCCTTGATGGGAAAGCAGCTGATGCGAAAGTGTTATTACCAAACGCCCCGTTCCAAACAAACGGTGATGAACTTACTGACAGAGTTTGCGCAGGTGTTCCTTAACTCCCGGCTCCAAATGGACTCGTGTGTGCAAGTTGCCCGGTGGACTGCTGATGCAGACCACCAAGCAAGGGGGACGAAGGAGGAATATGACCTCCAGCGTAAGGAAAAGCATTGAAAGGGACATGAATGCCCCCAAGTTGACCCTGCAGAGGAGCGTTAGAGCTCCCTGCCCCCAAACCCAAAGTCTGTAAAGTGGAAGAAGTGAGTGCAGGACTTGTACCTGAACTAGGCATATCGTATGAAAACGAAGCGCCTGTCGCACTAGGTGTGTAAGGAGGTGTGGCCGCCGCGATAGATGGGGTCGGTCCACTGTGCGACGTAGTTGCGACCGAGACCGTGGTGGCCCAGGCCACCGACAAAGGCAAGTTAGGAGAAGCTTCTCCTGTGGCAACAACATGGATAGGAATGGAAGGATTCCCAGCGGAAGTAACAGAGTTTGGTTCCATAACTGGGTTAGGCACTGACAGGCTTTCGTAAAATTGAATTGGCACAATAATGTCTGGCCAAGTATCAGTGTTTGAGGTTGCAACCAATCCAAGATTGGCGATCGATTCCTCGGGGGGTTGTTGGGGCTCAAAAGCCCCGGTTGCTTCGAAAGACCCTCGTTGGTCTAACTTCTGCCTCAAATGTGGCGGGGGTGGCTCCAGTATAACCGGCGACAGGCCCAGAAGCCTTCGTGACCGGTGGAGCTCTGAATCCTCCACTGTGTGAGAAGATTTATGACACACTAAGGTATTCTACATGAACATACAATAACACTCACTAAAAGAAAGCCCCTAGAAGATAAATCAAACAATCACTAAACTAGTTGGAAGAACAGTTACAACAACCAACACTAGAGCAACTTATCGGTGCAAGTGCAACTCGAATACGGAAGCACCCTCTGGGTATACTCTGCAAAGCGTTGGTTCGATTTCCATCCTAGGTACCATGGTATACCCCCGCAGTCACCCATGTATGTCCCTAGAAAAGATTGGCAACTAGTTTTCCAGCACGTGAACAATCACCAGGCAGGTACAGTCGGCAATCGGGTAGACCACAATGAGCAGGGTATCAAGCCTGAAACTTGTCAAGGGTATCGAGAGAAAATGGTTCAGAAGACAACTGAGGACCTCGAATGGATTCGAGACCCACGAAGCTCCGTGGAAAATACAAACGATGAAATCCCTTAACAAATCCTCAATATGTGTTCTCCATAACGCTCGATCCAGCTTTAGAGGGGTTATCTCCGCTACCTTTCCTTACGTGACCTCGTGTTTAGCCCCTGTGTTAGAGGGGGGTCCCGGATAACTTTCCGTAACTGGACTTCTACACTCCCTATTGACAGACTCCAATGTTTAGTTTGGGTGGCCTCGGAGAATTTACTCTCCAACCTATTCCAAGGCCCTATTCTTAAGCTAGTGTATGCACCCTACAAACAAAAAGGTCTAATTGATTTTAATTAGCATTGCTTTTAATGGGCTTCTTAAGTCACAAGGTACGAAAGTGAAACTGATGGTGTGTAAAAATACTCAAAGCAAAATGAACAAGAAATGCTTGGAAACAAACTTTTACTAAAATGCAAAACCAACAACTTTTCAACGAAAGACTTCTTTTCTTTTTCAAATTTACTAAGATTTCATGTAGTAAATATAAAGGACTTTCACTCAGATCTGCGAGCTACTTATACTCTAAATGCACTGCAAAAACTTATGCAAAAAGACTCTTTCCTAGCTACTGATGCAACAACACAATCCTCAAATCAAGAAGAAAATGAAACAAGAAATTTTTTATTTTTTTATTTTATTGCAAAATAACGCAACAAGGAAAAATGTTGACAAGAACAAAACCAAGAGAATGAAAAGAAAACTCTGGCTTAAAGCGCAGATCGCAAACAGAATCAGAGCACAACATGTGAAAAAAGCAATGAAGACAACACCGATTCTAACACTTTCCTAAAAACCATAAAAAAATTATTTTTTCTCTTTTGTCTTTTCTATCAAAACATCAACTAACAAACACAGGCTAAGGATAAGATGCCCTAACCTGTTAACTGTCCAGCTCCAGACTCTACACCCCTGAGAGGAGCTCTTCTCACCACAGGAGGTGATGACTACCCCACCCAAGCTGAAAAGCTACCAAACAAGCCCGCGACTGTCACCAAGACAGAACGCGTGCACACGCGTGCTAAGCTACAATAGCACGCGGGTACCCGCGGGCTAGGCTTAAACAGGCCGCGGGTCTGTACAAAAGCCAAGATAAAACAATACACAGGCAGCCCAGACCTGAAAAAGGCCTCTAGTATTGACAACCAGGGTCTCTAAAAGGCTTGGATGCTAGCACTTCAACAAAAAAAGAAAATTTGCAAAAAAGAAAACAAATGCAATGAATGACTAACACAAAAAGGCAGACTGAAAAACAAGACAATAAACCAACAAGACCCAGACAGGATCCAGAAAGCCCCCTGAGAAGGTGAACTTCTGACAAGGCAGAGGAGACTGCCTCTTAAGCTTCCTGAGCTCTACACACTACTGAAACCACTACAACAGGCGTTCAAACGCGGGCTGTATAAGGTTAGGGTGCGGGTCACACGCGTGCAGGCCTTCTGCAGGCCGTGTGTGCCTCTGTGTGTCATGAGAATCAATGTCAAGCAACATCCAAGAAAAAACTGGTATTGATAACCAGGTTCCCTGCTAGCTTTTGACCTAACAGACAACAAATAAACAAAGAAACAGAAACTGAACTTCTTTGAACTACCCAAAAGACCTTTAACAAAATCCGGGAAACCCTAAGGGAAATATCCCCAGTGGAGTCGCCAATTCTGTTGTGGGGTTATTCTACCCTACAGACTAACAAGCTAGGGCTTAGACTTGCATGCAGATCATGACCCTTCAGAAATAACTTTTAACCTTCTACCCCAACCTAAAACCCTTTTTCACAAGCAAACACGGGAAGAACCAACTAACCTTTTTATCGACGGTTGGTGTATATCCTCCGTTGAGATTTATCTCCTTGCTTCTGCTGCTCCTTCCAAAAAGCGATCCTGCAATCAAGACAAAAATACGCATGCATGCTATTGTTCTACTAGAGGGTTAGAGATTAAACACAAATCACATAAAACATATAAGACTCATGTATTTGGGACAGGAAAAGTATCTTTTTATTAATCTCAAGATGAATCAACTTACAATGATTATAGAGACCGACCACTGTTCCTCAATCATGATCCTGGGCTCCTCCTCTTCTTTGTCCTCCAACTGCTTTGCTTGAATTCTCCTAAAGCTTGAGGAAAGGCTAAAGGGTTGGGACAAAACGGATTCGACAATTGGGCAGAGTTTCTTTGCTATGATTTTTCCTCCTTTGAATAGTACCCCTACCCCTTCTTTTATAGGCTAGAAGGAGCTAGGGTTTTATATGAACTCTCGACCATGCATGGCTGGGAGTTCTAGTTAATTGACCCAAAGCTTTTCGTCTCGGCGGAAACTTTCCTGATTTTTTGCTTTGTTAGGTAAACGCTGGCTGTAGTGGGCCAGCCCGCGTTCCAACGCGTGTAGTATAAGGCCTGCCAGTGTTCCAATGCGCCCAGTAGTGGGTTAGGGCACGGGTTGCTTAATTTAAGAGGTTTTTGAGGAGTCTGTTCAGCATGGCTTTGGCAATGAAGGGCAATGAGTTGGCCTGATGCTAGGTAAGCATGGATAGCGCAATTTAGGGTTATAACACCCTGGTAAAATTTCCTCCTCTCTCTTTGATGCAATCCTTTGCTCTGTCTATGCCCCCTGATGGGGTCTCATCATCCATCTGGTGGGCTTTAGCCCCATGGAGGTCTGAACTAATCATCTCCCCATGTGTACCTGTCCATCAGGGTATGTTTCCATTGGGTGTGGTCCTGTAACATCAACACAGGGATCATAACAATGTCAATCACATCTAATCATCAAGTTATTAAACATGTGCATAAAACCCTCTTTACCCAGACAAGTGCTCAAAGACATTATACTAATCTAGAATACAGATTTGGAGGAAACACTAGGACGTCCTATTGGGCTAATTCTCACTGGATGTGGGATGTCTCCAAGAGAAGTCAAATCTAGGCCATGTTAGTAGATGAGGTGGTAAGGTATGTATGGGCAAGGGGTGCAGTGATAGTAGGGAAATGTATGGCTTACCTGTGGGTGCCTTCGTAGAGGGTGAGCTGCACCTGTCATGGATGAAAATGTTTCCAAGCCCATTCATTCCTTTTGTCTTTTATTCTTATTGCTTTTTATTTCAAGAATCTAGTTAGGGAACACTGCCCTGGCGTGGTAACCAGTGGTGGTAATGATACCCACAAGCATTTCATGAAAATGATGTTGGCTCGTGATGAGACCCCCTTTCTCTTGGCTATGCTACCAAGAGCCACTACCTTGGCGTGGTGACCATTTGTTGGTAGTGTCATACCCCTACATGCCCATGGACCTAATAGGTTGGCTCGTGATGAGACCCCCTATCCTCTAACTAGGTCTTGTTTTATTATTTTTATGGGTCCCTCTGTTTCTTGCTAAGAAGATTTTTATTTCTTTCTTGAGGATCCCCGGGCGAAGCATCTCAAGGTTTCATTCTTTGGATTTTATCTTTTTCCAACTACTTTTACCCTCAGGGCCTTTAACCACTTATTCCCATAAGGTAAGGTACAACCCTTAAATATTTGGCCAACCCAGTGCCTGGACCAGTGTAATGGGATGGATGAGTGGGAGAAAGATGGACAGTGGTAAGTATGGTGGGAGAGGACGATGGCTTTTCATGAATCCCCTCAGTGGAAAATCAAACCCTATGGGCACCAGCTTACTAGGGCATCCTGTCATTCCCCCCAGGTATGTTCAAGTGGAAAAGCATAAAGTCCAAGCACATGTTAGAAGCAAAAAGAATTAAATGCACATACTCAAAGGTTTTGAGGATCAGAGTGACACATGCTATGATACCCGGACTCATTACCTCATGGAGAAAGAACCATCTATGTTGCAGGACTAGGCCGAGGTGATGGATGATGCTATTGCTGACAAAGTGGAGGCACTGAAGAATGAAAGGATGGGCCCTCCAGGGCCATGCTCAAGTCGATCTAGCTCTCGATACTCCATGTCTAAGACCTGTGGGCCTCGAGACATAATCTCCTTAGTTATCCCTAGGTTAGGAGATAACAGTAACCATCTCCATGGATGAATGTGAAAGATGCCAAGTGGATGGAGTGCTCCACAAGACAAGATGTGGTCAAAACCTCGAAATAACAAGTAGATCATGTCTCCAAAAGTGTGTCTTCCAGGACATTCCAAAACTAGCAAGAAGAAAGCTTCCACATGTGTGCTCTCCAAGAATAATCTCCAAAAATAAAAAGGAGACCAAGTACAAAAGCATGCTAAGAGACATGTGTGACCCTCCTCATATGCCACATACCTCCAAATAACAACTTCCATAACCACCCCAAATAAAATAATATATACTTGCCAAGTCAAAGAGGTGAGGGTGCTCTCCATTTATGGTCAAAATATGTCAAGTGTAGTTGAAATAACCATGCAATAAAGATCAGAGAGCACCTAGAAGAGGTGCGCCCTAGAAAATTGTGCCATGTAACTACCTCAACCACCCAACAAAACATAAAATGTTCTCCAAGTGAAGTGCACCCTAGGAGAGTATGCCAAGGTGGTTAGAACTCATCAATAAAATAATCCTCCATATGTCATTATCACAAAGGAGTCCAACCAACCCGAGAGAGTGTGCCCTAGATAAGTGTGCCAACCTCTCAAACAATTTTTCCAAGTTATAAAGCCTGGGGAAAACCCCCAAGTACCTCCCCTCATTTTGAGGATGGTACCTAGGGTAAACCCTATATTCTTCAGGGCACAGGGCCAATCAACAACAAGGCTCAAAGACATTACAACAAAATACTCATTATGAGCTCAACATGTCACTTGCAAGAATAGAACTCGAGTGGGGAGGATAACAATCATTCCTCCCAATCACCCAAGCTAAACCTAATTGACAACCAACCTCTCAAATAATATATTGCATGCCTTGAAACTTGTACCCAAGAAGGGGGCACACCACTAGAAATCTCCAGTTGAGTCCAAATAACCACATCAAGTGTGAAAAGGAAGCATATAAAATAAGGTGCCCGAGCTATAAACTATAATTTGGATAAATTAGGTTAATTTAGCCTTTGAATGGTTAAACCAACATCAACATGTGTGCACGAAGGTTAATGTTCAAATATAACCATAGTCCTCCTCCCAATTAGTCACCAACAAATTAAATCACCATGAACATGTGTGCCAATGAGGGGTATGTTTCAAAAAGTGTTGTACCATGTAAATAAAAGATGTTCTCCCTAGCAAAACCCCTCCATGATAACAACAAAACATAAAGTCCAACATAAAGTGTACCACCACCAAGGGATTATTATATCAAAATTACCATCTAACCTTAGGAAAAAGTTAGATCACCATCAAATCATAATGCAATACCCCCTCTCTAACTCAACTTAGAAAATAACATATCAATGAGGGTACTAACATCATGAAACACATTCTCCCCTAAGTGATTAGGAAATGTGACATAATAAAATTAAATCACCTAGGAAAATCCCACAAAGGCAACATGAATCATCCCACCATAGAAACATCATTAGAGAAGGGGACATAATAAAAAAGCTAACCCATCCAACCATCAAGTGTTTTCCCCATCACCAAGTAGAGCACCCTTCCTAGTGACACCAAACAATACCACATCATCATGCAAAGGTCACTAGCAAACTTCAACAATCATGAAACATATATCTCATAACCATCATCATCTAACCCCTTGGGAGGCTAGAACCCTCATCCATATCTAAGATAAGCATAGATATCAAACCACCATAATGAGACATAATGCTCCATATCCATCAAAAATGCAACCAAGGGGTGATCAACAAGGCAAGCACATGTGAGAAGACCATCAAACAACAAACACAATCACCATCCAACCAAGGAGAAGTGATACCCCCCCAACCAAATACCTCCATCAAGTGATCGAATGCAATGAAGAGAAGGGGATCCATTACGATGAATCCCCCAAGTCAATCTAATGCTCCAAGAGTATTAGCAACAAATCTCCATCAATGTGATGAAAGTCACAAGATGGAATCTCATACAATATAAGTTGTAGCATGGTTGTTATGAAATATAAATAAAACAACAACAACAACGAACAATATTTTGCCTCTTAACAACCCCAATCCACTAGGCAATTTTAGATATAATATACTAAAGTGTGTCAATTAGTTTTAGCTCTCTAGAGAAATCTCATCGTGCATAAAAACAAATCTGAAAATCACTTATGACAGTGGTAAATACAACAACAAATTTTCCATGTCTTCTTCAATATAAGTGTTAAATCATATTAACAAAAAATAATTTGACAAATATTTCTTATAGAATCTCTTTGGCTAATTTGTCGTGTTGTGAAGGGTATATCTATGTTGTCAAAGTCACCCAGAACTTGCACCTAGCCTCATCCACATCCACTCGAGGGGCTTTGAACCCAAGTATACGCATTAATACAAGCCCAATCACCTCACTGCTTGTCTTCTTCAATATAAGTGTTAAATCATATTAATAATTTTTTTTTGACAAATATTTCTTATAGAATCTCTTTGGCTAAGTTGTCGTGTTGTGAGGGGTATATCTATGTTGTCAAAGTCACCCAGAACTTGCACCTAGCCTCATCCACACCCACTCGAGGGGTTTTGAACCCAAGTATACGCATTAATACAAGCCCGATCACCTCACTGC
>JZKD02S0457570.1:214898-266249 GCA_000966675.3 Picea glauca | reverse complement strand
GGTCCTTCCTTTATTATTATCCAGCAAATGAAGGGATACAACCTACAACAAAACCCGCTGTAACTTCCTCTTCTTTCTCTCACAGTCTCCTCTCTCAGAATACAATACTCGCCATGATGCATAGCCGCAATACATTTCCCTCATAACAGAGGGTTGCCTTGTAGGGCAAAAAACCATAACATAATTTCTACTGTTAGATTTGTGACCTTGTAATGAACGGTCCAGATTTACAATGAAATTACAATATACATTTACAAGGAAATTTTTCCTTCGGGGGTTTCGCCCCCGAACCCCCCAACAGGGGGAATAGCTCCCCTGAACCCCACAAAGGGGGTACCCCCCCTTTGCACTCCCCTGCATGGAAAAGTGTACATACTTATGGGGTGTAAAGTATTCATGGGTTATAAACATGGATGAAATCAAGGACCTCTGAATCAGGAAGATAATTAGGCTCCACAACCAACACTTTGCAGTATTTGAAGTAGAATAGGATTTTTTTTTTCAAGATGTACGCTCACATAAGATGAATCTGTTTCATTTGGACTTATTGCTGGAATGAGGTCTGTTGTTTTGGTTTGGTAAACTTGTTGTTTAGGTTGGAGTCTGGACTGTCCTGGTCTTGTTATTGGTTAGGTTAGAGTCTGGCATGCTATTTTGAGTTGTTCCTTCTTTTCTTTGCTTAGTGGCTGTGAAATTTGAGACAACTAAAATGGATAATAACTAAGTTATGAAGTTACACACTGATAAAATGAAGTATCAAATTTGATATCTATCTAAACGTGATTATTCTTACCTTTTATATGACATTTCAGATCTAGAGATTTTGAGATACAAAGAGTAGCTAGAGGAATGGAGGCAAGTAGGAAATGACATCTATTGAATCTTTCTGGACAAAGGTTCAAACTAAAGATACGATGAGATGAGAAGAAGGTAAATATATTGCTCACTTTGTCCTTCAGGGACCAATTAACATCGACAATAATGGCCTTGCTCAAGGAAATCAATTTTCTTTGGTCGGGCTCTATTTTGGTTTTTAAGAGAGCCAAAGTCCACAAAGAACTAAAACCCGTTAGAGAATTTAGAATATACTTGGAATCTTTTCCAACTATTTAAGTTAAAATCACATAACCAATGAAATAAAACATCTACACCTCAAAAGCTCCCTGAAAGGCAAGTTCAATGTATAAAACCCAATTCAATCACTATAGTTAGTTTTCCCCTTGCTTGTGCCCATTCATTGGCTGATGAAGAAGGTAAACAGATCCACAATTAGCCAGTAAGTAGCAGATTTGAATGAGATGTGTCATGGAAGGTATTCATTTGTGCTTATTTTCGGAATGGTCACTTCGATGAAGCCTTGGTATTCTTTAATGAAATGAAAATCCTAGTTAGAAAACTCAATTCAAACTCAATCCTGTATGTAATGATAAATGGCACGTTGATATGCTACAGGAAAATACATTATTTGTTTTCCAAATATCATATACAGGTGAAAAATTGTGCTAAATCTGTCTGGTTATTCAAATGTCAAGTAAATTTCATTACTCTTCTTAATTTCATTACTGGTCCTTTGGTTATGTGTTACAAATTTTGAGTGTTGAATTTCTTCAATACTGCTTTGGCATGATTGTCAAAACTATACATCATCTTTTGTTAATATGTCAACCAACTTTTGGGCCTGTTGAGTTACCTCTTTATTTACATAAATCTCCAAAAGGGTATCCTCCAACAGAGTGCCTTTGGAGTAGAGTCTGAAGTGTTTAGAGCATTAGATTTATTCCCTTGGATGGGAGAAATGCCATGTTCTATTTCCATATTGTATTTTTATTTATGCAAATTAAATAGGTATTATATTTTCATTTTATATTGTATCCTTGTGTATTTTATGTCTTGGCATCCCATTTATTGCATTTTCAATATTTTGTTCAAAGGACTTGGTCGAAGTTGATCAATCCCCATCTGTAGAGTGAGAGAAATCATGTACATCAGTGACCCTTTACTTTGTACTTGCATTCTTCCTTTATTGTGTGAGTATTTTGTAATTTTAATTATGGGCAAGATTGAATTGGCCCGAAGGAGCATCTTCTAGAAAGATCATCGGGATAATGAGGAAATTGCATTTTATTTATATTTTGTTAACAAGGTCTAACTACAATGTACATAATACATATGCTGAAATGGATCAACATCCTCATCATTGTTGAAATATTGTAACTGCAAAGAGTATTCTATTTATTATTGATTTATTGTTCATTAGATAAATCCCCTTTTGTGGATTGATCATGTCGGGCATTGTAATTGACCGAATCCCCTTTTGCAGATTGGTCAAACCCTAATTGTAATATGCAAATTAAGAAGTCGGACCCCAGGCAAATTAGAGTGGTTCTAACCACCCAGAAAGACAAGTCAACCCTGCCAGTGAAGAGGAACCTCCTTTCTGCACTTGCCAGTTTGTATAAATAAAGGAAGCCAACCACTCATTTGTTCACTCACTCAACTCACTCATATAGTGTGCAAGTATTGAAGGAAGCTGCAGTTACCAGTTGCCGGAAGAAGGAAGAGAGAGAGGCACATTGCTTGGGAGAGAATATTCTCTAGTGTTTGGTTTATTGTCTTGGCATTGTATTGGCTATCTATATTAAGGAAGTTTTGCTGGGTTTTCTTCCCCATGAGGGTTTTCTGGGATAAATGTTGTGTATCTTGTGATTGTGTTTCTCTCAGTGATCCTATCTATGCTATGGTTATCTAGTAAATTGAAAATAAATCTAATAATAGATTAAACTTTAACAATCATCTGGATATTTCAACTCTACATCATGATCAACCAATCATCTTCCTTTGAATCTGCTTTAAAGTCTAAAGATTCCCAGCTAGGTATGATGGTAAATGAATGTCGTACATTGTTTGGCAATATGCTATAGTGTATGTATCACACTGTTCTAAGAGAATCCTTCCACACTCCAAGGTAAAAGGCAAGCCGAAATCTGGAAGGGCTAGGACTGGGGATGTGCTCATCACCTTTTTCATCTTATCTATCATAATTTGGGCTTCTTCACTCCATTTGAAGGCTCCCTTCTTAGTCAAATTGGTCAAGGGTGCACATAGTTGAGAAAACCCTTTGACAAATTTCCTGTAGTACATGCACATGCCTAGAAACCCTCTTAACTATATGAGTGTTTTAGGAGTAGGCCACTCCATAATGGCTTTTATTTTCTCTTGATGTACTTGTACCCCCTTTGCTCAAATGATGTGTCCCAAGTAGAGTACCTTTGTCATTCCAAACTCACATTTGGAATCCTTAGCGTACAGTGACTGTTCCTCCATGATAGATATAAATTGGTCCACATGCCTAAGGTGTTCCTCCCATGTCTTGCTGTAAATGAGAAAGTCATCAAAGAATACTAACAAGTGCTTCCTCAACTATTTGTTGAACACATGGTTCATGGCATATTGGAACATGGCTGGGGCATTTGTTAACCCGAAGGGCATCACTAAGAACTCATAATGGTCGTAATGACACCTAAAAGATGTTTTTGAGATGTCCTCCTCCCTCATATTGATTTGATGGTAGCTAGAATGAAGGCCAATCTTTGTGAAGTAGACAACTCCATGTAGTTCGTCTAGCAACTCATCAATCCTTGGTATAGGGTACCTGTTTTTGATTGTCTTTTTATTCAAGGCCCAAAAGTTACTGCACATCCGCATAGTCCCATCTTTCTTCTTGACCAGCACTACGGAAGAAGAAAAAGGGCTAGAGCTCGGCCTGATGTGTCCCATGTCTAGAAGTTTTTTGATGGCTTCCTCTATCTCGTCTTTATACTTCTTTGGATGCCTATATGGTGTGGTGACACCCCTGGAGGGATCGGTCCAAACACCTTGTGGTGCTTGTCAAGGATCTCTTGGATCTCTGGGGTGTAGTGAACCTTACCCTTCTCATCCACACATGCCGAAATCCTACATTCAGCTGCATACACAATCTCCTCTCTCCTGAAGATGGCTTCCATCCTCTTGGCCGTAACTACCTTGGAAGAATTACTCGTCATGCCTCTGAGCACTAACTTTCATCCACCCTCTTCTGTAAACAACATATCCATGGTTTTGTAGTTGGTGGTGATAGGCCCTAATGTGCTGAGCCATTGAAATCCAAGGATTATGTTAGTGTCTGGAAGGTCCATCACATAGATGTCCTGCACCAACTCATGCCTACCCAATGTAAGCTTCATACTGGGAATGTACCTATCACAAGGCATAATGCTTCCACCTGCTACCTCCACCTTGAACCCTTCAAATTCCACTGTGGGTATATGCCTTCTCTTCAACAATTCTGAGTCAATGAAGTTGTGAGAGTCTCCCCCATGAATCAATACTGATACTTTTTTCCCCTGGAAGACTCCTCTCATCCTGAAGGTGTTAAATTTGGGTACCCCACTGATAGATGCCAAGGTGGATTTCCCCTCAGTCGTACTGTCCTGTCCTGTGACCTCCTCCTCTGCTGTCTCTATGGTTTCGGCCTCCATGTTATGAAGTTGGCCATAATATTCCTCCTCCTCATTATCTGAGGTCACCTCTATGTAGTGCACTTGGCCACAACCCATGCACTTGTGTGATGGGTTCCATGGTTCTTTGCATGTGAAGCAGAGTTGCTTCCTTCTCAGTTCCCTCTTGGTGTTATCATCCATCCTGCCACGGCCCCTGTCATACCCCCTTGGGTCATGCCCCCCCTGTTTTATTGGAGGTCTCTGATCTCTTCCTCTTGTGTTAAGTGGTGGCCTAGGTACAAACTTTGGTTTGGCAGTTGGTCCTAGGTCCCTTGTCCTCCAAATAGCATCCTGTAGGTTGGTAGGCTTAAAATCCTTTACCCAACCCTTCAAGGGTTCCATCAACCCTTCAGTGAAAAGCATCATAAGTTTGGTTGGTGATATATCCTGTACCATGACTGCTAGCTTTTGGAATTCTTTGATGTATAACTCTGTTGCTCCTATTTGCCTGAGTTGTGTGAGCTCCCAGAAATTCATCTCAGGATCCCCCTGATCATATCTGTCAATGAGTATCTGAGTGAACTCTGCATAGGCTACTATCTGGTTGTGGCCTAGTGTGGTGAGTCCATGATACCACCAGTCATGAGCCTTGCCATCCAAATACATAGTGGAAAATTTGATGGATTCCATCTCTCTCATGGGGTTAAGCTGCAGTTAAGTGTCTAGCTTCTGTACCCATGCCTGTGATGTCATCCTGGTCATACCATCAAAGTATGGGATTTCCATCTTCCCCGCTCTTCGTTCAAACTCATAACTTCTCCTCTAGTTCGGTCTGGGTTTGAATCTGAATTTGAGTTGGCAGTATTGATCCAGGGAAATCTGTCTCTGAATTATCATATCCAAGCCATAGTACTCCTTAGTACACTGTGCCATCTACTCAACAAAGACATCCACCTGCTCCTGCTGTATCTGTTCATCTATGAATGTGGGCAAGTATGGTCTAGGGTTATCCCTGCTACCCATCTGTCCATGTGACGTACCACCTCCATGGATTCCCTATGAACTAGGATCCTTTTTTGGATTATACCTGATTTCACCATGGGATCCTCCAGCCTCCTTGCTTCCATACGTCTAAGGGTATTTCCCCTTATGAGTCATCGCCATCAATAGCCGGGTTATCATCATCTAGTTTTCATCAATATTCCTTAGATTCCCATCTACCTTCTTCAAGGTCTGAGTGATTTTGACCTGTCCCCTCTAGTTTGTCTCCTTTCTTTCCTGTAAATGGTGGACCAGGTTGCCTTCTGTGAGGTTTAAGATTTGTTGGAATTTGTCGAATTCGACTACCAAGAAATCCAAACCCTATGGCTCATGGTCATCCCCTAATCCCTCCATTTCAGCTTTTGTTTCACTAGCATGCTTCTTCCTTCTTCCCATAAGGATACCACTGTACCTCTGCATGTGCTAATCCTCACAGGTTTGGAGGATCAGAGCTCTGATACCACTGTAATGATCCCAAGACAATTTTTTTGCTTGGAACCACTAACTAACCATTGATCTGATTGTCAAGTGTTATGTATACAGGTTGGCCATGAACATTTCGGCCTTAGGGTTTATTTAGTTATTCAACCAAATATTATACAAGAAATATAGCTATCATATAGAGAACATCAACAATACACAAGATAGGAACCAACAATCAATAGATTAACTTTATTATAAGAAAGCAAGCACCTGATACAAATAAAAAAACAGATTTGGAATAGCTTCAGATGGCTTCAAGACAATAATATAGCTGCATTCAAAATGCTCCTGGAGCTACAAGAAAGCCTCCCAAAGGCTGTAATAGAAGGTGAACACTCAACTGTAAAACTAGGGTTTAAGCCCAAACCTTAAGAAACTGGTACGACCTTGTTGGTTGATGATACAACCTGCTGAAGATAATGGACACCAATGGTTCGTCCCTCCTGAAGATAAAGTCTCCCAAATGTTTCCAAACTCCTCCCAATGCTAGATCAAAGCACTAGAAGCCTCATCATGAAGTATGGAGCTCAAACACTGAAGCCTCCTCCTCAAACTGCAGAAACCCTAGGTTGGTATGGCCCTTCTGAAACCCTGAATATGGTCAATAGTACGACCTAGCTGATTATGGGCTCTGAATCGTCTGAAACTCTCTCGGATGATAGATCGGGCAACCACAAGCACTTGAGATAAGTCTCAAAGTTAGATCTAGCCTATGGCCTTCTAGATCTGAGAAATACTGAATCACCAATTTGTACCCTTCCTCCTGAAATCGTCCCAATCTGCAAATAGATGATAGGGATGTGATAACTCCTCCAAGAAGCCCTCAAACTGATGAGAAATGGCTTGCAAGCAAAACCCTAATGATGGAAACCTCTCAAGCTTCTTCAATATGCTGGATCGAGCTCTTCCTCAACAAATGGTGCGCTCTGCAAGAAAACCCTAGCTGGTATGACTCTGCTGGTCCAACTAGTACGGCCCTGCTAGTCCTCCTAAATAGATGATGGTTGTAGAATGGTGTGGGTGGAGTATTTCATCCCCGAGGCCAAGCTATTGAATTTCATCAAGATCTTTTGACGTAGATATTGAATTTGACTTCACTAAGACGTCATGTAATTTTTTTTTCTTCCTGTAGGAAAACATTAAAAACTTTTTCTCAAGGTTTAATATTAAGCTACCCAACGTCTCTAACCAAGTCGAGCTGAGGAATATATCAACCACTTTTTCATATATAGTTGTAACCTCGAAATTCGATACAAGTTTATAATCTTCAAGTGTCAACGGTAAGTCCTTGATGTCATATTTATTGCGAAAAAAAGAGTCTTTTGTTTCGATTACATTTGTCTTTGGAATTATTAATTGATTCGCCAAATCCATACTTATGTGATTTTTCTTCTTATCTGGGAAAATGTGGATGCTAACTTTTTTTTTCTTGAGTATTTCCTCTAAATGTTAATAATCCAATGCATCTACTTAGTGATTTTTACCAGAAAATATTCCTTCCTTAAAATCCATTTTTTAATTTGAATTGACCTTATAATTATTATAATATCCCTTTAATAGTAATAAGACTTAAGCTTCTTGAATTAATGATATCTTCCTCTAACATTCCTTTATATTCTTTTAAGAAAATACTCCTTGATAATTCTTCTTTATATATATATATATATAGAGAGAGAGAGAGAGAGAGAGAGAGAGAGAGAGAGAGTTTAAAAACTTTGAATATTTTCTATACTTTACCAAAAGTAATTTTATATTCACTTAATCTCTTCTTCTTCTTTTTTTCCTTGGTAATTAATGAAAAATAATTTAATATTACCTTCACACTTTCCAAAAGAACTCTTTTAGTTATACTCCTTCCTTCTTATATATCTTTTCACTCCAATTTTTATAATCCTTTTTATACTTGATAAAAAGTACCTTATAAATCCCTTTTATACTCTTGACTATTTGTTAGCGACGGTTAGGGCTCAACAAACGCGACCCTAAGTTTTGTGAAATACTTCTTTAGAGGAAAATACACATGCACATATATGTTATATATGGTATGGAATACCGTGGGCCAATGGTTTTCCAAAACGGAGGGATGGTAAATCTCCAAAGATAAAATAAAATATTCACTTTTCCTCTTCTTTGAAACTTTTTCTTTTAAATTACTTTTTCCTCACTTTTTAAATGAAAATTAACTTAACTAATGCCAAATATGGAATATTGCTTTCAAACTTCTTGGTGTGCACTTATACTTCTTCACATGCCCCTTAAGAAAAACCTTTTTTTTCTCCTCTTTTTTTTTTTTGATTTTGTGTAGAATGACTTTTTTACTTTTGTTGAAATGTGTAGAATATTTGATCTATAAATGGCCAATGGCCAATATGAGGTCAAACACTTGATTTTAGAGAAACTCTGTTTGTGGCCAAAATTGTTAAAAAATTAATTAAAAGTACCTAGGCAATTGTTTCTCATCCCTAGGCGCCTAAGGGGTGAGAAAGTGCCTAATGTGGGCCTTAGTCTTTTAATTTGTGAGATGCAAATTAAAAGGTGACTTTATGACTTTAGTGAGGGGGTGAGTGAAGAGACACTCAATCTCAACCACTCATTTAATCCAATCTCAACCGTTGGATTAAGAAACTCTTCACCTACCAAGCATGAGATAGATTAGGGTTGAGGGGCACACCCATTGTTGGGTTGTTGATTCATTTTGAGAGAGAGAGCAAGAGAATTTTCGAGAAGCAATAAAGAGGCCATTTATCAGATCTAGGGAACACATTCCAAGGAAAAATACTAGCACAGAAATAGAGGCAAGGAGTTCAACATATACAGGAGGCTGTACAACATGGATTCCAAGGTCCGTACAGTCTTTTGTATGCATAGAAATCGAGGAACATAACAACATTTATTTATGTCCGTACGGTATGGATTTATCAATCTGTACATCCGTACTTTGGCACAAATTTTGAGGAGGGACAGACAACCATACTTAGGCCATACCGTACGGATTTCGTACAGTCATTTCTTGGCACAAAAATCGAGGCAGGTTGCTGTGTGGTGTTTTTGGAAAGTTTGGCACGATTTTCAAGGCGACTGTACAACCATTAATGCACCCAAAAAATTGTTGAAGCTGTTGGCACAAATTTCTAGGCATCTGTACAACCATTTGGTGGAATAGAGATCGAGGAGCATACCTGTAATTTATTGCAGGAAATTCTGGGAAGAGTTTTGAGGAGTTTGGCTCATTTTTCTGTGTGAAGACTTGGCACAGTTATCGAGATAAGTTTGTCCTGAAGTTGAACATGTTGTAACAAAATTTCTCTAAAGCTCCTAAATAATAAAAATCTCCCTCTCTCACTGTTTTTCCCCTTGTGGGTTTTTCCAGGGTCACTATTATATCGAAAATCTCCATGTCAATATTTTTTGAGTTTTATGTGCTGCTGATATTTTATTTCTACGTTATAAACGATGTTCAGAATCCTCATGTTTCAGTTCTGAAATTTATTTTTCTGCTGAGTTTTATTTGCTTTTATAAAACTGGGTTTGGGAATTAAACAATGGCTGAAAAATAAGTGAGATTGAAACTGGGTCAGGGTCTGAAATTTTACATGGTATCATAGCTGAGTTGAAAGAAGCAGAAATTTCAGCAAGTCAGAAAGTTGGGATAACAGTCACTTCACACGACAGATTTTTTGAATTTTTTCATTTTCAACAGAAAGAGGTCAATGGCTATAGGTTTGAGAGTTGAGGGAAGACTTTATGGGGTAGAAAAATTTAGTGCTTGGAAGGAGAGGATGATCTTGTTGTTGCAAGAAAATGAGTTGTGGGACATTGTGGAAAATATCACAACTCATGCTATGGTGGTACCTGTTGATGCTACTCTTCTTGTAGCTTACACTAAGAAGAGTATCAAGGCTAAGAGGATTATTCTTGATACCATCAAGGACCATTTGATTTCTCACTTGACGGGGAAGGCAAATGCCTATGAGATGTGGGAGTCTTTGACTAAATTGTGCCAGAGTACTAATGAAAACCGGAAGATGGTTTTGAGGGGAAAATTGAAGAGCATAAAAATGACCAAGGATGAAAATGTGGTCACATACCTTATTAGATTGAAACAGGTGAGGGATGATCTTGGAGCTATGGGGGAGGCCATAGTTGACAATGAGATTGTGAGAACAACATTGAATGGAGTTTCCAAACAATGGGTTGTTTTTGTGGAGGGAATTGTTGCTAGGGAGAAGCTTCCAATTGGGAACGTCTTTGGGATGACTTTGTTCAGGAGGAGACCCAGAGAGGTTATGTACAGGGCATTTCATCTATAGGGCATGAGGAGGAGAATATGGCTCTTGCTTCCAAAAACAAGAAGAAGTTTATAAAGGGTTCTAAGGGTGGTAACAGACCCAAGGGTGAAGGGAAGAAAGACATGAGCAAATTCAAGTGCTTTGCATGCCATAAGTTTGGGCACTATGCAGGTCAGTGTCCGACGAAGAAACAAACAACAACTTCAAGAGCGGTGGGAGAGTTTTCCACCAAGTTTGACAAGGAGTTTTCCTTGGTTGTGTGTCTATCCACGAGGACCACTCATTCAGATATGTGGTATATTGACAGTGGTGCCTCTCACCATATGACAGGGGTTCGTGAGCACTTGATATACCTCACATAGATTGGAGATGTTGAGGTGGTGCTTGGAGATGACCGGGTGGTCAAGGCAGTTGGTTGTGGGACTGTATCATTTCAGAGGGAGTCTATGCCTCCCATGTCTTTGACAGAGGTTCTATATGTTCCGGGGTTGAAGAAGAACTTAGTGTCAGTTTCTGCTATTGAGGAGAGGGGCTATGAGGTCTTGTTCCGTGATGGACATGTTCTCCTTTACCCAAAGGGGTCTAGTATCACTTCGACCAAAGTGATTGGGACTAGACATGAGAATTTATACAAGCTTATGTTCTAGCCAGCGAGAGGATTGATTCATACTACTAGTAGTAGTGACCTATGTGAGTTATGGCACATGAGGATGGCACATTTGCACCATGGGGAATTGATATTTATGAGGGAGATGGTGACAGGAGTTCCAGATTTTAGTTCAGAGCACCATGAGTTGTGCAAGGGGTGTGCTTTGGGAAAGTACACCAAGACTTCTTTTTCAAGCAGTGACAGTAGAGCAACAGGGATTCTTGATCTTATACATTCAGATGTATGTGGCCCGATGTCTTCGACACAATTGACTGGTTTTCTTTACTATGTTATATTCATTGATGACATCTCACAAAAGTCTTGGATTTTCTTCATGAATACCAAAGGACAGGTCTTCATCCGGTTCCAAGAGTTCAAAGCTCTTGTGAAGAACCAGACAGGGAAGAAAATCAAATTTCTGAGGATGAACAATGGGGGTGAGTATACCTCCAAGGAGTTCATGGACTTCTGTGCAAGAGAGGGAATCATGAGAGAGTTGAATGTTCCTTACAACCCACAACAAAATGGGGTTGCAGAGAGGAAGAACGGGGCCATTGTTGGGGCTACGAGAGCCATGCTACATGATCAGGGGCTGCCACTATTTCTATGGGTTGAGGCATGCTACATTGACGTTTATCTGTAGAACAAGAGTCCTCACAAGGTTGTGGGCAGCATGACTCCTGAGGAGGCATTTTCTGGGAAGAAGCTTGAGGTGGGGAACTTTCGTATTTTTGGGTGCATCACATATTCATATGTCCCTTCTGAGAAGAGGACAAAGTTGGAGCCCATGACAGAGAGAGGTATCTTTGTTGGGTACAATGAGACTTCAAAGGCTTTCCTTATATACCTTCCTTCCTCGAGGAAGACTTTCTTGAGGAGGGATGTCAGATTTGAGGAGGATGGAGCCTTTAGGAAGTCTAGAGGGACAGAGAAGGGTGAGCAGTTCTCACCTCAGATTTAGGTGAGTCCACAAAATACTACAGTGACACAGAGTTCGGGGCCACCAGCTTCGGTGATGACAGGTTTACAGGCGACAAGGCCACAAGGTTCAGGTTCATAGGCTACTGGTCCACAAGTTTCAGAATCAAGTACTCCAGAGTCTACTTCAGGATCATTGTCTTCATGAGATGGGGTGAGAAGGGAGATTCCCCTCCATGGGACACTATTTCAGAGAGGAGGAAGACCAAGTGGCTTCAGGATGCTTTGAGGGAGGCACAGGGTTCAATGGGGAATCCTAGACAGGAAATGAGGGAGAGTAAACCTCTCGAGAGGTTTTGCAGCTACATCGCAATGGTGAGCACTATTCATGAGTCTGAGCCTTCCACTTTCGAGGAGGCTACTGGTAGATAGGTTTGGAGGGATTCCATGATGGAAGAGTACAATTCCATCATGAAGAATGATGTTTGGGAATTTGTTCCTAGACCTGAGGGGAAGTCAGTGGTGACTTCTAGATGGCTCTATAAAATCAAGCATACTGCAGATGGTAGCATTGAGAAGTACAAAGCTCGCTTTGTGGCTTGGGGGTTTTCACAGGTTGAGGGAGTCGACTATGATGAGACCTTTGCACCAGTTGCTAGATACACTTTTATCAGGTCAGTGATTTCCATTGCAACAGAGATGGGTTGGAAGATCCACCAGATGGATGTGAAGACTGTATTTCTGAATGGTCTTATACATGAGGAGGTATATATTGAGAAGCCATTGGGCTTTGAGGTGCATGGGAGAGAGTCTCACGTGTGTAGACTAAAGAAGGCATTGTATGGGCTGAAACAAGCTCCCAAAGCTTGGTATTTGAGGATAGATTCCTATTTGCAGCAGTTGGGCTTTGAAAAGAGTGATTCGGGTCCCAACCTATATTTCATTGTGGTTGGAGAGGATCCTCTCATTCTCTTGCTATATGTGGATGATCTTTTCACTACAGGGGTAGAGAGACTCATCAGTAGCTGCAAGGAGAGACTTGATTCAGAGTTCAAGATGACTGATATCAGATTGATGCATTACTTTTTGGGATTGGAGGTTTGGCAGGAGCCTGAACACATCTTCTTGGGACAGGGGAAGTATGTGTGTGAAATTTTGAGCAGATTTCAGATGGAGGATTGCAGGCCCATGACCACTCCTATGATTACCAACTGGAAGAATCTTCATGCTTATGAGTCTCAGTTGGTGGATTCCACTTTGTATCGTCAGTTGATCAGGTCATTGATATATTTGGTCAATACCAAGCCATATATTTGTTTTGCTGTCAAGACTCTCAGTCAGTTCATGGTGGATCCTAGGAGAGTGCATTGGGTGGCAACAAAACATGTGCTCAGGTATCTTTGTGGCACGATAGATTATGGTTTGGACTATCAGAGAGGAGATGGAGTTCGGTTGGTTGGCTATACAGATTCAGATTGGGAAGGATGTGTCAGTGACAGGAAGAGTAGTTCAGGGTGTTGTTTCAGATTGGGCTCAACAATTGTGTCTTGGTTCAGTCGGAAGAAAAATTCAGTGGATTTGAGTTCTGCAGAGGCTGAGTATATGGCAGCTAGTCAGGCCAGTTGTGAGGCCCTTTGGCTTCGCAAGTTGCTGGTGGGATTTTTCGGTGTGCAGTTGAGGCCTACCGTGATTTACTCTGATAATCAAAGTTGCATTAAACTCTCAGAGAATCCAGTTTTTCATGATCGGTCTAAACACATCGATATTCGTTATAAATTCATCCATGACTATGTTCATAGAGGAGCTGTGGAGCTACAATACATATCTATAGAGGAGCAGGTTGCAGACATACTCACCAAGGCATTGGGTAGAGGCAAGTTTGTATTTTTCAGGGACAAGCTTGGAGTGGTGAGTAACACTTTCCTCCGTAAGAGGGAGTGTTAAAAATTTAATTGAAAGTACCTAGGCAAGTGTTTCTCATCCCTAGGCGCCTAAGGGGTGAGAAAGTGCCTAATGTGGGCCCTAGTCATTTAATTTGTGAGATGCAAATTAAAAGGTGACTTTATGACTTTAGAGAGGGGGTGAGTGAAGAGACACTCAATCTCAACCACTCATCTAATTCAATCTCAACCGTTGGATTAAGAAACTCTTCACCTACCAAGAATGAGGTTGATTAGGGTTGAGGGGCGCACCCATTGTTGGGTTGTTGATTCATTTTGAGAGAGAGAGCAAGAGCATTTTCGAGCAGAAAGAAAGAGGCCATTTATGAGAGCTAGGGCATGCATTCCAAGGCAGAATAATAGCATAGAAATAGAGGCAAGGAGTTCAACATATACAGGAGGCTGTACAACACTGATTCTAAAGTCCATACAGTGTTTTGTATGCACATAAATCGAGGAACAAAACAACATTTATTTCTGTCCATATAGTATGGATTTATCAGTCCATACAGCTGTACTTTGGCATAGATTTCGAGGAGGGACAGACAACTATACTCAGGCCATACCGTACGGATTTCATAAGGTCCGTACGGTCCTTTCTTGGCACATAAATCGAGGCAGGCTGCTATGTGGTGTTTCTGGAAAGTTTGGCATGGTTTTCAAGGTGGTCATACAACCATTCATGCACCCAGAAAATTGTTGAAGCTATTGGCATGAATTTCTAGGTAGTCATACAACCATTTGGAGGCATAGAGATCGAGGAGCAGACCTGTAATTTATTGCAGAAAATTCTGGGAAGAGTTTTGAGGAGTTTGGCTCATTTTCCTATGTGAAGACTTGGCACGGTTATCGATATAAGTTTGTCATTAAATTTCTGAAGACGAACATGTTGTAATAGAATTTATCTGAAGCTCCTAAATAATAAAAATCTCCCTCTCTCATTGGTTTTCCCCTTGTGGGGTTTTCCAGGGTCACTGTTAGACCAAAAATATTTGTGTCAATATTTTCTGAGTTTTATGTGCTGTGGATATTTTATTTCTGCGTTATAAACGATGTTCAGAATCCTCATGTTTCAGTTTTGAAATTTATTTTTCTGTTGAGTTTTATTTGCTATTATAAAACTGGGTTTGGGCATTAAACATTGGCTAAAAATTCAGCGAGACTAAAACTAGGTTGGGGTCTGAAATTTTACAAAAAATTGGATCGAGATGAAGGTTTGATACCACTGTGGTGAACCAAGCTGGTTCACCAGGTAAATACTCAATGTAGGTAGGTCAATAGATTATAATCCATAAAGGATAATATATTAAATAATAATGTATATGAATATGATATGATGAGTACAATAAGAATGAAGGCCTTATATACCCACAGAGGGGTGCCCTTCCATGAAGAGACGTGACCTTTCATTGGGAAGGTGTCTATTCCTTAATTATTCATTAACTATTATAACGTATTTATATTTATTATTATATATTATGTTCATAACAGTTATTTGGCTGGGCCGAAATTTTGTTTGTAAAAGATTTTCATATTTTTGCTACTCATAATAAAATCCAGAAATCTGCTGCACTGATTTTTCCTCTAGGGTTTTTCCAGGCACGATTTTGTCCAAAAATACTTGTGTTTATTGTGTGATGTGATTGTTGTTATCTTCTGCAGTTTAGATCATAGTTATTTCTGCTGTGTTAATTATTTTTGTGAAGATAACCTAGCTGTAATGGGAAAATAACAAGTTCAAAAAATTTATTTAAAGTATTGATCAAGTTCTGAGTGAAATATTGTTGAGTTTTCTGGTTCATACTGCTGGGTTATAGAAGTTTCACATCCCTTAGGGGTTTTTTCTAGGGGTATCTACCCATAAAATTTCCTGTGCAAATGTGTAGGGTTTCTTGTTGTGCTTCTGTCGATTTATTTATTTAAATTGTTAAAGCTCAACCATGTTTTTTATTCAGTAAATCTACTTAATAAGTTTATTACAGTAAGGGTTTGCTATGAAATAAATTTCCAGGTGCTAGGTCTGAAATTTAACAATCACAACACCGTCACCATTGACAAGACCTCTCATAAATCACAATCATTGCACTACCTATCCCTTAAGACCATACATGCTTTGATACCAATTGAAAGACATAATGAAGGACACGAAGATCAATAATTTGTATATTTCTCATATTATTCACATGATAGTACAATATATAGTACATTTCTCTATTAACCACCTTTAACAGTCCACACAACTAAACATATGTTAGGATAATGAATATAACCCAAGATAAACATAAGGTGGTTTAGGACTTAATGATTAGAAGCAAAATTGCTAACAAATATCTTTCATCATGATCTTGGGTCCCTTTTTCTTACTGCGTAGGAGCATATGCTTACCTTTTTTCTTTTCTTGGGTGAGAATTTACTAGTACCCCAATGGGTTGTGTGTTGTCACTTTCTGACCTATCATGTACTTATTTGTTGAATGAAAATTATAAGCAACATTTCAAAGAAACAACTTTGTCTTATTACTAGGCTTTAGCTTCTAAATGTATTTTAGGGAGGGTTAGACTATTTAATCACAACTTTTTTTAATTATATATGATTCTTGATATATTCTATATTGTATTGCAATGAAACATAAGCTACATTTTCCGAAAATAAAAGAAAGCAACTGCTTGCTCATCTTTGATTGGTTTCACTACTTTCCATAATATACCTTATCTTTTTTGAAGTTGTTCACTTGCTCCTTAATTTTGCATAGATATCATTTCACCTTGAAAACATCTTATCATGCCTCTATTGAGAAATTAAAAATTGTCTTTTAATAGCTTCTAAATGTTTCTTGGATTTTCATTGCAGAAGGTGGGAGTGAACAATCTTGTAATATGTCTAGACGAGGTTGATAAGACAGGTTCAGATGTGCGAGGAGATCTTGCATCTGCATTGTTAGAAGTTCTTGACCCTGAGCAAAACAAGACATTCAATGATCAATGTCCACATGTCTAAATCTGCTTCATGGCATATTTTGTAACAACTATTGTTTTTTCTTTTGGCATTTTTCATTATGTGTATTTGCTACATTTTGTGACACAATGTTTTTCCTTTTGGTATATTTCAATGTATCTATTTGTTTCTTGAGGAATTTTACATGCTTCTTTAGGTTGATATTATTACTAATCATTGTTCATGTGGATTGCCATGTATTTAATTTCAAGGTATCATAGTTTTCAAACTATCAATTTTGCTTATATTCTATTTTCTTAAAATCTTATAGGTAGTATATTTTATTACGAGTTGTAGCAACTAAAGGTGACATAGTTTATCTTTTTTTAACCATTTAGAAGAAAACTTAATTGTTGATTCCCTTTATGTTAGGGCCCTAAAGTGCTTAAGTGATATTATTACTAATCATTGTTCATGTGGATTGCCATGTATTTGATTTCAAGGTATCATAGTTGTCAAACGATCAATTTTTCTTCTATTCTATTTTGTTAAAATTTTATAGGTAATATAATTTATTCCAAGTTGTAGCAAGTAAAGGTGACATAGTTTAGATTTTTTTAACCATTTAGAGAAAAACTTAATTTTTTTTTCCCTTTATGTTTGGATTATGAAGTGCTCAAGATGTATCACAAACCATATGTCCAAGAAATGTTGGAAAGGCTCCAACACTTTTCTTTAAATCTAAATACCCTTTTGGTAGGGTTACATCATACGATATTTCTTATGGAAGGATAAACTCCATATCTTCTCCTAAGAGAATGATTACTATAACAATTCCATTCATGCCCCAAAAGGAGGACTCCATCCTTATTCATATCTACCTAGCAAACCCTAACCATAACCACTAGTGGCCCCTACATCAATGATTGGGCTATATTATATTTATTGAATGTTGAATACCTAGTGGGTTTTCTTTAATAACTAACATAGTGGACTTAGTGCACATTTAATTGATTGACCACCATACATATCCTATCGCTAACTCTAATAGGTCATGTTATCCCCTATCCTAGGGATAACTAAGGAGATCATGTCTCGAGGCCCACAGGTCCTAGATATGGAGTGTCGAGAGCTAGATGACTTGAGCATGGCCCTGGAGGGCCCATGTTTTCTTTAGTGAAACCCACCTATCAACAAAAACAACGTCCATCCCACCAGCCTGGTCCTGAAGTAGCAGTAACTAGTAAGTCTTGCTCCATGAGGTAATGAGTACGGGTATCATGGACTTTGCCTGATGGATAGGTACATATGGGGGAATGATTAGGTCGGACCTCCATGGGGCTGAAATCCCAACAGATGGACGCTGTGACCCCACCATGGGGAAAGAGAAACTAGAGGTTGGTGCCAGGAAGAAGGAAGGACGTTGCACAAGGGACACTCTGACAGACCTAGACCCAGGGGTTTTTTTCCTTTCCTCCAGGACGTTGACCCTTGATATCCCTTGACATCATCATTTTGACCCTAGACGTCACCCAGTCAGGGATTGCATTTATGAGGGAGGTTTGCTGCTAGTTGGCACGTGTGGCAGCATTTGGGGCCTTTGGAGGCCAAACGTTTTCCATTTGAGGCCTAACGTTCCACCTTGGGGGCCTAACGTCACCCTAGAAGGGCATGACGTCACCCTTGAAGATGAAATTAGGGTTTAATTGTTGTCATTTATGTAAAAACTGGATTTTAATGTAATTTGGCCATGTCGGCCTTTTTATGACCTAATTGTAATTAAAGGTCATTGAGATTGTATAAATAAGAGATAAAAATCTCATTTTTATTCATGATTCACTCATCACACAAGTGGTGGTCTGAAATTTGACCCTTCTTAAGGGTTATTGGCTGAAATTAAGTGGTGCACAACTTTTGGGGAGACAAATCTTGGTGTATTTTGGAATATTTTCACGTGGAGGATCTTCAACTAGGGTTTAGGCTTGATTATTCTTGGTGAAGTAAGTAGAAAATATGCATTTCTTTATTGTGAATGAATGCTTATGGTGAATTTACTTGTTTCATGTCAAAGATTATGAAATTGCTTGCTTGAAACCCTAGGAGAAAGACATATGTTACTGTATTTTTTTCTATAATCTTCCACTTCCTAAAATTTCTTGAAAGGCACCTATATAGAAGTAGATGCTAGAGCCCTACCATTGTAGCACTCTAGTAACCCTACTTCATTGCCGATTGCATATTTTATTTCAATTTGTCTAAGGAAAAGAGAAATTGCTAGGGCCTAACTTTTATTACTTTCAAGCAATTATCTCTAAGACTTGGATTTTTGAGGCCTTGGGCTACCAACACCTCTTTCATCCTCTCCATCCCCTTTGGATAAATATTATCATTTCTATTTCCCATTAAGAGTTGTTGCTTTCATCATTGACTCCATTACCCTAGAAGGCACTAGTCTACCCATTACAATTGTTGATTGATCAAACAATTTTCAGAACATCTTCTCTTGAACACCTTATTGACTGCCTATTCAATTAGGGGGTCAAATCCATGTGACATGAAGATATGCATCATCATATGCAAATATGTCGAATACAGTTTGGTTCTACTAGGCAATTTATGCCTCCAACACAAATTTTTGTAAACATAATTTCCGCACCCCTGCGTGGGTTAATAATGTAATAGGTCTACATGGATCATAGTTAGGTCAGGTACCTTGGGATTCTTTCATTGGGAGATTTCCTTTCACCGAGGGTTTTTTATCCTCAAGATTTTAATTGGGTTTTTTAGCCTTATTAATTTCCCTTGAGTTTTTCCCTCACACCTGCAATAATTCCTCCAAAGTGGTGAAGGGCATTCTAATGGTCTCATCCTCTGGTAGCTATTGTTTAGGAATGATGTAAATGACCATGTAAGACATCATATAAAGTTTCACGGAATTTCGTCGAGTCTAGATAGGTTTTTTTTAATTAATTAAATTTAATTAATTTTCCTAAGGTTGGGATTTTAATTTTTTAATTAATTAATTGTTTTTGAGAAATTATTGTAAAAACTAGGCCTTTAGGTTTTTGATAGGGGTATTTGTGCTCAAATAAAATGGAAAGGCGCCCCCTACACCGTTGGGCCAAGTTTTAGCTCAGTCGGACAAACTTAGCTAGGTGTTTTTCCGCCCGGAGTGTTAGTCAGTCAAAACAACAATTTTTATTGCTAAGTCAAAAATGTAATTTTTGTAAATTTGAGTTAATGGGGTAATGTAATGGTGGAAAAGAGAAATAAAGGTGATGCCTAACCTACCCAACCCACTCCCTAAACTTTACACACCCCCTTACACAACCCACTCACTAAATACCCACGCCCCTAGGGGGACTTGCGCCCTCTACCCATGAGAAAACCTTTGAAACACACTTCATTTGATTTTTGGGCCCCTCCCTCATGAGGTGCACCCTTACTAGCCTCCCACATCACTATTTCATGGTCCCCACATCCCAACTCACTCAACCATGTCATCTATCCTCACCAAAACCCTAAGTGGTGCGCCCCCCTTCCTTGAGATCTTCATTGTTGCTTGGGTTTTGACACATAGATCTCATATAAGAGGGGTCGTCTTGCCTCTTGAGCTATAAAAGAGAGCCTCCCCTCACTCATTTCTTCACCATTATTTGAGCTAGTGTTACTCTACTGAAATTTTTCCCCACTTCTCTTGCTCTTGCCATCTTGCATCATTTCATTCTCTCTTGAGAGTCTTGGAGCAACTTGTTGATGCAACACTCTCCCATTTGGATTAATAAAGCTTTGGAGGATTTAGAATCACCAAGAGTATTCTGGTTTCATTCTTACATATGAGGTGACTTTGTGGATTTAAGCTTATTGTGTAGTATTGAGTAGATCTTTGGTGAAGTAGTTTGCTAGGGTAGATTAGCAAAGAGTATTCTTGCTGGTTTATATTTGTTGGGTAGCTAAACGATATGAAGTATTTCAGATTGTTAGCTTATCTGTACACATTATCTACTTCCATGCTTCACGATTTGTCTTGAGTTTTGTAGGTTTACCTCAAGGGATTGTTGGGACAACCTCAAGAAGGAGTCTTCCCTCAAGACCCATTTAAACTCCTAGATTTGTTTAGTCTTATTTTATGCTTACATTTCATTTACATTTCATTTTGGTAACCATCTTAGATAGGTCATATAATTTCACTTTCATTTGGAGATTTTATGTGAAAAATATCTGCTTAAAAACCATAAATGTTTCTTAACATTTTTGTGTTGTGCAACATTTCCAACAAACATTTGTTTGCTGGTTTTTGCATATTCTTACCAAGAACAAGGGGATATGTTGCCCGAATTCACCCGTACAACACTCCAAAACAACCTTCTTTGAGTGGGTAACGATTTCCATCTTTTCTCCACCTTTTTCTAGCATTGTAGCAAGCCCCCAGGAAGTTCCCTTGAGGCTTGCATTCTCTTGTTTCATTTCAGCCATTGTAATTTAATTTTGCAAGTTTTTCTGTTGCCTACACCTTGGGAGAGAGATTGGCTCAGCCAACCCCACAAAATCGTTTGGCTAGGACTGGGCTTAATTCCTTTATTTGTTGTTCTTTTGCCCCACTTGTCATTAGGACAAGGTTGTGTGGCTAGGATTGTCCAAATAATTGTTAGTTTTTCTTTCCAACCCTCTTTGGAACAACATTGGTAGGCTTGCGTCCACCTTGTGCCAATTTGAGTGGTTTGCAAATATATTTCAAGTTTTGCTTAATAACTTGCCTACACTTTGGGAGACACATCCCCATATTGTATGGCTAGGATGGTAATAATGTGTTGATGATTATTGGTGTTTACATGGTTAAAATATTCTGGAGTAGACATCACACATATACTCATCTTAGTTTGATCCCTCAAGGCATATTTCCATTTACATGCTCTAGCTTTTTTTTCAGCAAGTATTTCAATCTTTAGCATGCTATCTTAAATGGGATAAATCACATGGTTAAATGGTTGTGGTCTAAAGCATTCTTTGTTGTGCTTGAAAAATTGTTCTTGTCTTTCACTTCACATCTTACTTTCAGGTTTACATACATGGATGGTGAATGACATGGTTAAGTGAATGATCTTTACTTTCAGCTTTCATTTCATGCTTTGGATGTGTTTATAAGTTTCAATTTCATAATCTGTAATACATTTGCACAACCATTTAAGTTTCGGTTTTGGGCAATTTTCACTATTTTTGGGCATCTAAAACTCATCTAAAACACCCATAACACATCTTAAGACTTATTCCTAAGTCATAATAATATATTAGACTAAATAGGACGCCTAATTTCCACCATCTTCACCATCTAAAACGAGAATTGAGGAGGGCAGTGAAAGGTGTAGGCCGGGGACGGTCTCGCGACACACAGGATGTGTCCTTTCTATGAAAACTCAATTCTTAGGGCTGACTGTGATAGCTAGGGTGGGACTTGTTTCCTTACTATCATGAGCATCCAACAACCATTTGGCAATAGGATGAGGAAGATTAAGGTTTGACACTTAGTTAGGAGGGTAATTAAAATCTGTAAAATCTTTAAGCAACTCTTAACCACTTAGTCTTCTAGGCAATCTTCTTTTGGGATATACCTTATGGTTGATTAGAGCATTAGATTGCAAACACATACATCTTTTATTTTTCATGGAAGTCTATGGTTAATTTTCTAAGTGTTAAATCTTTTAAGTGAGTTGAGCATTTGTCCTTCAAGTATTTCATATCTTAGAATTTATGCTCTTTGTGGTGTGATTCAACAAGAGATTGCGCATCCCATTTGGAGGCATCATCTTGTTGGATCTTGAGTGCTTTTATGGTTTCCATTGAAAATCAGTCCAATAGAGTAAGTGCTATTGGGGTATGCTTGTCCTTATGTGAATGATCTTTATATTTTGACTATCTTGAATTTCTTACATTTAAGCACTTGTTAAATCTTATTCATTTGTATCTTGTGTATCTCATACATCTTGTTCATAATTGTTGTAATATCTTATATTCATTGTTGTAAGTACTTGTATCTTTGTTGTGGAGTAGTTGTAATTTTGTAATACTTGTAATCTTTTGTAATCAACCTCCTTAAACATAGTTGACCCCTTGACCAACCTTTAGGCACTAGTCTTAGTTGACTTAGGGAAAAGGTCTGTCTGACATAAGTAGTCTTTCACTTTGCATTTGTTGCCTTAGCATCATAGGTTAGTTTCCCCTTAAACCTTTAACAAATTAAAACCAACTCCTAGAACATAAATGTTAAATCTTATCTAGTAACTAGGGTCTACCCCCCTTGGTTTCCCTAGGAGTAAGCCTAGAAGGAAGAGGTTCCAGTCAAGGTGACAGTGTGGACTGTGAACCTAGGCATTGTGCCTCCAAGGACACACTAAGTGAGCTGGACTTTGCTCACGTTTGCAAGTGTGTATTAGGACGAAAACACACCTACTAACTCCTACTAACCTTAGATTAGCCTAAATCACTAACCTACTTGATGCTGTTGCAAAAGATTGCTACAACCATCTAACAACAACACATTAACCATAAAAGTGCTAGCTAGACATTGCTAATACTGCTTGTGACTATCTATTATCAATTTGCCTAGTTAAAGCTATTATTTCAAGTCTTTTATCATGCATTTTGAATCATAATTATTGTGGTTGTTACAAAATTGACATTTTCTGTTATAAATTGTTATATTGCTGCACTTTTATATCAACTAGTACATTTATTAAGAGTTCATTGTCTTATGAAGCACTAATATCATTTTGGAAAGTGCTCCTTTTTGCTTTGTTGTCTTGTTCTAGGCAGGTACACAATAATATTCTTTTGCTTCATCTTCAATAAGACTTAAAGAACCCTTTTAACTTGAGTGATCTGTGAGAGGGAAGGGATTTTCTTGCATCATCTACCTTAGCCTTCTCAAACCCTCAGGTCACTGGGGACGTCTCCTCTGGGGTACTGCAACATACTTGTAAATAGAAATGGATTTCCTATTAAGGTGACTGTGATAGGTCATTCCCAATTAATCCAATTCTATATCCACTTGCCTTGGGCTTTGGGCAAGTACTAATTTTGCGATAACATGTCCTTAGGCCCTTGCTTCAATAGGGGGAATCCCACTATTCCGCTCCACTTTGAAAAGTGTTTCCCTTAACACTTACACCTATGAGATACATCCATGAGTCCGGGTCCCATAAATGGATGTGACCCTCAACGCTTACAGTGAAGAAGTCAACAAAGTTCATCCATAAGCCAGTGTCCCATGTAGCAGTGCTCATGTTGACTCCCAACTAGTGACACATTAAATCAATGAATGGATGAGTTCTTTGCCCAAGATTCTAATTAAGGTCATATGGATCCAAATATCATTCCACCAAGATACTAGGACCTCTTAATCCCCCATGCCTAGGGGTAACTAGAGGAGATCATGTCTCATGGCCCGCAATGGAATTGGAGACAATGATCCCGACCATGATGATGATCAACATGTCCACAAATGGCATCCCAACAACCCCCCTCATTTTCCTCTTAGATTTACAGGTCGACCAAGCTCATCACATCCAAACAACTCAGTGTATGGGAGATGGTAAGCCAACGTCACCATGAGGTATGTTAGTCCTTTCATGCTTAATTTATTGGACATGTGCTTAATTTACTGGACATGTGGATGAGGATCATTAGTTGAAATTGGATCATGGATCATTGGCTTGGGAAGTTGTGTTTGTTTTCTTGTTTAACCTTGGTGGTCAACTTCTATCCCGTAGTCTCATGTTGTCACTGCCCACGGAAAAGGGGTACTACTGGGGGGACCTCACAAAGGTAACGTTTCATTCCCCACCATACTTAATGTTACCTCCTCAATCTAGGGGTAACTAAGGAGATCATGTCTTGATATCAACATGTAGTAGACATGGAGTGTTGAGAGTCAAATTGACTAGTAGATCCCATAGGGTCCCTCCAGTTCATGTTGATCACCACTCATCACCAGCAACAGAGCAATATCCACTACATCAGGTTTGGGTCCCAGAAGACAGCGGGTCTTGATTCATGAGTTAACAAGTCTAGTGTCATCATAAGTGTCACTTTAATATTTGAAGAATTTGAGAATGTTGCAAAGAATCCTTTCTTGCTTATGGAACATTTTCTTGGATATTATACCTTTTGCCTAATTTCATCTTGGTGGTTGTCATTGTGTCCTAGCTAGTTTGTTACCCTCGGGAAAAGGGTTGCTACTGGGTGGTTCCTTGAAGGGTCATCGTACCATTCCCATTCATACTTACCACTTTCCACACTTCTTCCCCTCTGTTTCCTCATCTTTTGGGTTTTTGGGTTCATTAACCCTAAGGAGCGATTGTACATCATTTCATGGGAAGAAGGTGCTAAAGGCCCATAGGTGTTGTAGCTGGAAAAATATTAAAGTCAATCATTATCCTTCCAGATGCTTGCCCTAAGTGTTAGAACATAATCCTAACTTCCCTTGGTGTATTACTTGTCTTAGGCATCTAGACCTTGGTTAATTCATCCCAATGCATTTTTCCTCACTTGATTTGACCTTCTAGAGAGGGTAGGAGACACTTTCCTTGTTTTTAGGGAGTTTTCCTTAAATTTAGGGATATGTCCCCTATGACATGGAGTTAATCTTGAGTTCTTTAATTAGAACTCCACTTAGTGACTCTTTTCCAACTCCCATGCAAAGTTTAAAACCATAAAGGAAGGAGAGCGCACTTCCTCCTTAAATCAAGGAAATTGTCCCTTGATTTTAGGGAGTTATCCCCTTTCTTTAGTAAACTTGCTTTATTTAGCTAATTAGTTATGGATAAGCTTTATTTAGCTAATTAGTTATGAATAAGCACATCTTTTAGCCTATCATACTCATGTTAGGCGTGAGTTATCTATTTTAGAGGTTTAGGCACGTGCTTTAGCTATTTTTGCACTGCTTTTGTTATTTTAGTGGCAATTTCTATTATTATTGACAAGATCAATTCCTCTCTATTTATTGAATTGATTTCATTGTAATTTTTAATATATTGTGAATACATTCCTTTTTGTGGAGTAAATTCTTCTCTAGCTCTCTCTTCTTTGTTTACTTGCAAATTCATTGGATTAGTATTATTTTTCTCATTGAATTCTAGATCTCTTGGGTCTCAGAATTTTACATGGTATTAGAGCCTCAGGGAATTTGAGGGAGAGGTATACTAGTTTTATTTGCAGGTGAAATATCATCAAAGGAGGAAACGAAAATCAATGGATCAACACCTCTAGCCCAAGAATGTTTTCCTAACTCCATTCAACTACATTAAATGGAAAGCCGAGATCACCCTTGCTCTCCAAAGAAAAGGTCTCTACCAGATAACAATGGGTACGGAAGTTGAGCCAACAAATGTTGTGGAGAAGGAAAAGTTTTTCAATCGAATGGATGAAGCCTTTGGGCTGATATGTCTCTCCATATGAAGAGACTTGATTTTCCATGTCGACATTGCATCATCCCCCAATGAGGTCTGGACCAAGTTGGAACAATTGTTTGGTAAAGAGGATGAAATTCGAGCCTACAGTTTGGAGAACGAGCTCATAGGTTTGAATCCGTCAAATTTTGATTCTTTGCAAGAGTATTTTACAAAATTTAAATCTCTTTTAGTTCAGATTAAAGATTGCAAAGTAGATAAAAAGGATGAACATCTCATCCTTTCCATTCTCTCAAAACTAGGTCCTGATTATTTAGTTTTTGTTTCCTTGTTTCATGCTTCAAAATTAACAACTCCGAAGTGGAAAATGCCTTCTTTAGATGATTATATTGAAGCACTAACTCAAGAGTAGGAAAAATTAGTTTCCATGGGATCCATAAAGGGTTCTAGATATCATGCTATTTTTTGTTGTCCTTATACATACCTACTAACGTGGAGAAGTCTCCAACCCACTTGGTGTGTCCTTAGAGGCACAGTGCCTAATTTCAATCCTGTTATCCCCTAGCCTAGGAGAAACTAAGGAGATTATGTCTCGAGGCCCACAGGTCCTAGACATGGAGTACCGAGAACCATATTAACTTGAGCCTGGCCTTGGAGGTCCCATCCTTCTTCTTCAGTGCCTCCATCTTAACAGCAACAACAACATCCATCCCATTGGCCTGGTCCTTCAACAACAATGGGTCTTGCTCCATGAGGTAATGAGTCCGGGTATCATGTTATGTGTCACTCTGATTCTCAAAACATTTGAATATGTGTATTTAATTATTTTTACTTCTGACGTGTGCTTGGACCTTATTCCTTTCCACTTGTCCACACCTGGGGGGAATGACAAGATGCCCTAGCAAGTTGGTTCCCATAGGGTTTGAGTTGCCACTAGGTGGGTTCATGAAAGGTCATCGTCCATTCCCACCATTCTAATCACTTTTCATCTTTTTCCCTCTCATCCATCCCATACATTGGTTCGGGCATTAGGTTTGTCAAGCTAGAAAAGGGTTGTACCTTACCTTGTGGGAAGAAGGGGCTAAAGGCCCAGAGGGTAAAAGTAGCTGGAAAAATATAAAAGCCAAAATAAAAAAACCTTCAGAATCTTCACCTAGGGATCCACTAGAAAGAAATAAAAGGTTTCTCAACAAGAAACAAAGGGACCCATAAAAATAATAAAATCAAGACCTAGTTGGAGGATAGGGGGTCTCATCACGAGCCAACCTATTAGGTCCATGGGCATGTAGCGGTATGACACTACCATTCATATGGTCACCATGCCAGGGTAATGGCTCTTGGTGGCATAACCAAGAGAAAGGGGGTCTCATCACGAGCCAACCTTTTCATCTTCGTGAAATGCTTGTGGGTAAAATTGTCACCACTGGTCACCACGCCAGGGAAGTGTCCCCTAACTAGTCTCTTGAAAGAAAAAACAATAAGATAAAAAGGTAAAATGCATTGAATGGGCTTGGAAACATTTTCATCCATGATAAGGTGCAACTCACCCTCTTCAGAGGCACCCACAAGTAAGCCATACATTCCCTTGTCATCACTGCACCCATTGCTCAAACATCCCTACACTACCTCATCCACTTACATTTCCTGGATTTGTCTTCACCTGGAAACATCACACATCCAATGAGAATTAGCCCAATAGGACCTCCTGACACCCTCTCCAAACCTGGCTTGTAGAATAGAATAACGTCTTTGAGCACTTGTCTGGGAAAGGGGGGTTTTATGCACATGTTTAGATAAATTTATTATTAGACATGATTGACATTGCTATGAACCCTGTGACTTATGAGCCCATGGGGGGCATACTTATTGTTGCAGGGCCACACCCGATGGACAGGTACACATGGGGAGATGATTAGTTCGGACCTGCATAAGGCTAAATGCCCACTAGATGGATGCTGAGATCCCAGCCAGGGGAAGACACATGTAAGAGGCTTGCATCAGAGAGATAGGAGGACGTTCCACCAAAGATAACATTACAGGCCTAGACCCAGGGGGGTCTTTCCCTCCCACTATGATGTTGGCCTTGGAAGGCCCATGACGTCACCCAGGGTTTGATGGACACTTTGGAGGCAGTTGCGTGGCAAGTGGCACGTGTGGCTTGATCCAGATGCCTTGGGAGGCCTAACGTTTTGCCCCTGGAGGCCAGCGTTTCACCAGAGAGGCCTAACATCACCCTAAAGGGGCATGACATCGCCTTTTCTGCTTGATTTAGGGTTTAAGTTGTCATTTTTATGTAAAAAATGGATATTACATGTACACTGGCCATGTCGGCCTTTTTGACCTAATTTGTAAATTAAAGGTAATTTGTATTGTATAAATAAGGGAAAATTCTCTCTTATTTTGCATCATCTTTCACTCACACTTAAGTGAGGTCTGAAATTTGTGCCTTAATTAGGGTTTATTGGCTGAAATTTGGTGCACACTTCTTGAAGGAGGCTAGTTTTGGTGTATTTTAGCATTTTTCTTGGTGGAAGTCTTCAATTAGGCCTATTGCTAGATGAATCTGTAAATTTTCTGCAATTCTGGTTCATTTGAATGGTTATGGTGTATTTATATTTCATTTCTTCCAAGATTATGAAATTGCTAGCTTAAAACCCTAGGAGGCTAAAGGACATGTTATTGTTCTTGCCTTAACAACTTTTCACCTACTAGATTATGCTAGAAACCCTACTTGATTGAAGCTTTGTGCTAAGGGCCTTGCCATTCCAACAATCTAGCATCTTTAGCTTCATCTAGCCGTCATCTACTTTGTCCTTGAGCTAAAGAAGGAGGAAAACCGCTAGAGCCTAGGGTTACCTACTTCCTAGTGGCCATTTCCCCCCAGGGTTTAGTGATTGAATCCTTGGGTTACCAACACTTCAATCATTGACCTTCTTGTCTCTAGATCTACTATAATCATTTTTTCCTTCAAGATTTATACTGCTAAAAGAGACTCCATTAACCCTGAAAGCACTGATCTAAGACTTGCACTTGATTGATTGATGAAAACAACTCTCAAAACTTTTACCTCAAGCTCTCTACTAACCTTTCCTAACCATAGAGTAGACTAATTAGCTAACCTACTTGCTGTTGTTACAAAACAAAACTACAACCATCTATTGCAGCAATAAAAGCACCTAAAAGCAATTGTAAAGTTGATTTATACACTACCTAAATAGTTTCTGACAAATGCTAGTACTTTGCTATTATTGAGTGATTATTTTTGGTCATTGTGAAGCTCTCTTTAGGCATTTATTGTGAATCTATCATCTTATAAACATTGCTGTTATAAAATTCTGTTTGCTTCATAATACATCAACTATTGCTTTTATTGATAAGTCCATGGTTTTATGAAGTACTAACATCAAATTGTGCTTGCAAAAGATATCATTTTCTTGATGCTTTGTTCTGGGCAGGTACATCTAAGCATTTCATTACTTCATTGGTTAAAACCTTGGGAATTTCTGATTAGTGTGACTTGTGAGAAGGGATACCTTTACATAAACTTGAACCTTTGCCCTCTCAAACACCCAGGTCACCGGGGACGTCTCCCCTAGGCCATCAACCCTAAATAGAAAGAGGTATCTTGTTGAGGTGACAGTGATAGGATAATCTCCTGTTACGCCAATTTGCCTCCCTTAGCCTTTCCCTATGGGACAAGTACAAATTGGGCGATAACAAAGCCCACTGTCACCTCGACTTGAACTTCTTCCGTCTAGGCTTACTCCTAGGGAAGCCAAGGAGGGTAGGCCCTAGTTACTATGTGAATTATTAAATGAAATCTAGGAGTTAATTTTAGTTTGTTAAAGGTAAAGGGGAGCTAGCCTATATGAGAGGTAGCAAATGCAATGCACACCTTTAGTGAAAATCATCCCTTTCCCTAAGGTCAAATAAGACTAGTGCCTAAAGGTTGGGCAAGGACTCAATTAAAGTTACAACAAAAGAATCAAGTACAATTATACAAGAAATAAACAATTCTATGGGATATCAACAATAAATAGAAGAACTTACTTTACACTTTAAATCAATTATGAATGTTATCTACAAATCAAAATACAACATGAGATATATATGTACTATGAAATGAATAAGTAAATGACTATACAACTATATCCAAAGAATAACAAATATTCTAACTCAGTAAGTAATGAAGCATCGATACATGAAATACTCACAATGAGAGTGATAGCTAGAAAAAGGACTTGAAAAGTAAAGTTGCTTTGAAAGTGAAAATGCTTTGAAAGTAAAAGTATTTGAAAGGTAAATTGCTTTGAAAATGAGATTGCAAATGTTGTGAATGAGTGTGTAGGTTGATTTTAATAAATTTTAGGTCTCTCTTTGATTAGGGAAATTAGATGTGATAGATACAAGATTAGACTATATGACTACCCCAAACCGTTATCCTCTTAACCAAAAGGAAGTGCTGGGTGCTCAATAAGAAGGGAAAACAAGGCCCTTCCCTAGCTCCATAGGTCAAAGCCAAAGTGCTTGGGCGCTCAAGCAAGGGGGACATCTACTGCCATGAACCCGTCCCCGACTTACACCCCCTGTAGCCTCCCAAGTCGCCCATTTTGATGGTGAAAACAATAATGATTGGATGCCTAATTATTAAACTCCCAACCTTTTCCCTTTCTTGTCACCCAGGATCCACAAACTGGCAAGGGGAGAGAATACAGGGCAGAGATGGAGCATAAATATGATCACATTTGCAATAATTTAAAAGTATACAAGCCTTCCATTATTGCAAGGATGGCTTATTCCAATCTCTTTGCAAGGTGGGGCAAAGGTAACTAATTTGAAATTGATTTAAACTCGCTAAAAAATTAAAGAACAACCCCACAACAATGGCATAAGTGGAGGACTAGCCTACCATTTTGTCCAAGTTGGGTATAATGAAAGAGAAATTAAAAGACTTGGAAATAAATGAGCAACCCTGCAACAATGGCACAAGTGGAGGACTAGCCTACCGTTTTAGCCAAGGTGGGTGTAAAAGGAAATGCAAGAAAATAAATCTAATTCTAGCCTTCATGATTTTGCAAGGATGGCTTAGGCCAATCTCTTTGCAAGGTGTAGGAAATATTCTCTAACTTATTATAATATCAGATTTTTTACATCAATTTGAGAGAAGGAAAACCCAAGAGACTCTCTCGGGTTGCTTACAATGATTTAGAAGAAGAAGATGAAGGGGGATTTGATATCCCAATTTTAGAATGCCTTTTGAAGGCCTTGGGGGCTCAAAACAAGTAGCACCTCTTCCTTGTTATTGAAAATCTGCAGAAAAATCAGCAAGGTATATTTTCTAGATCCCAACCTGTATTTTATTATGGTTGGAGAGGATCCTCTCATACTCTTGCTATATGTTGATGATCTATTCATTCCAGGGGTTGAGAGAATCATTACTAGCTACAAGGAGAGCCTTGCTTCAGAGTTCGAGATGACAAATATTGGATTGATGCATTATTTTTTGGGATTGGAGGTTTGGCAGGAGCTTGGACACATCTTCTTGGGACAAGGGAAATATGCTTGTGACATTCTGAGGAGATTCCAGATGGAGGATTGTAGGCCCATGACCACACCCATGATTACTAACTAGAAGAAGCTTCACGCTTTTGAGTCACAGTTGGTTGATTCCACTTTATATCATCAGTTGATCGGTTCATTGATGTTGACCAAATATTTGTTTTGTTGTCAACACTCTTAGTCAGTTTATGGTGGAGCCTAGGGAGTGTTAAAAATAATTAAAAAGTACCTAGGCAAGTGTTTCTCATCACCTAGGTTCCTAAGGGGTGAGAAAGTGCCTAATGTGGACCCTAGTCATTTAATTTATGAGATGTAAATTAAAAGAAACTTTTTGAACTTAGGGAAAGTGGGTGACTTAAGTGATTTAATCCCCACCATTCATTTCGTCTAATCTCAACCATTGGATGAGATGACCTTTCACCTTCTCTTCATTGAATTGATTAGGGTAAGGAGGGCGCACCCCTTGAGGCTTGTTGAATCATTTTTGAGAGAGTTGGAAAAGATAAAAGTCAAGCTGACTAAGAGAGGAGCATTTTTGTTGCTAGGGCACGCATTCCAAGGCAAGCTTGGGCATGCAAATCTAGGAGAGAAGTACAACAATTAATGGAGGCCATCCTGTACGGATTTTGAGTAGACCATACAACTGAACATTGGCACATTTTTCAAGGTGAGGTACAACACATTTAGTGAGGCCGTACCATAAGGATTTTGAAGGTAGTACTGTTGTTTTTTTTCATAGAAATCGAGGAGGGAATTCTGTGTGTTTTTCTAGAAGGTTGGCACACTTTCCTAGGCGGTCGTACATGCATTTATTGCACATAATTCATGTTGCATATTTTGGCATGAATTTCGAAGTATCCTTACAACAAGAAGGGGCACATAAATAGAGGAGCTGATTTGTGCACATGTACAAGGAATTCGGGCACAAATTTCGAGGAGTCTGGCTCAGATTTTGAAGTGGAAACTTGGCACGGTTTTCAAGATAACTCTGTATTTAATTTATAAAATTAATGACTGTTGTAAAAGACATTTTCTCAGAGATCTGAAATAATAAAATCCCTCTCACTGGTTTTTCCCCTTGTGGGTTTTTCCAGGGTCACTGTTAGACCAAAAATCTTTGTGCATTTTATTTTCTGAATATGGTGTTGCTGATATAATTTTATTTCTGCATTAAATGTTGTTCATAATCCTCATGTTTCAGTTCTAAAATATTGTTTAGATGCTGAGTATTTATGGCTGTCATAAAAATGGGTTTTGGGCATTAAACACCGATAAAAATCAGTGAGACTTGAAACTAGGTGGGATATGAAAATTTACAATCTTTAGGTACTTGTTTATTTATAGTTTTGTAAAGTAAAATATCTGCTTGTCATTGAAAGAGTTGCATCCTTGCATTGCTGCTTTCCATTGGGCTGGGCCTCCCTAATCAATAAATCAGTTAAATCCTAGAACATTAATAAAAACTTCACATAGTTTAATAGGGTCTACCCCCCTTGGCTTCCCTAGGAGTGAGTCTAGGTAGAAGGAGTCTAGATCGAGGTGACAGTGGGTCTAGAATTAGATTTGTGCCTCCAAGGACAAACCAAGTGGTTGGATACTTATCCATGATTGTAGGTGTGTATTAGGATGACAACAATCCCTCTTTTGTGAAAAGACACAACTTTTGGGAAAATTAGCCAGGATTTCCTGTATAAATATGGCTAGCTAATTTCAGTTTTTGATCGCAACTCACCTCTCACAAGAGGGGGAATGAAATTGCGCCCTTTTTGTGGTACTTGGGTGAAATTTTGGGGGAAAATTGCTTGGAGACTTGTTTGGATGCATTTTGGATCATTTCTTGGTGGAATTTTGGCAAATCTAGGGTTTTTATGCTTGATTATTCTTGGTGAAGTTAGTAAATCTGAAATTTTCATTTCATGATAAATGTTTATGGTATGTTTACTTGTTCATATTTAAGATTATGAAATTGCTTGCTTGAAAACCCTAGGAGTAAGAAACATAAGGTGCTTCTTTCTTGCTCTTTCTTTTGCTAGTCTTGCCTATGAAGATCTTGTCTAGACAAACTTGTAGAGCCCTAAAGTGCTAGTATTTAGAAGCTTTGTCTAGTTCTTATTGCATTAAATATATTTCAAGAGTCTAAAGATAGGAGAAATCTCTAGGGCCTAGAAGTGCATACACCCTAGTTGAACCTTCTCTTAAGGGCTTGGTACTTGAGGACTTAAGGTGCTACTCCTCAAGCTTCCACCTTTTCATCCCTTAGACAAGTATAATCATTGTTATTTCTCCAAGTTATTGTGCTGATATAATTGACTCACTAAACCCTAAAAGGCTCTAGTCCTCACTTCTCTCTTGTTGGAAGATTGATCAAACATTCAAACCTTATTCTCTCAAGCCTATGCTAACTAAGTCTAGCACTAACTTAGCCTAGATCTCTAACTTCCTTGTTGCTGTATAAATGTTTGCTATCGCCATCTAACTGCATAAAATTTTCTGCATACACTAAACTAACTCATAGCTAACTTACTCAGAACTTGCTTGTGACAATTGCTAACGAATCTACTTGATATATGTTCCATTTTCTCTGTCTTTTCTAGCAATTATGAGTACTAATTCTTGTGGTTGTTACAATTTACTTTTTTATGTTATAAACCATCATCTAACTGTAATTTTGTTTCAACCATCATATAATTTCATTTTTTATCGTCTTTGGAGGCTTAATTATCATTTTTGTACATACAATTGCTGTATATATGCTTTGTTGTTCTTGTTTTGGGCAGGTACACAAATTACACTTTTTTTGCCTCAATTTCTTAGATGTAGATTTTGTTGACTTTGGTGACTAATGAGAGGGGGGGTATTTCTTGACATAACCTTAGCCTACCGAGCCGTTTAGGACACCGAGGATGCCTCCCTTGGGGTAGACTTTCTTCTGTGGGGATTTCCTATTGAGGTGATAGTGATAGGATATCCTATTTGTTACACCAATCTCCTTTACTTGTCTTGGGCTTTGGAAAAGTACATATTGTGCGATAACAATTTGGATTGGAACTACTCCTCGATTTGTGGATAGGATGAATAAATGTGTTGTGTCAAGGAGGGGGGAAACCTGCACATACCACCTGGTTAAATAAATTAACAATATAAGACTCAATAAACGAGATTCCATGCTTGAGGAACTTGGCATGAAACCCTTCCTCATATATCTCTTTGTTGGTAATCATAGCTCTCATTGCTCTCCTATTGTCTCCCTCGAAAAAGAGGTAGCACAAGGAGAGGGAGGAGGAGATGCGGGTGGGGGGTTGTCCAAGAATATCATAAAGGGAGGTTGTATGGGAGAACATGGCCTAGGGGTCAAGGTCGCGTGGGGTGGTGTGGTGTTAAGGGAAAAGAGCATGCTAGAAGGGTTTTGGGGAGTGGCGAAGGCCCTCATAGAGTTCTCGTCTCCTCTGAGAGAGAAACGTTTGCTTTTTATGATGAAGGAGTTGACGATATGTTTTGTAGAGGTGAGGAGAGGAAGATGGGCTATTATTGAGGGCTAAATGGATCTGTTTGTGGATGGATTTGCATTCATCATCAAACCAAAAATTCATGGGGCAGGATCCAGGGGTAGGCTTATGGGTATGTTGATGAGTAGAGTGGGGTTTAGGGGTAGAAATCAAGGGTTTCCTATATGAGGATTGTGGAAAGGATCTTGTAGTTGGCTATGGTCGGGTCCGATGATCTAAAGTGGGAGATGGGGGGGGATTAATTCCTTAATGTGAGTAGTGTAGGAGTCGCCATAATCTCTATCTAAGAGGAAGGTGGTGCGAGAGGGTTGTTGGGTGGGTTGGGGAGTGGGGGGAGGAGGGGGCATGTAGGGAGGAGAAAGGTGAAGAGGGCATGGTTTACCAGATGGAGGCGGGATAAAGAGAAACACTAGATACATGAGAGGAGATCCATGTTGGCCAAGACATAGTCAAACACACTGGCCTCCCTACTATGGGGAAGCAAGTAAAGTTTGGGACCTCATCAACCTCTGCTACTGATGCCTTCCCTTTACCTTCCAGTGTGGACATTGTGAGGCATTGTGACCATAATCATGACATTCAAAACATCCGATCTTACTAAGATCCTTCTTTTGTCTCAGTTTTGGAGATGCTTCTCTCTCGAGAGAACTCCTACTTGGAGAACCTCTTTTGCCCTTCCTAGTGCGGGTTGCTAGGGCCTGGATCTCATCACTATTGCTCTTCACCAAGACATCCGAGACATCCCTAGACTCTAACCAAGTCACCTCCTGGATACAATCAGCCCATAGTTTATCAAATATTAGCAACGTCTCTTGTGCACAGATCCCCTACACAAATGGTTCCCAAGACTTGAGAAGACCTCTCAACGCTAATTTCACCAACTCAACATCCTCAACTATCTCACCAATGGATGGAAGCTGATCTCGGAATTGAGTAATATTCATAAGGTAGCTAGCAAAAGTGTCCTCATTGGACATCTTGACAACTTGAAACCGGTGCTTCAAATGTAACTTCCTAACTTCAAAGGAGAGAGGCACATATTAGTAGAGAGCTTTGTGGATTCCAGGAGGAAGACACCCAGAGGATGATTTCAGTGTTGAGAGACACCCTACTTGAGGATGATTTTTTCCATCATACTTCAACAACAGTTACCCAGTTTGCAGCAGTGAGGGCACACTTGTCCAGGTAGAGGGTGCATCTACTGAGCATTAGATTGATTCGACTTGTCCCAGTCAGGGAGAATCCAGTGTTTCCCCTCCGACCCAGTTGAGAGGAGGGAAAGATGCTTCTATTTCTTGGTTTCTCTTCAGATTCCGATAGATAAATCATCTTGGGTGCATTTCTTGGCCACAGAGGGTGTGACAGTTGGGGAGGATGCATTTGGGATTCCCAAGAGATCATCAGGTTAGATCTAGGGAAATCCTCCTGACCCATTTCATAAGAGCATAGGGTGCTCAATTTGAGACCCTTATCAGCCGATTTCGACAGAGGAATCCATAGGGCACAGTTTCCATTAGCAGTTGGGGTGCATTTCCCTAGGGGGATCTATCCAGAGTGTAGACACATCAACAAAGGGCCGATTTCTAGGCTGTCATTGACCAAGACTGTGTGAGAGGGAAAGGCACATTGTTTGGAATAGTTTCCAATTAGATATGAGGTGTGTAGCCACCAGGGCACACAATCCAGTTCCGCAGTAGTTGTCGTGTGAGTTGTCGTAGTGCGCAATAGGTCATCTAGCTCACATCCCATCCAACAACAATCTTCTATCATCCGTGTATCATCTTTCTATTTTACTTATTTATTGTATTCTGACTAAGATCCACTTAGATATGATCTAGCCGAGTGATTCTCTATTTTTAGCCTCATACCTCATTGTAACCAACAAAAAACTCATAAAATATGATTTACACTCTTTTGTGTCATTCTCTATATGTATGCTTATTCATATGTTGTAAACAACTTATTTATTTACACACATGCAAAAAACACCAAGCATGTTAAAACCCTTAGCTTAAATGCATCCAATAACTCCTAGTGTATCAGATCAGACAGTAGACACAACAAGTTAGCAACTTTTCCTAGACTAGCCGGATCTGGGATATTACATCTTGGCTTCTTGTTTGTATTTTGAGGTTGAGATTGCATTATATGATAAACAAACACCTCACCTCCATAGAGCACTCCCTTTCTCTCACAAATTTCTCATGGATTGAGGTTATTTTCCATTGATGGTGGTTGTTGCACACATGTGGAGTTTGTTGGGCTCTTTTGTTGACTTGGCACTTTGTTTATGTTGTCTATTTTATGCTAGTCAACCTCCTGTCTTGAGATCCACTTCCTCTATATTGATCTATGGATGACTACTACACTTTGGAGCCACATGTTCCACTTGGAGGGTTTCATTGCACATTTGTTGAGGTTGGTTATACCATGGATCTTGAGCTTGGTGATTTGGCACTCTTCACTTGAGCACTTCACTATTTGAGGCATTTATTACACTCCTTTCTATGATGAGGTCATTGTGCATGTTCCTATGCCATTTGTTGAGGGAATATATTTGATATTATACCATTAGTTCTACCTTGGGATCATGACACATTGATACATAGAGCATCCATTGCACTTTCTTCATCACATTTCATGGGGCGACCTAGTCTAACAGTCCAAACATTTGATGGAGTAGCTATTATAGCACATATCCTAAGGACCTATTTGGAGGCCACACAAGTGGATGAGGTTGGTTATTTTCACATCTATTTATGGAATGATTTGGTTTGAGGACATCTGATTCTCTTCACACATGGGACACATATCTAGGAGGGCGCACATGTGAATAAACATCTATCTTGCTATTTTTGGAGCCTAGACATGGTAAATCCCTAAATCAAAGGTGTCCAAATACTTGGTTGTATTTTTGGATATTGTTATAACTAACTCCAGTGTTGTACTATTTTTTGACTTGTCTATTGGAGTTAGATGAGAGATTCATTGCATTTGTTTTCCTTGAGTATTTTATTGTAACCTCTTGGAGGAAATTGTGGATCGCAACAAATTGATTGCTACTTTTAGTAATCAAGTTGTTTAGAGGAATATTATATTGTTATTCCTTGGAGAGATTAGTGGAGCTTAAACCTATATAAGGGTTTGCTCTTTCCATTTGGATTCATGGATCTGGTGAGTAAAAGAAAGGCTCCAAGATTTTGGAAATAAAGTGTTCTCTATTTTGGCTAAGCTTTGTATAGTTTATGTACAACTTTGTTTATGTGTGGCATCATGTTCTAGGCACATTATTGGAAGCTTTATTTTGTAGGTTTATGGAAGCCAGAGTCAATTCAAGGGCCAAAGAGGAGCATAATCGCTACATTGGAAAGGATCAAGTTTCATACGTTTCTTCCCTATTTTCCAATTCTTTTGTGTTTCTTACCTTCAAGATGAAAACATTATGCACAAGATCTAATTAAATTAGTGCATATGTAAATAATCTTTGGTAGGGGCCACCCTTATGATTTTCTTGAGTAGTGGATCTTAGATAGACCCTCTCCACCATCAAACTTATGAGTCTAGTAACAAAATTAGGGATGCTATAGGGCACGCCACCTTGTTTTATTATAGCCCCTAATATTTTATAAGAACCATACTTTGAAGTTGCATGCATGACCATAGCTCAAGAAAATAAAGAAAATGATCTTTTGTTTCATCCACCACCCCAAAATACAAAATTTCAATTTTTTTTTTCTTTTTATTTTTTGTGGTGCTAGGCTCTATCTTGCTCCCACTCCATACTACATGCATTGATCTTAGTTAACCATAGGGAAGCCCCCCTAGACTAGCGTTCACCTAGTCTAAAGTGAGAAAGGCAAGGTTACTGAGGTGACAATGGGTAGCTTGCCTAAGTTTCCTTTGGGGTTTCACAATGCGTGCTTAGGGAATTTTTGTTGATGACTGTAGCTCAGACAGGTACTTCCACATAGGTCTAGTGTCAGATGTGTGGAAGTCGTCCAAAGGACCTTTCATGAACTTTGGAAATTCACTTTAATTAAATGAATTATTAAAGTGAATTTCTTTTTAATTATTAAAGTGAATGTGTTTTTATTATTCAACCGTTCATCTCAAGTGAGGTGAGATCTAATCTCAACCATCAATCACTTTGGAGATTAGGGTTAGGGATTCAACTCAATGTTATAAAAGGAAGCCAAGGTGAAAGGAGAAGAAACAATAACAACAACTCAAGTGAGAGTGTTGGGAGTCAATGACTCATAGAGAAAGAAATGGACGTTTGCTCAATCCAAAGGAGGAGAGATCAAGTGGGTAGTAGGTACAGCTGTAGGTACAAGCCATACAGAGCCACAAGTAGTGCCATATGCATCAGACAGACTACACATCCGTGGGCATGTTCCGTACAAATCATACAAGCCTCGGGTACGTCGTATAGGTCGCACAAGATGCATATACCTGTCGTACATGCCATACAAACTGCGGGTATGTGCTATACAGACTATACAGGGTATGTACATGAGTGTTCAGGAAACCAGCTAAATAGTCCGGGCAATAGATCAGTCTCTCAGGTTTTGTTGTAATTGTTCTTTCCGAAGTGGGCAGATTTTCCCAGTTTGGGAGCCCTTGTAAGCTTGGAATCATTTTATGAAAAGATGATTTTGAAGGGCAGAAAAATTACTGTGTATGTGCGATTATGAAATTTGTTTCATTTTATTTTTCTATTTATTTCTAGTTAATTATTATAGTCAGTATATTTTATTCTGTTAGTTGCAATTTAATTTTCAGCAAGGAAAATCACAAGGAAATAATTTATGTAGGCATTGGAATTAGAAAAATTAATATGGTATTAGAGTAGGAACTCTTAAGAGGAGACTGATTTCAAGAGATATCAGAAGATCTATCAACCAAAAATGAAATTCTTGTTGGTACTTGAAGGAATAAGCACACGACGATTGATTTTGTTCAGATATAGAAATGACAACAACAAGTCTTAGATTCGAAGACATTGGATGGAGCATCCAATTTCCTGTACTGGAAAGCAAGGGTTACATTGCTCTTGAAGGAGAATGATATTTGGGAAATTTTCATCCAAGAGATTACTCCACCATCAGATCCACATCAATTGGCAGTTCACGAGAAGGAGATTAGATCCATGCAGGTGATCTTGGATGCAATAAAAGATAATCTAATTCTTCATTTCTCTAAGAAGCAAACGACCAGGGAGCGATTTAATGCTCTAGTGAGTCTTTTCCAGAGTGATAACATGAACAAGAAAATTATCTTGATAAATAAATTTAGATCAGTGAAGATGTTCAGATCTGACAATGTTACCAACTATCTCATGAGGATCACCTAGATTTGTGATCAACTTGCAACAATTGGGGAGAAGGTGACTGCCGCAGAGCTAGTTAATATGACACCAAATGGTTTCTCAAAGTCTCGAGAACCATTTTTCAAGGGTATCTGTGCATGGGAGAAACCTTCCTCTTTTGAGAAGCTTTTAGAGGATTTCATCTAGGAAGAGACTCCAGAGGAATCCAAATCTAGCAGGTAGGGAGGTAGTGATGAGAACCTAGCCATTGTCAATCAGGTAAGAAAGGGCAAATGAAGGGTTCCAACAAGAAGGCTAGAGGTGAGGAGTCGACCTCACAACAAGGGAAGAAGAAGGACTTGAGCAAGGTCAAGTGCTTTGTATGCCACAAGAATTGTCAAAATGCATCTCAATGTCGAGAGAAGAAGAAGGGTAAGGGAAAATCACAACAAGTAGGAACATGTTAGCACACTTTTTCACTCTCCGATCAGATCTGATATAACATAATTCAGCGATGAAAAAGAGGCTAAATCTAGGATATTGTGCCCCAAAAGTCACCGACAAATCCCCTCTTTGTTTGGGCTGGTGCATGGAAACCTCAAGGGGGTGCCACTAAGTGCCTTGCTGCTGATTTAAGGCTAATTTTTTGCAATAAACATTAAAAACAATAGCAAAAAATGTCTTGGATAGAGTGTAAAACATACCAAGACGTTAGGAAAAATAATAGTAAATTCACTTGGTAGAATCCTTTCAACGTTATCTTTAGAAAGAAGCGTAAGAAAGAGAAAGAAAGAACATTTAAAAGGTCGAAATTAACCAGAATAATAGGATGAAAACTTCGAAGCGATGCACAAATTAAATCACAATACCGAAAAGATTCAAAATCTTGATACAAGCACAACAATTCTTTATTAGTTTCTTCTCAAAGGGATGATTGCACCACAAAAAACAAGCACAAGAACCGGTATAGTGCCTATCTTCACACAAAGAACTAGAAGCTAGACTATAGAAGAAAGAGAGAGTGAGATAGAATGTATGGGTTTTGTTGCTAAAATCAAACACTGAATACTGAGGAGAAGCCTCCAATAAATAAGAGAGAGGGTGATCTTCCCAAGGAAAAGATAGAAAGGCGCATGAGAGGTGAGGTTGTCCACATGGGATAGGTAGGAGGGTGCATGAGAGAGTAAATGCACATGAGGAATGGGCAAGAGGATGCATGGCGAGGCACACATGTGGGATGCAGAGACAAGGCTCACACGTGTAGGAGAGAAGTGGAGAGAAGGGAGCGCATGGTAGAGGAAGTGTGAGAGATAGTGCGCATGGAGAAGGAAAATAAGACACTAGAGAGGAGAAGAAACATGTGTGAGGGTTAAAAGGGAGAGAAAGCATGCAAACGAGTGGGATATGCATGTGGAAGTGCACCCAAGTAGATATAGAAAGAGATAAGGTGCATGGTGAGTGTTGTCGTCCTTATACACACTTGCAAATGTGGGCTAAGTCCAACCCACTTAGTGTGTCCTTGGAGGCACAATGACTAGGTTCAAAGACCATTGTCACCTTGACTTGAAACTCTTCTGTCTAGGCTTACTCCTAGGGAAGCCAAGGGGGGTAGACCCTAGTTACTATGTGAAATTAAAATTTAATTCTAGGAGTTGATTTTAGTTGATTAAAGGTTTGGGGGATCTAGCCTATATGAAAAAGCAACAATGCAAAGTGCAAGATTAGAGATGCAAAATAAGTTCTTTCCCTAAGGCAACTAAGACTAGTGCCTAAGATTGGGAAAGGGGTCAACTAAGTGTAAGGGAGTTTAGATTTTACAAAGATTACCACAATATTACAAAAGAACACTAGATACAAGATTCTACAAATAAGACTAGACACAAATAAATGAATTGAACAACTACTTACAAAGTTAATACAAAGACTAACTAAAGGATACCACAAATATACAAAAGATACAAATTATACAAAGCAAAGCAACTAACCAAAAAAATAACTTGCAATGAACTTGAATGTGCAGGTAAAGAAGATACTGCTCAAAAGGAAGGTAGTACACAACACATCAAGGCAACTATCCCAAACAAGAGTGCCTCCAAATGATGCGCAACTCAAGGGGAAGCTTCACCGGCATACACAACCACAAGCGCCAAGCAATGAAGAAGCCTCCAAAGGATGCACAACTTCAAGGGAGGATACCAATCACATCAAAATACAACTTAAACTCAAAATTAAAGCTTTGGAAAGAGGCCTCCAAGGGCTAAAGCACAACTTTAGATTACTTAGTCAAACCCACAAATGCTTAAAGTAAGATTACATGTAAATGTAAAAGTGAAGTGCTTGCAATATGTAACTTAAGCATAAACCAAAATATATGAAAGTAGATTTCCCAAGGTTAAGTGGATTGAATAGGATTAGTTAAGTTGTTAAGTTAAGTGTGAATCCTAGACTAAGTGACAACCCAAGAACTATCCTCTCTTGTACCAAAAGAATTGTTGGGTGCTCGATAAGTGAGGCGAACAAGGCCACACCCTAGCTCCAAAGGTCAATCCTTGAACAAAAGTACTCCACAGGGAGGACACCAAGTGCCGTGAGACCGTCCCCGATCTAGAACCCCTTGCTTCTTCCTTAAGTTCCCTTTTTGTTGGAAAAGTTGGGATAGTAAGTGGTGACCTATTAAAATAGGTTGATTTTAGGCCCTCAGAGACTAAGGTAAATTGAGTTAAGTTAGATTAAGTTAGATTAAGTTAGATTAGATTAGTTGAAGGTGATTGCAACAAGGTGCTTGTAAGAGTGTGCTTGCAAGATAAATAAAAGTACTTGAAAAGATAAAACTTGGAAAGTAAAGTACTTATATGGAAATTGCAAGAAACTTAAAGAGATTGAAAGTAAATAACAATATTATACAATGCTCATAAACATAGATTGAAAGACATAAGATAAAGTACTTGTAAAGATAAAAACTTGAATGAAAGTACTTAAACGTAAAATATGACTTGTAATGAGAAAGAAAAATCAAGACAAGCACCATAAACTTGTTATGCCTATTATCGCACAGTTTGTAGCAGGGATAAATGGCTAGAGATTGAAAAGGAAAATTGGCATAACTGGAACCAATCCTACCCAATGTTACCTCGATAGGAGGGTTCTTTCTATTTAGGGTGGCAAGGCCCAGGGGAGACATCCCCAGTGACCTACGGTTTTGAGAAGGCAAAGGATAATAAGACAAAGATAAGTTTTCCCCCTCACAAGTCACCACCATGCAGATAGTCCGACTTATAGCCAATAAAGATAATCGGAAATAATAACCATGAAGAATCCCTGCCTGAGAAAAAAGCAACAAGAAACTGATATTTGCAAGCTTTCTCATTTGGTTAGTACTTCACATAAATCAATGACTATTTGAGACACATATAAGCAATTGTATGATAAATATTGACGAAGTCAATGTTTATAAAATAACAATGATAAATAATGTCACTTCTTCAATAAATGCTAAGAAACGAGGCATTCAATGTAACCAATCAGTACTTCATTCAAATAATGCCTCTAATAACCATTTAATTACTCAAGGAGAAAACAATAGCTACACAAAGAGTTTAATAGCAAGAGATGACGGAAAAATTCAGTCAGTAGGGTTAGTTTTAAGCTAGGGTTAGAATAGTTAGGGTTTCATTCAAGATTTTGAAAGTTGTTGTGATCAAGTTCACATCAAAGCAAAGGAAATTTAGATCAGTGCCTTAGGGTTAATCAAGTAAAAAATTAAGGACACAAGAGCTAAAGGAAGAAAAGGTAAAACAACTAAGGACTAGAGGGAGAAGTTTTGAGGTGTTGCTAAGGCAAGGCCTCAAAAGAAAAACCCTAGCGGATAGAGGCTCACACTAATGTTGCTATGGAAAGGCCTCGGTGCTCTCTCCTCCTTCCTTAGGTCAATGGAAATCATGGCTAGCTGAAGAAACAACAATAAAATAAGACTAGAGGGTTTGAAGAGCAAAGTGTTGCTATAGCAAGGATCTACCAACAAACCCTAGAAACATTGGCCCATCAAAGTGTAGGGGAACTAGGCCTTGATGGCGTCTTCTCCTTCTTAGTTTAGAAAACAAAACGACTAGCAAAAGGAAGAGAAAGAAGAGTGTAGCTATGGCTAGGCTCTTCTCCCTTCAAAAAATGGCTGAAAAATCTCTTAGTGGGGACATGAGACAATGACCTATTATGTGTGCTTGTCACCTAGGGTTTATTCAGAAAATTATAAAAAAATATGCAAGAAATAACAATACAACCATTCATTCAAGAATTTTTGCAGACATTTACTTACATATATCCAAGAAAAGGCATAGCAAACCCTAGTTGTAACACCTTCCATAAAGAGAAATGCCAAAACATGCCAAGACAATCTTCCTTCAACAAGTGTGCCTCACTAAATTAGCCAATAAACCAAGAGAGGGTGCAAATTTTAGACCTCACTAATGAGTGAGTGAGAGATCCTGAAAAAATGAAGGTGAAAATCATTCAATTATACAATACCATGACCTAATTTTACATTTTAGGTCATGAAAAAGGTCGACAAGGCCAAAATTCTAAAATCATATTGTTTTTACATTAAATGCTAAATTAAAACCCTAATAAAGAAAAAGGTAAGATGTCACCCCTTTCTAGGGTGACATTAGCCCCTAATAGGGCAAATGCAACCTCCTAAAGCAAGACGTTAGCCCTCCTTGGGCTCCTCCAAGATGCCACACATGCCAACTGCCCTGTCCATCTGCCAACATGCTCATGATGACATCATAAGCCTCCCGGTGATGTCCTAGGTCATCTAGAGCCAACGTTCCACTACAAAAGGGCCAATCCCCCTAGGTCAAGCTCTGCCAAAGTGCCTCTGGTGGGACGTCCTCCTCTTCTCTATTGAAAATCCCTTGATTCATCTATGTCCTATCTCTGCCCCCTGATGGGGTATCAACATCCATATGATGGGCTCTTCAACCCCATGGAGGTCCGAACTAATCATCTCCCCATGTGTACCGGTCCAAAATGGTACCTGTCCGTCGAGCATGATCCTGCACATCAACAACTACTCCCTCCATGGGCTCATCAATCACAATAATCATAGCAATGTCAATCACATCTCATCATCAATATTATTAAACATGTGCATAAAATCCCTAATACATTAGTCAAAAGCTCAAAGATATTACACAAGTCTACAATACAAATATGGAGAAAAGGACAGGGCGTTCTATTGGGCTAGTGTCCACTGAAAAAGGAAAGTTTCCAGAAGAGACCTCATCCAAACCATGTAAGTGGGTGATGTGGTCAAGGGATGTCCAAGCAGGTGGGTGAAATGGGGGCAGAGGATGCTAAGATTTACCTGTGGGTGCCTTTGTAGAAGGCTAGCTGTACATGTCCTGGATGGAATTTTTCCAAGCCCATTCATGCCTTTTATTCTTTATTGATTTTTTTGTTCAAGAGCTAATCATAGGACATTTCCCTAGTGTGGTGACCAATGGTGACAACATTACCCACAAGTACTTTCACAAAAATGAGAAGGTTGGCTCGTGATGAGACCCCCTTTCCCTTGGCCATGCAACCAAGAGTCACTACACTGGCATGGTAACCAGTTGGTGGTAATGTCAAATTGCTAGGCACCTATGGACCTAATAAGCTGGCTCGTGAAGAGACCCCCTATCCTATGATCAGGTCTTGTTTTATTATTTTTCTTGGGTCCCTCTTGTTTCTTACTGAGAATATTTTTATTGGTTTCTTGGGGATCTCTAGGTGAAGCATCTCGAGGTTTTATTCTTAGGCTTTTATCTTTTACTAGCTTGATTTTACCTTCTAGGCCTTTAGCCCCTTCTTCCCACGAGGTAAAGTGGAATCCTGGAAATAGGTTAACCTAGTGCCCGAACAAGTGGAATGGGATAGATGAGTGGGAAACAAGATGAAAAAGTGGTGTTGTGATGGGAGCGGACGATGGCCTTTCAGAAATCCCTCCCAGTGGCAAACCAAAACCTACAGACACAGGCTTATTAGGGCACCCTGTTAATCCCCCTAGACATGGTCAAGTGGGAAAGTGTAATATCCAAGCATTTTTTAGAAACAAAGGGTATCAGATGCACATATTCAAGGGTTTTGATGATCAAAGTGACACATACCATGATACCCGGACTAATAACCTCATGGAGCAAGAACTATCTCTGACACAGGACCAAGTCGATGGTGATGGATGTTGTTTCTTGTTACAAGATAAAGATGTTCGAAGAAAGAAAAGGTGGCCCCTCCAGGTCCATGCTAAAGTCAATCTTGCTCTCGGTACTCCATGTCTAGGACCTGTGGGCCTCGAGACATGATCTCCTAGTTATCCCTAAAAGTGGTGGATAACATCTGGCTCCAAATCGGGGACATGTGCTCACTATAGAGCACATGAGAACTTCAACGTCTCTGGCATAACTTGCTGACCTACTTGATCTCAATAGAAGCATCAATAACAAAATTGGGGTGGTAATGCCACCCCAACATACATATATATGTATAAACTGAAATAAAACAATCAATAATGTGAATGTGGAAACAAACTAACATTCAATGCAAATGGTATAATACATGAATGCAATAATTCCTAATTACCTGCACTTACCTGTGAATTCAGGTTCCCCCACCCTGGTGGGGTTCGAGGAGATGCCCACCGATTGGTAATGGGAACTTTCTTTCTTCCAAAGTGGACAAATAGTAGGAGTCATCAACTGATTCTCTTCCAAATTTGGAAGGTCGGAGCCATCATTGAGTGCTTCCTTTGATGTTAGTAGACTCTCCCTTCTGGGTATCGCACATCCACACTACGTCTCCTTCCTTGTACTTCCTGATCTTGTACTTGGTTGTCCCTTGGATGACCCTGGTGTATTGTGTAGAGGGAGGAGGGTGGGCTTCTGTTGTAAATACTTCCTGTTGGGATGGATGGATCTGTACATCGTCTTCTACTATCTTTAGTATCTTCACAGTACCGATTTATTTTCTTTTAAACTTGTCTAGGATTTGTTGGTATTCCTCTTTCTTGGGCCATTTAATTTGATCAAAGTCCTCTTCTGTCACAAAAGGCATATCTTCTGGAGAATACTTATGAGGAGTTTATATGATCTCATCACGCGCCTTGTCATATTTGTTGGAAACATTATGTTCTTTCACATGAGTTGTACTCACAGGTACATTATGGAGATGACCAATGGTTCCATCTTTCAAAGGTATATTCACGTAAGTGAGGTCCATCTCAAGAGTACCCCCCAATTTTGAGGCAAACTTCCTGGATAATAACATCCCCCACACATCTGGGACGTCTACGACCACTATGTCCATGTGGATGATCTTTTCCGGATAATCTTTAAGGAAAACTTGGATATTCTCAATCACCCCATGTGTTGGTATGGATTTAGATTTGAATCCACACACATTCCTGTATGGTCGTGTAACTTTCAACCCTAATTTTTGCATGAATTTAAGGGACATCATGTTAGCACTTGCCCCTGTATCCAACATGCAGTTGTTGAGGCTCTTGTTGTTCATTATTAAAGTCATGAAGAAGGGAGGATTTTCACCGTATTGGACCCTGAAGTGATCGGCTTGCAACATGATAGGAGGGTCCATGGGTCCATCTAATCCTTGAAATAAATTGTCAAAAATTTCTTTGATAGATGACACCTTAATGAATTCTTTGAGGGGAATGGTTACATGCATCTTGGATAGTGCCCCTTCAAAGTCAAAGTTCAAGTTAACCCTTTCAGTCTTGGATGTATTGGGAAGAAGTACATCCAAAGGTGGGGGTTTTGTTTGGTCAGCGGTAGGTTGGCTTAGTTTCTTTTTTCTATACACCTGGAACTCTTGTTTCTTCAATTTTTCTTTTGATTCCTGATCTAGGTTGTTTATCACTGCCATTCTGGCCAACCTGGCTTCTTCTTTCATGCCTTCTTGATTCTCTTCGATGGTGATATTAATATGAGGGCCCTCCATGATGTGTCCTACATTGTTCACTTTTTGATGGCCATCATTGTTGTAAGGACACTCATGCTCCCAATGTGCTTCACTGCATTCTAGGCACCAAGGGTTTTCATCCACAACATTCGTAGGGGCCAAGGTGTTAGGAACTTCTTGCTCATTCTTTGGTTTATAAAATTGGTTCCCCTTTTGAAATTTCCCTTTGTATGGGACCCTTGGTGCTTGGCTCTGGGATCTCTAGAAGTTGACGATCCTACTCATCATTAGTTCTTGATTCTTTATGATACCATCCATGGAATATTGTAATTTATCTATACTAGAGCATAGGTATGAAGTAGGTTCGATGTTGTGGACTACCTTTGGTTTGGTGTCCACCCTCCCCCTTGGATTAACAAAAGGGTCAATCTTGGATGAAAGGAGGTTGCCCTCAATTTTAGTAGCGAGCTCTTGGGCTTCTTGGATTGACTGGGTTTTTTTTTTCTGCTGATAAGATACCCTATTTGGCCATTAAAAGACTTGGTATAGATATGGACAAGGTAGTCACCATTCAGATGATGGCTCGCAGGGATATTTTGTAGCAAAGTCTCAAACCTAGTGTGGAACTTCTGAATAGATTCATTCTCATGTTTCCAATGGGAATTTAATCGGGTAAGGAGCATGTTAGGGTCTTCTTTGATACTCCATCTCTTGATAAAGACTTCTTCTAATTTGTCCATGGTCTTAATACCACCATTGGGAAGGCTTAGGTACCAACGCCTTGAAGCATCAAGGAGGGTAGCAGAGAGAAAATTCATGACTAAGTATTCAACATCATCACTAATGGGATGAAGCTGAAAAAATGCCCAAAAAATGCTCATGTGCTCTTCGACACTGATTGCATCAGTATCGATAAACTTAGGAAACCACTTTTCATACTTGGGTGGCATTTGCCTAGGATAGGCTGGTATGGATGACATGTCTAGTGGTTTGAAAAGAGTAGATAACCATTGTCTTTGGTTGTTAGCTGGGTTCATTTTATTGGTTTCAGTTGGTAAGCTAGACATGGCTTTCAAAGGAAGATTTCCTCCAAAAAGTGATTTTACAATAGGAGAGTTTCAGGGAGGCTTCCTTCTAAAAGACTGAGAAGGATTATTGTACCTCTTTTTGGTTTGTGGAGTCGCCAGATATTTTTCTTGAAACTATCAAAGGATAAGGGAAAACACCTAATGTGGAGTCGCTAGGTAAGCTTGTAAGAAAAAGATTCTAGAGGCAAGGCTTACCGAAAAATTGTCGTCTTGAGGAAGGTTTGACTCAGTGTTCCTCGCCAAGGGCGCCGATATTTTATCACACAGTTTGTAGCAGGGATAAAAGGCTAGAGATTGAAAAGGAAAACTGGCGTAACTGGAACCAATCCTACCCAATGTCACCTCGATAGGAGGGTTCTTTCTATTTAGGGTGCCAAGGCCTAGAGGAGACTTCCCCGGTGACCTGGGGTTTTGAGAAGGCAAAGGATAATAAGACAAATATAAGTTTTCCCCCTCACAAGTCACCACCGTGCAGATAGTCCGACTTACAGTCAATAAAGATAATTAGAAGCAATAACCAAGAAGAATCCTTGCCCGAGAACAAAGCAATAAGAAACTGATATTTGCAAGCTTTCCCACTTGGATAAATCAATGAATATCTGATACACGTATAAGCAATTTTATAATAAATATTGACGAAGTCAATGTTTATAAAATAGAAATGATAAATAATGTCACTTCTTCAATAAATTCTTAAGAAACGAGGCATTCAATGTAACCAATCAACACTTCATTCAAATAATGCCTCTAATAACCATTCAATTTCTCAAGGAGAAAATGATAGTTGCACAAAGAGTTTAATAGAAAGAGATGATGGCAACATTCAGTCAATAGGGTTAGTTTTAAGCTAGGGTTAGAATAGTTAGGGTTTCATTCAAGATTTTGAAAGTTGTTGTGATTAATTTCACATCAAAGCAAGGGGTCTTTAGATCAGTGCCTTAGGGTTAATGGAGTAAAAAATCAAGGATGCAAGAGCTAAAGAAAGCAAAGGTAAAACAACTAAGGAATAGAGGGAGAAGTTTTGAGGTTTTTCTAAGGCAAGGCCTCAAAATCAAAATACTAGGGGATAGAGGCTCACTCTTGTGTTTCTATTGCAAGGCCTCGATGCTCTCTCCTCCTTCCTTAGGTCAATAGAAATCACAACTAGTTGAAGAAACAACAAGAAACTAAGACTAGAGGGTTTGAAGAGCAAAGTGTTGCTACATCAAGGCTCTACCAACAAACCCTAGAAAAATTGGCCCATCAAAGTGTAGGGAAATAGGCCTTGATGGCATCTTCTCCTTCTTAGTTTGGAAAACAAAATGGCTAGCAAAAGGAAGAGAAAGAAGAGTGTAGCTATGGCTAGTCTCTTCTCCCTTCAAAAAATAGCTGAAAAATATCTTAGTGGGGACATGAGACAAGGACCTATTATGTGTGCTTGTCACCTAGGGTTTATTCAACAAATTTGTAATGTCCCCCACCTCTTAGAGAGGTGATGAGGAGACTCAGTGGCCTGGGCACCCCCACTAGGTCATAGTCTCACACTGAAGGGGGGAAAGTCAAGAAGTTAAAAGTTTATTTTTAAGTTGACTTAAGAAAGGAAAAGGATAAAGGTGTAAAAGATAACTCAACAGAAGAATAGAAGATTAACCCTGGGAGTATCAGGAAACCAACAGAAGGGGACATGTCGAAATCTCTGAAACCTTTAAGAAAGTTGATGAGAATCTACAGAAAATGAATGAGAACCAAACTAGGATAACTGACCTTCTGATGCAAGTAACCCATCGAGGCAAAGATCCTGATACGTATGGGAATAAGGAGG
>JZKD02S0457570.1:189676-210039 GCA_000966675.3 Picea glauca | reverse complement strand
TTTGGAGGCCTCCTTCATCAGGGCCGAACCAGCTAGGGTTTCAGTCATCCAGTGGGGCACCCCATTCAGTGGGAAATTCAGATCTATGGAGATTGAGAGGGATCTTGGAGATTCATTCACCTGGGTTATTCTTACCATCACCCGATATATCAATTGGCATATTTCTTAGGGTGATTGGACAATTTTGGCAGCAGGGCTGAGTTATTGAGGGTTTCAACCTTCTATTGGAGCGTGGCATTCTTCAGCTAGAGAGTTTGGCATTCAGATCTACTTGTATTGATCTTCATTTCTTATTCAGCCTTTGGAGGCATTATTTTGTATTAGCGGGAGCATTTTGTAGCAACTCATATCTATTGCTTGTACGACCATCTGAGGTTTATGCCAGATCGGTCATCTATTGTATTGATCTTACATTGCTCATAATAAAAAGGTCAGATCTTTGCTTGTGCTTCTACACCTTGAATATATTGTGATCTCCGTGTGTTGATGAATCTTGTATGCACTTAATAACTCAATAAATTAGTACTAGTTAGGATTCCAAGAAAGAATTTGGCTTGGGATCATTACAAAATTATAACAACATATGCAAGAAATAACAACACAACCATTCATTCAAGAATTTTTGCAGAAATTTACTTATATATCACCAAGAAAAGGCATAACAAACCCTAGTTGTAACACCTTCCATCAAGAGAAATGCCAAAACATGCCAAGAAAATATTCCTTCAACAAGTGTGCCTCACTAAATCAGCCAATAACCCAAGAGAGGGAACAAATTTCAGACTTCACTAATGAGTGAGGGAGAGATCCTGAAAAAATGAAGGTGAAAATCCTTCATTTATACAATACCATGATCTAATTTTACATTTTAGGTCATGAAAAAGGACCAAAATACTAAAATCATAATGTTTTTACATTAAATGCTAAATTAAAACCCTAATCAAGAAAAAGGTAAAACGTCACCCCTTTCTAGGGTGACGTTAGCCCCTAATAGGGCAAATGCAGCCTCATGAAGAAAGGCGTTAGCCCTCCTTGGGGTCCTCCAAGTTGCCACATGTGCCAACTGCCCTGCCCATCTGCCAACATGCTTATGATGATGTCATAAGCCTCCTGGTGACATCATAGGTCATGTAGAGCCAACGTTCCATTGAAAAAGGGCCAATCCGCCTAGGTCAAGCTCTGCCAAAGTGCCTCTGATGGGACGTCCTCCTCTCCTGCGGTGCAAAGCCCCTTATCCATCTCTGTCCAGTCTCTGCCCCCTGATGGGGTCTCAACATCCATCTGATGGGCTCTTCAGCCCCTTGGAGGTCCGAACTGATCATCTCCCCATGTGTACCGGTCCAAAATGGTACTTGTCCGTCGAGCATGATCCTACACATCAACAACTACGCCCTCCATGGGCTCATCGGTCAAAGGGATCATAGCAATGTCAATCACATCTCATCATCAATATTATTAAACATGTGCATAAAATCCCTAATACATCAATCAAAATCTCAAATATATTACATAAGCCTGTAATACAAATCTGGAGAAAAGGACGGGGCGTTCTATTGGGCTAGTGTCCACTGAAAAAGGAAAGTTTCTAGAAGAGACCTCATCCAAGCCATGTAAGTAGGTGATGTGATCAAGGGAAGTCCAAGCAGGTGGGTGTAATGGGGGCAGAGGATGCAAGCTTTACCTGTGGGTGCCTTTGTAGAAGGCGAGTTGTACCTGTCCTGGATGCAATTTTTCCAAGCCCATTCATGCCTTTTATTATTTCATTCTTTCATTCTTTATCGATTTTTTTGTTCAAGATCTAATTAGGGGACACTGCCCTGGCATGGTGACCAATAGTGACAACGTTACCCATAAGTACTTTCACAGAAATGAGAAGGCTGGCTCGTGATGAGACCCCCTTTCCCTTGCCCATGAAACCAAGAGTCACTACCTTGGCATGGTAACCAACTGGTGGTAATGTCAAACTACTAGGCACCTATGGACCTAATAGGCTGGCTCGTGATGAGACCCCCTATCCTTTGATCAGTTCTTGTTTTATTATTTTTCTTGGGTCCCTCTTGTTTCTTACTGAGAAGATTTTTATTTCTTTCTCAGGGATCCCTGGGCAAAGCATCTCGAGGTTTTATTCTTAAAATTTTATCTTTTACCAGCTTGCTTTTACCTTCCAGGCCTTTAGCCCCTTCTTCCCACGAGGTAAAGTGCAATCTTGTAAATAGGTCAACCGAGTGCCCGAACAAGTGGAATGGGATAGATGAGCGGGAAACAAGATGAAAAAGTGGTGTTGTGATGGGAGCAGACGATGGCCTTTCAGAAATCCCTCAAAGTGGCAAACCAAAACCTACAGACACAGGCTTACTAGGGCACCCTGTCAATCACCCTAGACATGGTCAAGTAGGAAAGTGTAAGATCTAAGCATTTGTTAGAAACAAAAGGTATCAGATGCACATATTCAAGGGTTTTGATGATCAAAGTGACACATACCATGATACCCAGACTAATTACCTGATGGAGAAAGAACTATCTCTGACACAGGACCAAGCCAATGGCGATGGATGCTTGTGTTGCTAACAAGATAAAGGTGCTCGAAGAAAGAAAAGTTGGGCCCTCCAGGGCAATGATAAAGTCAATCCTACTCTCGGTACTCCATCTCTAGGACCTGTGGGCCTTGAGACATGATCTCCTAGTTATCCCTAAAAGTGGGGGATAACAATGCATCCATGTGCCTAAACTAACATAAGATGATTACTTAGATTTAGATTATTTTAGACCATTAAGAATGTGAAAGAAGCAAATACCATGTACTAATCTAGCCTTGCAATTTTGCGGGTTGGCTTAGCCAAGCTCACTCCAAGGTGTAGGAAAGAAAAAGTAAAGTAAAATGCTTGTAAGGAAAAATAATATACACTACCTCAACAAGTGCACAAGATGGAGGACAAAGCCTTCTGGTTTTGTGCACAAGTGGGTGCAAAAAACTTGAAAATAAAACTTGAAAGTAAAGTCTAGCCTCTCAACCTTGTCCTAATGACAAGTGGGACAAACAATAAAAAAATATTTCTGAAAAATAAATCTAAATCCTAGCCTTACATTTTTGGGGGTTGGCTTAGCCAAACACTCACCAAGGTGTAGGCAACTTGTAAAAGAAAATGCAGAAAATTAATAACAATGGAGAAGGCAAGCCCTTGGGACACCCTTGGGATTTCTTACAATGTATAGAATAGAAGAGAAGAAAGAGTGTTTTGTTACCCAACTTTAGGAGAATGTTCTTTATCTTTGTGTGGCCTCAAATGGTCTCTTGGACACCTCCTTGGTCACTAACCTGCAAAAAAACCAGCGAGCAAAAGCCTGCTGGAAATGCTGCAAAAAGTGACAAAAACTCAAAAAATTTCTGTTAGTTACAACATAAATTTTCTGCAGAAAAAATTAGCAAGATATAATGATTTATATGACCTATTCTATGTGTTAGAATACCCAAAAAATTAATGGAAATGAACAAAAATAAAGTGTAGAAATTTTAGAGGCTGAAAATGGATGAGGAAGGGTGAGGTGGAAGGCTTGAGAGGCTTTCTTACAATGTATAGAATAGAAGAGAAGAGAGGGTATTTTGTTACCCAACTTTAGGAGACTATTCTATGGCTTTGTGTGGCCCCAAATGGCCTCTTGGACACCTCCTTGGTTATTAACCTGCAAAAAAACCAGCAAGCAAAAGCTTGTTGGAAATGCTGCAAAAAGTGACAAAAACTCAAAAAAATTATGTTAGTTACAACAGAAATTTTCTGCAGAAAAAATCCGCAAGCTATAATGATTTATATGACCTATTCTATGTGTTAGAATACCCTAAAAATTAATGTAAATGAACAAAAATAAAGTGCAAAAATTTTAGAGGCTCAAAATGGATGAGGAAGGGTGAGGTGGAAGGTCTGAGAGACTTTCTTACAATGTATAGAATAGAAGAGAAGAGAGGGTATTTTGTTACCCAACTTTAGGAGACTGTTCTCTAGCTTTGTGTGGCCCCAAATGGCCTCTTGGACACCTCCTTGGTCACTAACCTACAAAAAAATCAACAAACAAAAGCTTGCTGGAAATGCTGCAAAAAGTGACAAAACTAAAAAAAAATTGTTAGTTACAACATAAATTTTCTGCAGAAATAATTAGCAAGATATAATGATTTACATGACCTATTCTATGTGTTAGAATACCCAAAAAATTAATGGAAATGAACAAAAATAAAGTGCAGAAATTTTAGAGGCTCAAAATGCATGAGGAAGGGTGAGGTGCAAGGTCTGGGAGGGAGAACTAGGGGAGAGAGGGCCCACTCCCTTTTAATTTTTGACTTTCTAATGTTTACTCAAGGAGGGGGGCACAACTTCCCTAGGGGGAACAACTTTATGAAGTGGTGGCTATGTAGAAAGGGATTATGAGGGTTAGAAAAAGGTTTTGATGGCTTAGTTAGGGGTTTAGGCATCATCTCCCATCTTTTCGCTATGAATTTTGCTTAATTTTATAAAAATTGACGTTTTGACTATGTCAATACTAGCAATTAAATTGTTGTTTTGGACTGACTATGACTCCTCATGGACAAACACTTAGAAAAACTTGTCCAATTGAGATGAAACTTGGTCCAAGGGTGTAGGGGGTCTCATTCCATTTCGTTTGAGCACAAATACCCCTATCAAAAGCCCAAGGACCTAGGTTTTACATTTTTTTTATCAAAAAATAATTAAAATTACCAATAACTAGGTAATTTTAAAAAAATAATTTTTTTTATCTAGACTCAACGAAATTCCGCAAAAATTTAGGAGATGTCATACATGGTCATTTAAAATATTCCTAGACACTAGCTACATGAGGTCTAGACCATTAGAATGCCTTTCACCACTTTGGAGGAATTATTTGTGGGAGTGAAAAACTCAAGAGAAATTAATAAGGCTGGTTAAGCCAAATTAATAACCTGAGGAAAAAAAAAACTTAGTGAAAGGGACTCTCCTAATGATGAAGTCCTAATTTAACTGACATAACTATGATCCATGCAGACCCATTACATTATAATCCCACTCAGGGGAGAGAAAATTCCATTACAAAAAGAAGTGTTGAAGGCCAAAACTGCCTTGTAGAACCAATAAGTCTTTGACTTGGTAGCACATGATGGTGCATTTCTTCATGGTACATGGAGTTGACCCCATAGTTGAAATAGGTGGTCAACATCTGGCTCCAGATGGGGACGTGTGTTTGATCTTCATTTGGGAAGGAGAGCATACGCGAATCCAACATCTACAAAACATAGGGATCATCAATACCCAACATAAATATACATATATACAATGAATAAATAAAATGCTATAAACAACAATTACATAATAAAATAACTATTGTACAACGATTACAAAATGAAACTATGATACAACAAAACATCTAAGTACATAATTACATAATGAATGAAAATAATACAAAACTGAAATAAAATGAGAAGGGTTAGAGATACGTTACAAAGGGTGTCCCTTTGGACACCAAGTTTCCCATCATTTGAATAAGAGTTTGAGTTGTTGCCCATTCCTCATAATGTTAATGGGCTCACCATCCAAATGGCTGAGATGGAAAGAATTAGGCCCTGCTATTTCTCGGATCACATATGGACCCAACCACAAACTATCAAACTTGCCATGTTTTCCTGGTTTCTTTCTGCCTTTATCCCATAACAAAACTGTATCCCCAACAATGAAGTCCCTCTACCTAGCCGACTTATTAAACATTTTCATAACTTTACTCTGATTTCTGCAATTCTGATGATAAACTCTTCTTTTGCTTTCATCCAACTCTATAATCTGATTGACCCTGTTCTGAACTGCATCCTATTTTATAGAAAAATCCTCAACTGAACCATAAGTAGGAAATCTAAGGTGCACTGGCAACCTAGCCTCCAAACCATACACTAACTCAAAAGGACGTTTCCCTGTTGCTATTTTCTTAGTAATTCTGTCAGCCTATAATGCATGCTTAATCTTACTATCCCAATATCTTTTGTTTTCTCCAACTATTTTCTTAACTATGGTCATTAAAATTTTATTTCTTGACTTTGCTTGACCATTTCCTTGGGGATAGTAATATGAAGCATGTGACAATATAATACCATACTTAAAACAAAATGAAGACATTTCTGCTAAACAAAAAGCCTTAGCATTATCTGTCACTATTTTTGAAGGAACCCCAAATCTAGTAATAATCATATCTTCAAGGAAATCCATCACAACCTTTTCAATTGCTGAATTTGTGGGAATGGCTTCAACCCACTTGGTGAAGTAATCTGTAGTTGTAATAACCCATGAATACCCATTACTTGGTTATCCTTGAACTTTCCAATGAAGTCCAAACCCCACTGCTAAAAAGGTGCTTCAACCACGACTGGTTGTAGGGGGAGAGCTGCTAACTTATGCTTTCCTGTGAAAAGCTGACAAGGCTCACACTTTCTAACAAACTGATGCACATATGAAAAGATTGTGGGCCAATAATATCATTCTCTAAAGATTTTGTGTGTAGTAGTCTTAGCTGCAAAGTGTCCACAACAAAATCTAGCATGGAATTCATCCACTAGTTTCTTTGATTCAACATCATCCACACATCTAAGGATGACTCCATCAGGATTTTCCATCCTAATCCATCTCTAGTGAGGACATACTTATAAGATTTCAACCTTAAATCCCTTTTCTTATGACCCACTAGATGACTTGGACAAGTAATATTCTTAAGATAGAAAATAATATCTGCATACCACTCAACTTGTTCAAGATTTAATAAATTAGGGGAGATATCTTGATTATTGTTTTGACAAACCATACCCAAGGCCCTTTCATTCCATTTAGTTAACATTTTGGCTAAACCTTGACCCTTAACCAACTTGGTGGGTTTGATTTCCAAATCATACTCTTGGATTTTAGCAATCCATCTACCCCTTGAGCCCAATCCTTTTGACCGAGATAAGACATCCTTAACTGCTGAATTAGGCACATAACCAATTACCTTGGAATATCCAATGAAGACTCTAAAGTGTTTAAGTGACTTCACCAAGACATATGCTTGTTTCTCAAACATAGGATACTTTAATTCTACATTTTGCAAGGCCCTACTTATATATGCAATGGGTTGATCATGGCCTTGATCATTTTTCTGAAGTAACACACCAACAATAGTATCTTCAGAAGCAAAAGAGAAAATCTAAAAGTTCTTGGAATAATCTTGGCTAATAAGGACGAGAGCTTCAAATATGGCAGTTTTAATATTTTGAACTGCTCTCTTATTTTCATCATTCCATTCAAACTTAACATCCTTCTTAAGCAACTTATATATAGGTTTCACAATTTCAGCATAGTTAGGAATGAACCTATGAACAAAATTGGTCTAACCCAAGAAGGATTGAAGAACTTTCTTTGAAACAGGAAAGGGTACCTTTCCAATTGCTTCAACTCTCTCTGGGTCTAACTTGACCCCATCTTTTGAAATAATATGGCTCAAGATTTTAGCTTCTCTTACCCCAAAGACTGACTTAGCAGGATTTAATGAAATTCCAAACTCTCTACACCTTTTAAAAACTTGTTTAAGATGACCAATATGACTCTTCCCATCCTTTGAAAAAATTGTCAAATCATCCTGATTTATTTCAATTAATTTTCCAATTAACCCTCTAAAGGCATAATCCATAGTTATTTGAAAAGTAGCTTCAACATTTGATAAACCAAATGGCATTCTTAAATATTCAAAGCTACCCCATGGAGTAGTAAAAATAGTCTTATGTTGATTTTCCTCCTTAAGTCTGATCTGATTATATCCTGAAAAACCATCAAGCATGGAAATCATTCTTGATCCTGTTACCCTTTGTAGCAAAGTTTCCATCTTGTGAAGGGGATAATTGTCCTTTGTGCATGCAATATTTAAGTTTCTGAAATCAATACATAGCCTTATTTTTCCATTCTTTTTCCTAGCAACAACCAAATTTTAACACCATGAAGAATGTCTTGTTTGGGCTATGAGTCCTTCTTCTAACATTTTCTATAACTCCTGTTGGACCAAAGGAGCTAACTTGGGGTTAATCTACCTCAATTTCTATCTAAAGGGCTTAGTATCTTCCTTCAAAGGAATCACATGCTGAATCACATCCTCCCTATAGACCTTGAGTTCATCATAAGTGAAAGCCAAAAAATCCCTATATTCATTCAATAATTTGACAATTTCATTTTTTTCTTCTATAGGGGTAGTTTTGCCTACTTTCACCATCCTAGGCTCTTTATCACTTTCTATGTTGACCTCCAAGTGGTCACATGGTTTTTCATTAGACTCTTCTTTATGCTTGTGGCCATCTTGTCTATCAAAAATCCTTTATTGGCCAATAAGGCGCCTAGGAACTGGATTAGCCTTATTGTCATTTTCTGTATAGTTACAACCCTCCTCTTTTTCATTGACATTAAAATCAGAAAACTCATGTATTTGAGTCAAGAATCTAATAACCTGTTTATCATCATCAAAAATTTGCCAATGATCCATATTATCTGGAACTGAGGGTCTAAAAATTACTTCCACATAAATATTCTCTTTAATCAACTCATTGGAAAGTTGAAGTGTGGAAGCAGCTACAACAAGTTCATCACCCTTATAATTATGTTCCCTAGGAATAACAACAAGATTCAAAGCATCAAGATCACCAATGGAGTCCCATATTGCATTCTTATATTTCTTTAATCATTCCGACTTGCAAACAAACTTATTCTTAAGTTGTTGAATGACTAAATCTGAGTCCCCCTTGATATTCAAACATTTTACACCCATATCTTTGCAAACATCCAAACCAAGCAACAAAACCTCATATTCAGCCACATTATTAGTTGCATCAAACTCCCATCTATAAGAAAACTTAAACTCTTGACCATTTGGAGCTTGAATGACTATTCCAACACCTTTTCTAGATCTAGAAAAAGAACCATCAAAATTCATATACCAAACTTCATCAACTCTGTCATCTTTAATTTCTTCCTCTAAAGGCACAATAGAGTTAGATAAAATAACATAATTACCAAGATCATCCTCTCTATACTTTAACTCATTCTTAGGATTTCTTGGGTTTTCAACACGATACCTCCTTTCCAATTCTCTATTTAACTTAAAAGTATTTCCATATGGGGTAGGGATGATAGCATAAGTTAGATCCATTTGTAAATTACCCCCCAAATCTGCAACTGCCTTTCTAGAAAGCAACATTCCCCAAGCATCAGGCACATCAATCACAACAATATCCATTTCAAACATGATGTCTAGAAAAACTGTGAAGTGTACTTGTAAACCTTTGATTAATCCATGCACTTTAATCATTTTATTGTCCATGGCACAAATGTTATGGTAAGGTGTATATATCCTCAAGTTTATTTGCTCCACTACCTTCTTAGTCATAACAATTGAACTAGCCCCTAAGTTAAGCATGCAATTATGTAGCATTTTATTGTTCACAAGTAAAGAAAGGAAAAAAGGCTGATTCTTTTCATTCCCCCTATCCCAATTCTGAAAAATTACTGGTGCATCTTGGTAAACTATTGTTGGTTGTCTATCAACAATATTTTGAGGAGGATATTCTATGGATTTAAGGGATCTTCATGATTTCTGAAAATGGAACCAACATCTTTTCATTACTTAACCAACCACCTAAGTCAATATTCAAATCTGAGCTAGCATGCACATTTGACTTAGGGGGAATTGAAGCTACCTTGGAAGAATTAGCTTGATTTCTATCTTGATTTCTATTTCCATTCCTTTGGTAGGTAATGCCTCTATTCTTATCCATTTCTGAAACTTTTTGGGTGTAGGCTTAGGCCCAAATTTTCCAGTTGCTTTATCAACAACATTATTCATGCAACTTGCACTACTACCTTTTCCAACAAATTCCATCCAATCATACATTCCAACATTGTAATTTCTACCACACATGTTAACTTGTTCATTTCCTTGATTACCATAATCATCTTCATAACAACCCTCAAGAAAAACTGGACAAGTCATTTCCTCATGAAATTCACCACAAGGCCTACAATAAGGTATAACTTGATGATCTACCAAGTTGGCGGACTCAAAAGGATTAGGTGGCCTTTGATCATGTGGAGGAGTTCTCTTTTGCCACTTGTCATTTGGCTTATGATGAGGTCTATTATTTTGAGATATCTCCATAGTGATCAACCTATTTTGCAAAGCATTTATCTGATTGGCATGGTTAATTTCCATTTGCTTAATTAGTTGGGTCAATTCCTTAATTCCATCACTAGAAGACTCTCGACCCTCTACTTTCTTCTTCTTTTCTTCACTACGTTTTGAAGAAGCACCTCTAGAAAAACCAAGAATGTTGGACTTCCTAGAATCTTGCATATTCTTATCAATCCTCACAACAAAAGTTTGTGCATCCTTATCCCTTAGTGCGTATCTCATTTCCCCCTCAAAAGATTCCATATAGTAAATTAAGATTGCAACATTTAAAGGCTTTATTGTATTAGGGATACTTTTCACCAAGCCATTAAACTTCTTATTAAATTCATCCATTGTCTCATTTTATTTTTATGACTTGAGCTAAGGGCAGCTAGAATAAATCTGTTTTCTTTCTAGTCACCCCATATTTCCTTGAAAGCAGTCACTATTTCGGCTCAGGTGCTAAATTTGTTGGGATCAAACTCTGAAAACCACTCTGCAACATCTTCTTCCAAATAGTACAAAAATAATGTCATCTTGACATCCTCTTCATCATGACCTTGACAATACTTCAAAACACATAGATCAAAATTCAGAATGTGTGAATGTGCACTGATAGTATTGTTCCCCTGAAAACAAGGCAGCTTCTCAATAAGTTTATCAGGAATTGCATGAGGAACCCCTTGGATGGCTGCAAAATTCAAAGGTCTCAAAAAGGCACTCATGACTACGTTATGATTATTAGTACGAGTATTAACAGTTGTTTGATTATTATTAGTTTGAAACAAGTATTGGATATCAATGAGTGCTTCTTCTCCAATACTTTCAAGTAGCCTTCTCGGAGCAAGGTGATTTAATCTCCTCCTATAAACTTTTTCAAGTTAAGGAAAAGAGTAAGTCACTCCTTCTGAAGTGCTCCTAGTACTATACTTCAAATATTTGTTCAATGGAGTCACCACTTGAAGAGAAAGAAAAAAAAAACAAACCAATGCAAGTTAAAACATTTTAGGGACTAAAGTTTATTACTTAGTTTTCAAAGAATAAATTAGTTAAGTCGTTTAGACAGAGGATAGAAGAATTATCCCTGACAACGACGCCAAAGATGTTGCCGTCCTTATACAAACTTGCAAACGTGGGCTAAGTCCAACCCACTTAGTGTGTCCTTGGAGGCACAATGCCTAGGTTCAAAGCCCACTGTTGCCTCAACTTGAACCTCTTCCGTCTAGGCTTACTCCCAGGGAAGCCAAGGGGGGTAAACCCTCGTTACTATGTGAAATTAAAAATTAATTCTAGGAGTTGGTTTTAGTTGATTAAAGGTTTGGGGGATCTAGCCTATATGCAAAAACAACAATGCAAAGTGCAAGATTAGAGATGCAAAAGAAGTCCTTTCCCTACTTGGTAACTAAGATTAGTGCCTAAGATTGGGCAAGGGGTCAACTAAGTGTAAGGGAGTTTATATTTTACAAAGATTACCACAATATTACAAAAGAATACTAGATACAAGATTCTACAAATAAGACTAGACACAAATAAATGAATTGAACAACTACTTACTAAGTTAATACAAAGACTAACTAAAGGATACAACAAATATACAATAGATACAAATTATACAAAGAAAAACAACTAACCGAACAACTAACTTGCAATGAACTTGAATGTGCAGATAAGAAGATATTGCTCAAAATGAAAGTAGTACACAACACATCAAGCCAACTATCCCAAACAAGAGTGCCTCCAAAAGATGCACAACTCAAGAGGAAGTTTCATCAACATACACAACCACAAGCTCCAAGCAATGAAGAAGCCTCCAAAGGATGCACAACTTCAAGGGAGGAGACCAATCACATCAAAATAAAACTTAAACTCAAAATTAAAGCGTTGGAAAGAGGCCTCTAAGGGCTAAAGAGCAAGTATATTTCCCAAGGTTAAGTGGATTGAATAGGATTAGTTAAGTTGTTAAGTTAAGTGTGAATCCTAGACTAAGTGACAACCCAAAAACTCTCCCCTCTTGTACAAAAAGAATTGTTGGGTGCTCAATAAGTGAGGCAAACAAGGCAACACCCTAGCTCCACATGTCAATTCAGGAACATAAGTACTCCACAAGGAGGACACCAAGTGTCGTGAGACCGTCCCCGATCTAGCACTCCCCACTTCTTCCTTAAGTTCTCTTTTTGTTGGAAAAGTTGGGACAGTAACTTGTGACCTATTGAATTAGGTTGATTTTAGGCCTTAAGAGACTAAGGTAAATTGAGTTAAGTTAGATTAAGTTAGATTAGTTTAGTTGAAGGTGATTGCAATAAGGTGCTTGTAAGAGTGTGCTTGCAAGATAAATAAAAATACTTGAAAAGATAAAACCTGGAAAGTAAAGTACTTATATGGAAATTGCAAGAAACTTAAAGAGCTTGAAAGTAAATAACAAAATTATACAATGCTCATAAACATAGATTGCAAGACATAAAATAAAGTACTTGTAAAGGCAGAAACTTGAATGTAAATGACTTAAATGTAAAATATGACTTGTAATGAGAAAGAAGAAGCAAGATAAGCACCATAAACTTGTTATGCCTCCATGGGCCTAAACTATCACAAGATGATTACTTCTTAGATTTAGATTGTTTTATACCATTAAGCATGTGAAAGAAGAAAATACCATGTATTAACCCAGCCTTACGATTTTGGGGGTTGGCTTAGCCAAGCTCACTCCAAGGTGTAGGCAAACAAAAGTAAAGTAAAATGCTTGTAAATAAAACTAATCTACACTACATCAACAAGTGCAAAAGATGGAGGACAAAGCCTTATGGTTTTGTGCACAAGTGGGTGCAAAGAACTTGAAAATAAAAATTGAAAGTAAAGCCTAGCCTCTCAACCTTGTCATCATGACAAGTGGGACAAACAATAAAAAACGATTGCTGAAAAATAAATCTAAATCCTAGCCTTACGTTTTTGAGGGTTGACTAAGCCAAGCACTCACTAAGGTGTAGGCAACTTGTAAAAGAAAAATGCAGAAAATTAATTACAATGGAGAAGGCAAGCCCTTGGGACTCCCTTGGGCTTGCTTACAATGTATAGAATAGAAGAGAAGAGAGGGTATTTTGTTACCTAAATTTAAGAGGTTGTTCTCTAGCTTTGTGTGGCCCCAAATGGCCTCTTGGACACCTCCTTGGTCACTAACCTGCAAAAAAACCAGCAAACAAAAACTTGCTAGAAATGCTGCAAAAAGTGAGAAAAACTCAAAAAAATTATGTTAGTTACAACAGAAATTTTCTGCAGAAAAAATCAGCAAGATATAATGATTTATATGACCTAGTCTATGTGTTATAATACCCAAAAATTAATGGAAATGAACATAAATAAAGTGCAGAAATTTTAGAGACTTAAAATGGATGATGAAGACAAGTTTCCAAATCTGAAACAAGCCTTTCAAACCCTTGAAGCAACCTGCAAATATTTGTGAGCAAAACTACAAGAAAGAGCAAAGTGGTGAATATATCTAAAAGGAAATACAAAATACTTTGTAAACCTATGATTTACTCATCTAGATCTACAACAATACTATTGCAAATCTACCCAACTAAAATACTTTGCTTGGGATCTCTACTCTAAAATTGAAAAATATTGCATACACAAAAGCAAACCAAAGCAATGTCACCTCAAATCACGATGCACCAGGAAGACTCTTAACACACCATTTGTCCTCCAAAGCTTTCTATTAATCAAGTAGGAGGTTGCTGCAAATACTTGCAACAAGCTCCTCTCCAAAAGAAATGAGCAAGAATGATTAAGAGAGAAAAATGAGAGAGATGAGAGAAATTTGAGCATAGTAATAGTAGCAAAAGAATTGGTGAGAAATGAGGGGAGCGGTTTCATTTATACTTAGAGAGCTAGAGCTACCCCTCTTGTATCTCTTCCAAGTGTCACATCTGTTGGGATTTGGGTACCTTGGAAAGTGGTCCCCATGTGCTTATGAGTCTCGAAGCACAAAGGGGGAAGAATATTACCCTTGTACTTTACTTTATGATTCTAATTTCACTTTGACTTAGGAGATTTAAGTCAAAAGTGAAATATGTCACTTAAGTAATAAAGTGACAATTAATTCACAATGTGGGTGTATTAATAGACATAAAGCAACTAAGGAAAATGAGTTTCCTTAGTGAGATTTTGGGATGAGATCTCACCCATTGATTAGACTTGGCTAGATCTAATCTAGGCCATTGATCTTTTAGGGCTTGGCCAAAGGAGGCTAAAAGAGGGTAAAGTGTATTATTGAGATTTATTCTTCACTTGTGAGTTTTGGAGAAGAGGAGAGGGTGCATTTCTCAAGGAGGGAGAGGGCACACTTGATGAGGGTTTGAGAGAAACTCTTGAGAGCTTGAGGAGGAAGCTCTTGCTACTTTGAGCTTGCATGGAGAGCATATCCATGGAGTCTTAGATTCTATTTCTTGGAGGGAGCATTTTGTATGGAGGAGGGGCACATCTATTAGAGGAGGGTACATTTATTTCCTTCATTTGCTCACCAGGAGAGGACTTGGAGCCTTGAGATGAGGTCAGTTGCATAGGGAGAGGAGAGCTAGGGTGCATGCTTCTGTAGAGAGAGGCATCCAGTTTATGGCTCAGTTATTTGATGGTGATCTTATCTGCTAGGAGGAGGGTGCACCTGTGGAGTGGGTTGACAACTACTTGGTAGGAGCATCGCTTGCATGAAGTCAGTTATGATAGTTTCAGTGGAGAGACAACACAAGAGAGCACATTCCTGTGGAGGGATTTCTTCATTGGGTCAAAGTGGAGCTAGAGAGCTTCACTTTAGTGCATAGAGCAACAAAGGGAGAGGGCACACTTGAGTTTGGGCACATCTCTCTCTGGATCTTGTGGCAAGGCTTGTGAGGAGCTTGCTATGTATACAGGTTCCATTGTATTGTATTACTTGTTGTATCTCTTGCTTTGATCATCATTATATATAAATATATCCCAAACTGGTTTTTCCCGGGGGGGTTTTATCTAGGGTCATGTTGACCAAAAATACCTGTGTCAAATTTATGCATGCTTAGAAGTGTAGATCAAAATTTTAAAGTTAAAGATCTAGAGGTAGTGTTATGTGTTTTAAGTTATATTGCATGTGCTAACATTGAGTAAAGAAAACACTTGCAAGGGCACCTTAAAAGAGCACTTAACCATCAAAACATTGAGCAGAAAGTTGGATGATTGTTTGTTGTCCTTAAACAGTAAAATAAGACAACCATACAATTGAAACTTAGAGCCATACTAAGGTCAAGGACATACCTTAGGTGGCAGTCTCATAGGACCTAAAAAATTCTACAAGATCATGAGCTAGAGTGATGATCTTAAGAGGAGGGGCACACTTTTAGGGTTAGGGTTTTGGTATGGTAAGTGGAAATGACTCGAAAAAAAAATTTCAACTCAAAAGGGTGAGGTGGAAGGTCCGGGAGGGCGCACTAGGGGAGAGAGGGCCCACTCCCTTTTAATTTTTGACTTTCTAATGTTTACTCAAGGAGGGGGCGCAACTTCCCTAGGGGAAACAACTTTATCAAGTGGTGGCTAGGTAGAAAGGGGTTATGAGGGTTAGAAAAAGGTTGTGATGGCTTAGTTAGGGGTTTAGGCATCATCTCCCATATTTTCTCTAACCATTTTTCTCAATTTTACAAAAAATGACATTTTGACTATGTCAATAATAGCTATTAAATTGTTGTTTTGGACTGACTAAGAATCCTCATGGACAAACACCTAGAAAAACTTGTTCAATTGAGATGAAACTTGGTCCAAGGATGTAGGGGGTCTCAGTCCATTTCTTTTGAGCACAAATACCCCTATCAAAAGTCCAAGGACCTAGTTTTTACATTTTTTTATTATAAAAAATTAATTAAAATTACCAATAACTAGGTAATTTAAAAAAAAAACACTATCTAGACTCGACGAAATTTCGCAAAACTTTAGGAGATGTCTTACATGGTCATTTACAATATTCCTAAACACTAGCTACCTGAGGGCTAGACCATTAGAACGCCTTTCACCACTTTGGAGGAATTATTTGTGGGAGTGAAAAACTCAATGAAATGTAATAAGGATGGTTAAGCCAAATTAATAACATGAGTAAAAAAACACTTAGTGAAAGGGACTCCTCTAATGATGAATTCCTAAGGCAACTGACCTAACTATGATCCATGCAGACCCATTACATTATAATCCCACGTAGGGGAGCATAAATTCCATTACAAAAAGAAGTGTTGAAGGCCAAAACTGCCTTGTAGAACCAATAAGTCTTTGACTTGGTAGCACCTTATGGTGCATATCTTCACGGTACATGGAGTTGACCCCTTAGTTGGAATAGGTGGTCAACAGTGAGAAGATAATGTGAGATAAGGGGAGGGGAGTGAGATAGAGGGTGAGTTGAGTGGTAGTTAACTCAATCACACCAATTTGATCTGTGCCAACTCACTCACATGTCTTTTATCATTTAATACACAATATCTCCTTGAAAAGTGTGCCCCCATTCCCATGTATTGAAGCACCAAATGTCACACTCTTACACTGCCACTTGTTAGAATTTAACTCTTACCACTTGTCACCTTGGAAGGAGACCATCTTTGCTATAAATAGTAACTGCTAAAAATAGTAGTATGACCAAAATGCTGAAAATATTAAAAATGCCCGGGATGACTGGGAGACCACTACCAAATGTCACACATAAAAAAATAAACATGGCTAAAAATAGAAAGTCCTTGGAAGTTAGTGAAAATATGCTCATCGGATTCGATTTTTAGTAAGGAATCCGGAAATGTAAACATAATTACCATCTAACCCCCCGATCTCCACTTGCTAAAAATAGAAAGTACTCGCATGTCATCCTAGAAAGGCCTCACTAGACTTAGAACATCAATAGGATCAACACTATAAGCTCAACATCCTGATCTGAACCTTGGAACTCAACCTGCTAAAAATTGAAAGTGCCTTCATGTCACCTAGAAAAAATGTCATTGGGCTCAGAGTCATGTAAGAATCAATATTGTATACTCAAATCTGAGATGCGAGTCTCCATACATTGTCTCCTAAAAAGTAGGAAACATGTTAAAAATAACAATCTCTCTAATCCATGGAAAACTGTGCTAACTTTGTCTCTGAACCAAAAACCACCACTACGCCAATCCTATACTTGTCTTTCATGGGAACCAACCATTGGATCACACAAATGATCAATTTGGGTCATTTGTCGGAATGCCAGCCAAATATGACACATTGGCTCTTAACCCTATGGATCTTCAAGTGAGAAAATCCAGGGTTTAACAATGGCGACTCAAGGGGACGAGATCCCCCTGTGGGATGTCGAGAAACTGTGAATATCTGTTTCTAAAAATTGTGAATAATGCTCTGTGAGAAAATTGAAGGAACATACCAATGGACCCTTGTACCTGTCAAGCTGACCTGTAACCCAAATGCCTATCCAGTGGGAAATGGAGTCAAAAGTATATCGACCTCGTGCTGACAAGATGTAGAAGCAAGGGACCTCATCCAAATCCACTACCTGCTACCACCTACCATGTAAACTCCTCCATGTGGTAAGTGTGTTGAAGTCGACACATGGGAGAGAGTCACTTAGTCAGATGTCAATAATGTAAACACCTGCCAATTGTGAAGGAAACCCACCAATAATGTCAATGTTCCCTAAGGTACGAGCACAATCTATCACTGTGAAAGATGTACTGAAGTCAAATAATGACAAGGATCATTCAATCAAGGCCCAATAATGTGTCAATTTTTTAGCATTTAATGCATTCAATTTCAAATCTGAAAATTACTTCCAAGTGACCTCAAACAGGAAACTAGGGCTGCTATCACTGAGTAATTTTACACTGAAATTATGACAAAGCATTATAGAGAAAGCACAAATATTAGAGAGAAAACATCCCATGCACAAGAGACACAAATTTTTGTTCAGTAAAATTTTCAGATTGAGAAATTTTGAGGACAAAACCAGTCCTCTTAGAAAAATTACAATTTCATCAAATTTTGGAAAACCCTCAAGTTCATCACAAATCTGAGTGATTCTCATGAGGTAGCATGAAGTTGTGTCTGATTTGGACATCTCAACAGATTGAAACTTATGCCTCAAAATCAACTTCCGATTTGCATTATTGCTTTGGTACAAACCCGCCAAAGCATCATACATATCCTTTGTCATCTTCTTCTCGGAAATATGAGAAATCAAGTGATCCTTCACAGAATCCAACAATACCCACTTGACCTTCACTTCCTTCTTCTTATGGGCTGCCAATTCCTGTGCATCATTTGGATCTAGAGTCACCATCTCAACATAATCTTTGAGATCATTTTGTTCCAAGAGAAAAGGGATCCTAGCCGTCTAGGCTCAGAAATTTGTGCCCCCCTCCAACCTTTATTCCACTCTAAGAGTGCTCACCATCTTGTCCAAACAAGAGCACAAATATGCAACAACAAAAAAAATTGCAACAACAAAAATATCCAATAACACAAATCTGCAGTAACACAAATCGATTTCTCCTCTCCAAATGTCTTGAATGCTCCAACATTACCTCCTAAGCCATGTGTTGGGAGGCCAACATTAATAAAGTGGACAAGGTCTACAAGCAAGCAACCTAACTAATCGCTAGATAAGCCCACATGTGAAACACTCTAACTCTAAGTGACACATGTCAAGGTCCAAGGTATGCACATCCATCAAGTAACGGTCTCAAGGTGAGCGCTCTAGAAGAAGGGTCCAACATTCGACTTCAAAGGTCTCCAATGCTCCAACACTACCTCCTAAGCCATCTGCTCCTCCAGGTCCACTACACCACTATGAACACTCCTCAACCTAAGCATCTTCAAGTCAAGTACAAGCCTCCATGTAAGTGACCGAGTGGTTCACACTACGTAGGTCTCAACGCCCTTCTAAATGCCCAAAGCTCCTCCTCCAAGTAGGTCATCCTCCCAGACAAACAACCAAGCCCTTTATATGCACCTCATGAAGAATGCCACCATGCCACTTAGGTTTCCAACCACCTAAGGAGTGTGCCACATAAGAATCATGTCAAGGTATAACAATCATGGGTAAGCTATCTCCAATGTATATGTTCGCTACAATACAACCAAGGGTAGTCAACACACCATGCACTCCACTTCACATGAAGCACCTCGAAGCATGGTGTACACACTTTTGGAGTAACCCCAAAAGCTAACACAAAAGTAGTATGTAATTTTGTGTCTAGATGACAATAAGTTGATTAGATGCATGCTAAAATTGAATTCACTTGGAAGAAAATTGTTTGCCAAATCTTGTACTTACCATTGCATTGATTAACACTGGTCAAATCAGTGAAAATCAATTTACAATCTTTCTATATCGACAATAGTTTAGAAAGGTCTATCTTTGCATAGTTAACTTCTAGTTGGCTTTGTCATTTTTTTAAATCATTTTAGTCATCAACACACTTGACATCATCATTGTTGATGTTTCGATCTTTAACATTGATTGAAAAAATACTGGCTTTACCAAATTCGGCCTGCTCGACCAATTTATAGTGGTTGTTGGTTCAAATCAAGGGTCCAAACCGGAAATGGATGGTTCCATACTGAACTGACCAGTTTTTTGATTGAACCAACTACTTCCATACTAATCGGTATGTTGGCTTGTGGGGCGACAAAAATTACCCCCAAAATAAATAAAAAATAAAATAAAGCAAAACCCTAGTAATTAATGGTAATATTAAAAGTTGACATTCTCCTTTATCTTTCCTTTTCTATCCTTTTACCTTCTTCTTTATCTTTCCTTTTCTATCCTTTAACTTAAATTTTTAACATTACCATTAATTGTTTCAGGATGTTTGAAAGTGGTTCTAACCTCATTGGATTTCATATGGAGAAAGTAGAATTTTAGATCCCATTCAAAATTCAGCCGACTTAACAGTTTTCAGGATATCATGATTGGCAGGATTGCAACATTTCCACTGGATTCTATCATATATAAGGGTATGGAACTGGCATTTAATCAAGAGAACCAAAACCTCTATGTATGTAAGGTAGCTAGAGAGGTAGTGGGGGGGCCTAGAGGGCCCATAGTGATAATAGTGGAGGTCATTCAATGTAAGGTGGACTAGGTCCACTATATTATTAAATAAGGCCCA
>JZKD02S0457570.1:174697-189666 GCA_000966675.3 Picea glauca | reverse complement strand
TTTAGGGGTCCACCGGTTCGGTGACCGGTCCAGCTCTGATAACATTAGTTTATACCACATTTAAAACAGTTATATTAGACTTTACATTCTGTTTCCATGCTTCAAAATAAACATATGATGCTCTGCAGTAGGAAAACAAATTGTACTTGATAAATTCGTTGATTATTTTTTGTGGTGTGTTTGGGCATGTAATATCAGTCTGTGGTGGAGATCATAATTCAAAGGTACACTCGTGAAGCTGGTGTGCGTAATTTAGAACGCCATTTGGCATCCCTGGCTCGTGCAGTAGATGTTAAAGTAGCTGAGCGAGAACAATCTTTTCTGTTGACTAAAGAAATACACTCCGACACACCTTCCTTGCTAGAAGGAAGTAGCCTTGCAGATAGTGGAGAGATTGAGGTGGAAGTTGTACCTATGGGTGTGAATGGTCATGAGATCTCTCGTGCCCTGGAATCAACTGAGATGTTAGTTGTTGATGAATCTATGCTTGAAAAAGTACTTGGGGTGAGTCTCTCATTTTGTCTGTCACCTTCTCTCTTTCATGCATTAGAATTTAGAAAATATCTACATGGTAAAGCTTGAAATCATCATATGATTCTCTTGATTCTATATGCATCTGAAGTCATGTTGCACATGTTCAATTAGAGAAGTAAATGACTAGATTTCATTCTATGCTGAATCAGAGGCTAGACACATAATAGTTTATAAATAAGTGAATTATCCTGATCAAATTTGTTTGTAGCCTCCTAAATTTGATGACAGGGAAGCTGCAGAGCGTGTTAGAGGAATCAAGGATAAGGTATGCCACTACCTTCCATGTCTTGCCACTTGTATAACATTTCCGTTTTACTTGATCTCTGTTGAATCATTAATCTTTATCTTTCATAGTAATAGGACATGTTTGCGAAGTCAAAGCTTGCCTATCTGTATGGGTTATTACATGGAGCATTTTAAGTATTTCAAATATGATGCTTAATACACTTTTCTTGTTTAAATGTTATTAGATACTGGCTGCACACCGATGTGGTATCAAAAGAATTATTTTTCCAGAAAGAAATGTTCAGGATTTGGTGGAAGTTCCAGCTGCTGTTCTTCTCAACGTTGAGGTATGTTTTGAAAAATGAAAAGAAAATCCTAAGCTTTTTGTTGAGAAAAGATATTAAAGGAAACAATAAACTTGTGCATGATGTGAGGTGATTATTTTATCATGGAGATAACTTTATGTACATTGCTTTGGACATATGACCTTAGCTCCCAAAAGTGTGGGAGCATAACTTAATTCCTAATTAACTCACATGTGCTTTATTTTCTATTCTAATGTCACATTTACATTATAACTAGTCAACACTAAGTTTATTTACAAACATAAGTAAACATTGGTCATCATCTTGTTGCAGGGAACGTCTAGTATAGGGTTGTAATGGGCTTGTTTCTAGACAGAAATGCAGAAATGTGTGTGGTATGGCCTTGAAATGCATTTCAATTTGTACGAACACATCCCATGTGTGTGAAATGGTGGAAACGCATTTTCAGTTCGTACTAGCGTGCGTACAACACATTTACAACACTAAATCTGCCTATTTTGACTTGGTTTGACTCGGTTGACCAAAAATGCAGTCGATTAATGGTAATATTAAATTCTTAAAGTAAATGTTGATAAAGGAAATGTCAATTTTTACTTAAATTTTTAATATTACCATTAATTGTTTTAGGATGTTTGAGAGTTGTTCCAACTGCATCAGATTTCATATGGAGTAGAATTTCATATTGCATTCAAAATTTAGCATACTTGACAATTTTTAGGATTTCAAGATTGATGGAATTGCAGCATTTTCATTGGATTTTATCACCTATGAATGTATGGGATTGACATTTATCAAGAGCACCAAGCCCTTTATGTACCCCGATGTTTGTGGTGTTGATTGTTGAACTCCTATGTAATGGCCTTAGTAAAAATGTACCCTTCACTCAAGCCAAAATCATTAATTACACATGTTAAGATTTTGCTACCATATTTTAAAGCTTGGATTAAGTAGTTTCATCAAAATTGGGTGGTGTTGATTGATGTCCTTAGAGGATCGAGGTACATTCAAATGCTAGACAAGAGGCAAAGGGTGTTAAATAATTGAAAAGTACCAAGGACAAGTGTTTCTCAAAACTAAGGTGCCTAGGGGTGAGAAAGTGTCCAATGTGGTCCCTAGTGAATTAACTTTGTGTGATATGAAGTTAAAAGTGACTTTAGGGAAATTTCATGAAGTGGGTGACTAAAGAGACTTTTAATCACAACCATTGATCTAATCTCATCTCCACCATTAGATCATGTGACTCTTCAACTTCCCTCATTGAGTCGAATTAGGGAAAGAAGGTGCCCCCCTTTTGGCATTCTTCATGAGCATTTGAGAGTGCAAGAGAGAGAGCTGAGAAAGGAGGCAGAAGTCGACTTGCAGAGCTAGAGGCATGATTTCCAAGACAAGGAACTAGCATGCATTTCGAGGAGGCAACTACAACATGAGAAGTTGACCATACTGTATGGATTGAGACAGACCGTACACTGTTGGAGGGAACATAAATCGAGGAAACTTGTTGGACGGTTTCCAAGACGAGTAATGGCACAAAAATTGAGGAATGTAGCAGGAAGAAATTTCTGAGTTGTTTATACAGTCAGAAGGCACGATTTTCTAGGCATTGCACATAATTTATTGTTGGTACAACCGTACTGTGTACAAATTTATGGGCATAAGAATCGAGGAGTTGTATTACATGGTTTTCTAGGCTATGTGGAGTTGCACGAAAATCGAGATAAGTCTGATTTTAATGTTGTTGACCAAGACCAAAATCTCTGTGTATATTTTTCTGGGTGTGCATTTATTTCTGGTTATTAGTTGTAGCAGAGTTCATGTGTTTCATGTTATGAGTGATTTATTTTATGCTAACTAATTTGTAGTTGAAAATGCAATGTGGGTTGGGCATTAAATTATGAAGTGTTTCATTGAGACTTGAAACTAGGTCGGGGTCTGATTTTTCTACATGGTATCAGAGCTTGAAAGTGGGAAAGAGCAGAAATATATCAACCACATAGGACATAGATTTTGTTGAGAAGAGGAGGTACTTCACCAAGCTGAAAGTTTTGGGCTTGAGATTCAATTATGAGGGTCAATGACCATCGGTTTGAGGGTTGAGGACATATTGGATGGAGTTGCTAATTCAACTCATGGAATGAGAGGATTGTGTTGCTTCTGCGGGAGTGTGAGTTGTGGGACATTGTGGAGAACATAGAAACGAATCCTGTGACGGTGCCTACAAATGCTACTCTTTTGGCCGCCTACACTAAAAGGAACATTAAGGCTAAAAGAATCATCCTTGATGCCATTAAGGGTCATGTGATTCTGCATGTGGCTAGGAAATCCAATGCCTATGAGATGTGAGACTCCTTAACCAAAATTTACCAAAGTTCCAATGAAAATCAAAAAATGGTATTGAGGGAGAAACTGAAGAGCATTAAAATTACCAAGACTGAAAGTGTTGCCACCTATCTTACCAAGTTAACTTAGATGAGGGATGAACTTGGTGTTGTTGGGGAGGTTGTTGCTGACAATGAACTTGTGAGGACTACTTTGAATGTGGGGTGACCAAACAATGGGTTGTCTTTGTTGAGGGCATTGTGGCAAGGGAAAATCTTCCCAAATGGGATCATCTTTGGAATGACTTCATTCAGGAGGAAACTCGAAGAGGATATGTGCAAGGGGTTTCATCCATAGGTAATGATGAGGAGAATGTGGCACTTGCAGCTAAAGGACAAAATAAATCCAAGAAGGGTTCCAAGGGTGGGAACAAGCAGAAGGGTGAAGGAAAGAAGGACATGAGCAAAGTCAAGTGCTTTGCATGTCACAAGTTTGAGCACTATGCTGGACAATGTCCTAATAAGAAGAAGAAGCAAGTTGGAGCTTTAGCAGATGTGAAGGAGTTTTCTCACAGGTTCGAGAAGGAGTATTCATTGTTTGTGTGTCTTTCCTCTAGAGCATCAACTACCAGTATTTGGTACATTGATAGAGGTGCCTCCAGCCATATGACAGGTGTTCGTGAGTATTTCACATATCTTACAGAGATTGGGGATCTTGAGGTGGTGCTTGGAAATGACTCAGTGGTCAAGGCAGTTGGTAATGGGACAATATCATTTCAGAGGGAGTCTCTACCTCCCATGTTGTTGAGAGACGTCCTATATGTTTCGGGCTTGAAGAAGAACACGATTTTAGTTTCCTCTATTGAGGATATGTGATATGAGGTGTTGTTCCGTGATGGGCATGTGCTCTTGTATCCTAAGGGATCCAGTGTCACTTCGACCAAAGTGATTGGGATCGACATGAGAAGTTGTACAAGCTCATGTTTCATCTAGCTAGAGCATTGATGCATAGTACCAACAACAATTACCTTTGTGAATTATGGCATAGGAGGATGGACCATTTGCATCATGGGGCTCTAAGGATATTGAGAGAGATTGTGACTGGAATGCTAGAGTTCAGTACAGAGCACCAAGAGGTGTGCAAGGGGTGTGCACTGGGAAAGTACACCAAGACTGCTTTTCCAAGCAGTGACAATAGGGTAGCAGGTATTCTTGATCAGATTCATTTTGATGTATGTGGTCCTATGTCTTCTACATCTTTGAGTGGTTTTGAATATTATGTCATTTTTATTGATGACTTCTCCAGGAAGTCTTGGATTTTCTTCATGAAGACCAAAGGATAGGTCTTCAAGCGGTTCCAAGAGTTCAAAGCTCTTGTGGAGAAGCAAACATAGAAGAAAATCAGAGTGTTGAGATCAGACAATGGGGGTGTCAGAGTATAATTCCAATTGTTCAATGACTTTTGTGAAATAGAAAACATTAAGAGAGAATTGATTGTTCCCTACAACTTGTTATCTCCCACCAATGAATAACCATTCCAGAAAGAACATCTAGAGTTGCCCAGGAAAAAAACATGGAAAGGTGAAAGATGTGCATGTACTTGCAAATATGAACTCCAGATCCTCTTTCTAAGTGTGAGCATCTCTTAGTGGCATCAATAACATATGACACCCATGGCATTTGGATAGGCCTGTCAGACATCCTTGAGAAGCATGTTGCAAGTTGGTAAGTCCATCATCATGGTGAGTATCAATTTAATATCTAAGGCATTTAAGCTTGCTCTAGAGAGTCCCTTCTAACTACTAGTCGTTAGCTCATTGGTTATACTTCTTCCTCTGTCATAACTTGACTTGTAATCTTAGGTCCTTGGGAGATTGGGTTACTCTTGGGAAAAATGGAGCACTACTGGGATTTGTTTTGAATCTGTGATTGTACCATTCCCTATCATACTTACCACTTTCCATCTCGTTAGTCCTTGTCATATCCATTTCTTTAGGTTATATAAACTGACACAATAAGGGATTATTCTTCATTCTATGGGAAGAAGGAGCTTTTAGGCTTAGAGGGAGACTAGCAAAATCCTACCTTGGTTACCTTCTTAGAGGCTCACCCAGTCCTATAGCACTTGGGGATACGTCGCTAGGGTGTTACATAGTCTCTTGGGTGTTTGAAGCATTTAAGCATGTGTTTTTCAACACGAAAGGACAAAAAAGAAAAATGAAATGAATTATCCAAAGGAAGAAAAGAAAAAAATAAAAAGGTCGTCAATCATAGGAATATCGCCAGAGCGCTACATATTCTCTGGGTTATCTCCCATGACTAGATGTGGTAAAAGGAAAATAAAGGGCTTGGAAGGTATCACCTCACAAATAAGAGGAACCAAGTGCGTGTTCTACCCTCATCAAAGGCACCCATGAATGAGATACTACGGTCCCTTGTATGTTAGTTGCCTAACCTTGAAGTCTAACCCCATGACCATCTCATAATCATTACATGACAATGAAGAGACAATCTTTGGGAAATATTATTAATACTTAGGTGTTAGTTTGATCTCTCTGGGTCTTTGATAACATTTTATATCTTGGCTTAGTAATTTGTATAACCTTCTTGAGCTTTTGACGAAATATAAATATGGGGCTAAATGGTCTGGTTTAGATGACTTTTATATTATGTTGATTATCTTATCATGCTAACATGACTTGTTTCCTTGTAGACACACATGTTTTAATTTGTATTTCAATTTCTCGCCAAGTGTCATGTCATTTAGATGCTCCAATATTTCTTAAAAGTGTTATTATTATTCTAGCTACTGCCAGGCATCACTAGGGTTAGATAACCCTCAGCTGGTTGACACATTTGTGTTTGATGGATGCCCGAGATATTTCACAGGCCACACCATCACCATTTTTGAATGAATCGATCTAGTTCTCAACTCAGTTAGATGAATTTTAAGGCAAATCGTTGCATACCCAAGGGTGACATCACCCTTGACATTGTTGATGATTGCAGCTATGTGAGACATTCTCCAGCTTACAAACCTGTGAGGTGTGGATCATTGCATCTATGTGAAGTCTTTCTCTCAGCTTACAAACCTAATGAGATATCCCCTAAGAAGGGTATGTGGTTCCTGCCTAAGACAGAGCTGGGAACACAAAGATGACCTCCATTCAGAGAGTTGAGAAGAGCTCCAGATGATTATCCAGTGGGAAAGGTGATCTGTTGAGTTAGGACGTGCATGTGGCTGAGCACAAGGTGAACGTGTGAAATCCCAAATTGTTGGGTGCATCATCATGAGAACATAAATGAAGATGATGTATTAGTCTCCTCTGAGCAACATAGTTGACGAGAAAACTCCAAATGATTCTTCCGTGTGAGGCAGTGGAAAAGAAGATCTGTAGAGTGGACGTGCTTGTGGACGAGCACAAGTGAACGTGTGAAAATCTGGTTCTTCTATGTAATGCACTAAATCAGAGCTATGACATCCCTATGGACGTGCCCGTAGTGGATGAGCACTAGTGGGTGTATCCGATCCTTTGCTATATATTTTTCAAGAGTCAGACCTACCTGTAACCCTAATTATTATGCAAAGGGTACATCGACCCTACCTTATTGTGTCTAATAATAAATGTAAAAGATAATTAATCTGGATAATAATAATAATAATAATATGTCTTAGAGAGGTTGTCCCTATTGTGCCAATAGACACTTCGGTTGATAGGACAAGTCTAATATAAGTAAAGGGAAATTTCCCATTGTAAAAACATATCTTTCTTGTGAGTTTGGAAATTTCAGCAAGTACACTTCTTTGGCAAAAGGTGCGCACCTCTCTTGGGCGCTAGAGTTACAGGGTTTGAGCACCCTCTTGTGTGCTAAGTCTTTCTTGGTGGTAAAGGTCTTTCTCTTGAAGATTATAGCAAAGGATTTGGCTGAGTTTTCTTCCCTTGTTGAGAAGGGTTTCCTAGGATACCTTTTGTGTTCTTGTGCATGGTGCTTCTTCTTGTAATCTTGGTTGCTGCAACATTTATGGTTATGGTTAAATGATAAAATGAAATGAAATTCGTGCTTAAACTAATGCTTATGAAAAATCAACATGGTATCAGAGCATAAGTCTTGAAATAACCCATTGCACAAGCATATACCAAGTCTCATCTTTTATCAATCATCCCTCCTCTTCTGCAGAACCGTACGACCCTCCTAGGGCTTCCATAAAATCCGTATGACCCTCTTCTTTTGGGTGTTTCAACCCCTTAAAACTTGGACACTGGGGATACTTTTGGCATAGAAGAGTATGACCTCTACCAGTGCATCTCCAGAAGCTCTCAAAACGAAATTCCTAGAAATTTTGAGTTTTGGCCCTAGGGTTTCTAGGGTGCCAAAATTTCCTGCAGAATATTAATTTTGGATTTCCGAAGAAACATTTTCTTGAATCATCAAGAATTTATGTGATACTATCAAATTGATTGTTGGTAGTCATAATTCCAATATAATCTAAGGCTTCTAATTTAACCTAATCACTAGGTTTTCAAAATCCAGTTGGCGAGAATTTGAAGAAACCAATCAAATGAAGAACAAAACTTTGGTAGAAGATAAGCTTGATGGAGCAAGCAAATTCAGTCCCTGAAATCAAAGCTTCTAGTCACTCTTGAAGAAGATGATCTCTTGGATGTGACAACCAAAGTTCTACTAGCCATAACTACAGATATAGAGAAGAAGATAAGAAAGGAAGAAGATGTCAAAGAAAGAAAAAGAATCATCTACTAGTAAGAGATCACCTCTTGCCTTGTATTGCCAATCTGAAGACAACCTATGATATGTATTAAGTTTTAAAAGGAATGCTTGAAAGTGACAACACTCTCAAAGCTCTTACCTTAAAGAGCCAACTTCAAAGTACCAAGATGACAAAGGGTGACTCAGTTGCACTCTTCTTCATGAAGTTATAAGAGATTAAAGAACAGCTAGAGACCACTGGGGAAATCATATATGATAGAGAAATTGTCTTAACTACTCTTCAGAATATTCCAAAATCATGGGATCATTTCATTCAAAGTATCAGTGTAAGAGAAGCTCTACTAAATTTTGATCGACTATGGACAAATTGCACTCAAGAAGAACTTAGACTTAGAAACAGAGGAGTGGAAGATTCTTCAGAAGAAAATCATGCTCTTGCACTTCATACACAGAAGGGAGGAAGATTCAAAAGAAATTTCACAACAAGATGACAACTGTCTAAGCAACTGAAATGCCAACTAATCGGCAATCATGAGTCCGTTTCGCTAACAGATTCGAAACTGAGGAGTTAATTGTGAGAGAGAACAGTAACCCTCCGATCAACACTTGATCTGACGGTTCAGATCATTCTGCGATTTCACATATCGCTATTTCGACATTCCTGATGTTCAATGTTCTTGGCACTTCCAAATCTCGATCCACAAAACTCCGTGAAGAAGTCATATCAACAGTCTAGATCAGTTCTTGATCTGACGGTTGCAATTATGTCGCGATTTCACATATCGCGATATCGACATTCTTGTTGCATTGTTTTCTTGCCTCTCCATGTTGCGATCCCCGAAACTCCGATATGGAGTTAGATCAACGTTCTATATCTGAGCTTGATTCAACGACTGCGATTGAATCGCAATTTCGCATATCGTGAAATCAACATTCTTGTTGCATTGTTTTCTTGCCTCTCCATGTTGTGATCCCCGAAAATCTGATATGGAGTTAGATCAACGTTCCAGATCTGAGCTTGATTCAATGGCTGCGATTGAATCACAATTTTGCATATCGTGAAATAGGGATTCCTGTGGATGATATTACTTGACATCTCCAACTCTCGATCCCCGAAATTCATACATGGACTGGAATCAACGGTCCAGATTCAACCTTAATCTGACAGCTCAGATTACATCGCGATTTCGCATATCACGATATCGAGATTCCTGATGTCAATAATCTTTGACATGTCCAACTCTTGATCCTCGAAACTTTGACAAGGACTGGAATCAACGGTCCAGATCAAACCTTGATCTGACGGCTCAAATTACATCGTGATTTCTAGAAGTTAGGGAACCTTGTTCCTTTGACTCTCCAGTCAGTGAAATGTTGATCTATCCTCACGTGTCCTACCCGTAAATGGACGGTCCTCCTTCTTTCATAATTTTGTACACCCGCTTCTCCTTGTTATACTTTAAAAGGCGTGCAGGTTCTCCTTGATCCAACGATGGTCAAGTCCTGCGCTTGGATCTAACGTCTGAAATCTGTCCTCCTCTTCAGTGCTCTCTCTGAAATTTGTCAGCCATCGAGAATTCAGGAAGAGATCCAACGAACACAGTTGTTGCTCTTCCCCGATTATCACTGCACCACTAATCATTGCTGCTGTACTCAAGCCATCATCACTACTGTACTTGCCATCAATGACAAATATATGTTGCCTATAAAACATGCCAACAATCCTCTATACATTCTTCCTGTACTCATGCCATCTTTACTTATGCTCGTCTGTTACATTCTTCCTGTACTTATTCCATTCACTGTCTATTAAATATTTGGCAACAATACTATCCCAATGGCTATATTTCTTCGTCACGACGAAGTGCCATGTGGCGTTGTTCTGATATCCCGATGAAGTTTCAATTTTGCAAATTTTCATTTTGCGAAGTTCCCTCTGGAACCTTCTGTATTTTTTCGATCTTAGATTTTTTCTTATTGATATTCCTCACCTTTCTCCTAGTGAGCTTTGTCTCGGTATTCCTCTTTTCGTTCAGATTCTTATCTTCTCTCGACAGAGTAGCTTTGCATTGGTGAGATTATTTCCTAAAGTTTAGAAGTAATACTTCATTTGTAGCTGGAATAGGTACTTCAGTCTTCTGTGGTTCTTCTAGTGTTCTTACAACTATGACATCCAAGTCTCTGGCTTGAAATAGCTTCGCTTGGTTCTCCTGTTCTTCAATCAAGTGTGCGATCCTCCTAGCCATGAAATCTTTTAACTCTTGCTTCTTATGTTCTAGGGCTTCCTCTTCTTCTTTCCTTCGGATCTGGTCTTTCTCAACCCAGGTCTTTCCTAACAAAACTGGAAATGGGGTGTTGTTATCAATAAATTTAATAACTTCAAATTCTTCCTCTATTGAAGTTCCATGGGCACTCATAGGTATCTGGGTAGTTCTTCCACATAGAGTTATTAGTTTTCCTTTAAACAAACCTATTCCTCCCAATGAAGGAATCATAGCAGGATTTCTTAGGGTTTCCCAAGTGCTTTTTGTCATAATATTCACCTGTGTTTCCTCATCTAGAACATAGTCAATGTCGAAATCTCCTATTCTTACTTCGACTTGCTCCTTCTTGTTCATAATCTCTGATAAATTGTCATCTTTATGCTCATTCATGGTTTCTTTTATCTATAGAAATACTTTCTCTGATTCTTTCCGGGGCTAAGTCATTATCTCAGTTCCTTGACCTTTCTCATGGTCTTCTTGTCCCATATTCATTCTTTTAAGCTTAACAATCATTCTAGGGAAATCCAGAACTTCATGGTCCATAGATTTACAACAAAGTCAACTAGGTATTCTGCCAAGACAATCCTTATCAAGATGCCTCGGTCTTCTACAACTGTAACAAAGGGTTAATCCTCTCTTTCTTTAAATGATCCTCAGTATTTTCTATACTGCGTACTAGGATCATAGTAGCTAACCTGCAAAAAAATCTTTCTAGGGTCCTGCATCCATTTGTTAGTCCAATCATTCTCTCTATGCATAGGTATACCATATCTTTCACTAATTTTATCAGATCTATTCATATCAAACCTTTTCTCATCTAACTGTGCCCTATTTTTCAATCTAGGACAAAATTTATCAAACGTACCTAGATCCATGATTTAGAAGCAAAAATTTCCACTTATCTTACTTCAACAGAGCACAAAGCTTTCAGATCTAATACTTTTCACTATTCTATCAGAGCACATAACTTACCTCTTTTCTTCAGATTTGAACCTTCTTAGCACAAAGCTTCGTAGATCCAGTACAGTACTGCACACTACATACAGAGCTTCCACAGTTTCAGATCAGATCTTTGCACAAAGCTTCTTCTTCCTCAATTCCCATCACATAGATAGTGTATCAGAATGGTTACTTAGAAATCCGGGGTGATGGATTTCTAATCCATGAAAAAAATCTCACGATGACAAAAGAAGTGCTACCACGATGTCATGAGCTAGCAGGAAACAAAAGTACTGAATTCAACCATGATATATTGTAATGATCAAAGCTATATGAAGCCTTCAGAGAAAACCAATGTTCCATGATAGACCGAAGTACATTTGAGATCAAGCATTATATTCTCCATGATGAAGTCCAAGAAGAAAGAAGTGGTTCTCTAGTATATCTCCACTGATGAGCAGAAAACAAATATTTTGGTAAAGCCTCTGTCCAAGATGAAAAGTTTGCGTACTTAAGAAACAAGATGGGGCTCGTGGAGACAACTTCCTTATTGAAAAAGGAAGAGATTACTCCCAGTTTGGGAGGGAGTATTGATATGTTATTGATTTATGGAAAACCATTTTTTAGTTCAAAAAATGGTCCAAGATGAGCAGTTCCTTTCCATTTCGGAAAGTGGTTTGAGATTTCTGACGGACAGACATTTTCCAGTTCGGAAAATGGTCCAGATCAGACCATCATTTTAGTAATGAAAATGGTTCGATAGATTGTTGATGTACCATAGACAATGATTCCCATTGTGGACAGTGTGGGGGAATGGTATAGGACAATCATTCTTCTTGGCAGTCACTCTGAGAAGTGTTCAAGTAGAATGGTCCACCTCGCCGGGCAGGCATTCTTTCGAAGTTCACAGTTGTGAGTAGTTTCTAAGAATGGTCTATTTTAGAGGTTGGTGAAGGACAATCATTTCCTTAGGAAATGGTTGGGACATTCATTCCCTAGGGAAGACTCATTCTCTCCAGGTTGCACTATGATTAGTGCCGGAGAAATGGCCTAGTTAGGTGAATGGTCCAGGTTCAACAATCAGGGACATACATTCCCTAGGGAAGACTCATTCTCTCCAGGTTGCACTATGATTAGTGTTGGAGGAATGACCCAATTAGGTGAATGGTCCAGGCTTAGAAATCGGGGACAATTATTCTTCTATGCTTGAGAAGAATAGTCCAGATATCCCATGGCTGATGATTTACTTTCTGAGGGAAGATGATCTTCCAAATCTCATAGATGTGAATGGAAGAATGGCCCAAATGACTCAGTTTATATCATGATATTGTTTGATGCAGGTTGATATCAGATGATATGATTTTTGTGGAGACTGTATGTCTCTGGACAGTAGATGTATGCTACTATGGTGGATGTGTTCCACTGGTTGTGACTAAGCATCACTAATTAAGTAGCCATGTGATAATTGGTGTGGTTTTGTACAACTGAATAACAATTGTGTACTACTATGGATAAACACAGTTGTGTTCTATTGAATGACATTGTTTTGATTTCCATAAAGACTATCAATAGTGTTGGAAATGATTATCATCTAGATGGATAGTCAGTGTGTTGGTGGAAAAACATTCTCCAGGAGAAAAATGGTCTAGGACAATTATTCTTCTAGGAAATATGTCCGGATTAGAAGAATAGTCCTTGCCGCCCATGGTTTGGCTTCCAACATCTGTTAGAACAATTATTCTTCTAGGACATATGTTTGGATTAGAATAATGGTTATTGTATCACTCTATGGAGTGAGTGACTTATTGAGCATAATGCCTAATTACTCAGATGGAGTATGGCTTCGAGAGATGATGCATTTGATGCTATCAGATGATACTAATAGTGATGATGGTGCTCTTGATTTGATCATGATATATCATGTGTGGCTATGATGATGCTACTAGTTGAATGGTATGTTTTTGCTCAAGACCATTGTTTACAATACCTCCCTAGCTAGGAGGGAGTGTTGATATTATGGTAGTTGCAGGAGGTATTAACCTCCACGTGTAATCCTGACAAGAATAGAATATTTCAGAAAGAAAGAAGAAACCCTAAAGATTTGGACATAATCCTAGAAGACAAGTGGGCTAAAGAAAATAATTAATATTGAGTCTTTAGCCTCTAGAAAGAGAAGTCGGCCTAGACAGCTAAGAAAGAGAAATATAAATACAGGATGCCAGAGCTCATTTGTACACACACAACTCGCAATTGCAGAAATTTTGTGCGCACTGCAGAAATTTAGTAAGTGCGGAAGTATGGAGAGTAGTTGCAGCTGCAGCTACTGCAACTTGTATTTTTGGTTTTAGGCTTGGAATTTCTCTTGGTTATGGTTTGGACTTTCTCCCTTGTGCACTATCTCTGGAGAGTGGTATGCTACATTGATTGGCTATTGGTTCTAGGGTTTCTTCCAAAATTATTCTCTTTGTCAAGGTTAAGGTGCTCGAGGGTGGATTCAGCCTATGGTTGGGTGACAATATTGCTATATTGTCTATGGTGAAACGAACACACCTATTTTTCTAATAGGTATGTTTGTTGAGGGCATGAAAATTAGGACACATGCTCCAAGTGCATTCCTTCTTGAGGAACATGAAAATAAGGGAAGAATAGGGGCTGGTACTAGGATGGACAACACCCACTTCTAACAATTCATGGACAATTTTCTCAATTTCCTTTTTTGAGAAAAGGGATGATGATAAGGGAAACCATTGGGAGGAAAACTTCCTGGTATTAAAGGAATAGAATGATCATGGTCGCCGCAGGAGGAGGGAAGGACCTAGGGGGTTTGGAAATCAATGTGATGGTGTGAAAGGATAGCTTGAAATTTGGGGTGTATTAGGTGTGTCTCAACGACTTAAATGGAATGGAGTTGGGAAAAATATGCTAGAATGACCTTTTTTTATTAACTTTTCCATGCAGTGGGAAGTGATGATATTCAAAGATCCTGCAGTAATGCTTTGGAATTTATATTGTTTCCCTTCCAGTTGGAATTGCATGGTTAACTTCTTAAAATCCATGAGTATGGGTCCTAGGGTGCGTAACCATTCCACACCAAGAACAATGTCACAACCACCCACGTCAATAGAAAACATGTGAGATTTCAAGTTATATTGACCAATTTGTAAGAGCACATTTTCACCACAGCTTCCTGTGTTCCACATTTCATGGAACCACCATTGGCAATCATGATTTAAATTTTTTTGATAACACTGATATAGCAATTAAATTCTTAGGAAAGGCGGTGCTGAATAAAATTATGAGTGCTACCACTGTCAACTAGGATGATGAATGTCCTATGTTTAATGTAACCAATCAATTTGAGGGTTTGAGGAGAAGAAAATTTAGTGAGAGCGTGTAGAGAAATCACTAGTTCAATGTAATGATCCCAAGCCATTATGCAACGATCATCACGGTTTTGGTGTCTTTTTAAAACTTTTTCTAGTTGTGGTATTTCGTCAAACAGTTTGCTGATCTATTTGTTTATATGTGTTTATATGTGTGTATGCAACAAATAACAGAAAGAGATAACCATGGAACATACCTCAACCATATGAAATAAGATAGACAAGCCAAAACATCTCAATTCTTCTTTATTCATA